>CM035411.1:18079534-18477034 GCA_020310875.1 Ceratopteris richardii
AGAACGGGGAATTGAGAAGCAACGATTTCTACAGTATCTACGGGGCGCAGCGCATCGTTTCTGGCCTCAACTTCATGAATTCCAGTAGCTGAATCTTTGAAACAGGAAACGGATTCCTTTGCAACGGCATCAGCTGCAACAGGCGCCACGTTGTTCTCGACGAGCCCATCGAAGTGCAAGCAATCCTGAGATATAGAAGAGACGGCATCCAAGACAGATCGAGGCAATGGCAGACCCCGTGAGACGTAGCAGAGAGCCTGTAGAAGCACCTTCATTTTCAAGGCGTGCGTAGAATCCAAGAGACGCCGGTTCTCCCTTGGGTTCCCTTGCTCGGAAGGAGGAGTATTCTCAGCGATCGCCATGGCAGTAGTCATCATAGCACGCGCTTCATTTGAATTCGAAATTATTCTCCAAAATCTGCCTGCCTGCGTTCGAAATTATTTTCAAATGCGATCAATCGTCTGGCTGCGTGTCTGCCTTTCGCATTCAGGAAATCACAATTCACACGCGCTCATGGGCACAAGGCTCTTATACGCTTTGATTCGTTAAGCCGCCATCAACCAGGCTTCCCGAATCCCGACTTCCATTTCGATTGGGGAGGGGGCGACGCGGACTATATTGTTTTTGTGGTCGATTGTGTGGCAAACCCTATTCTATGCCCCCAATCCTTCACCTCTAACGACGAGCTTTTATACTTTTCAAAGTTCTTTTATTCGATTGCTTGATATATGTGGTGTGATTTTGTGGCTGATTCATTGTATTGTTTACTTGTGTGTATGTGTATTGTTTACTCGTGTGTATGTGTATGTATGTAGATGAACGTGTGTGTGAATGAATGAATATATATATATATAAAAGATAACATTTGCAAAGTAATGTATTGCATACATATACATATGTATGTTGGTATGTGTGTATGTATATGAATGTATGTACGTGTATATGTGGAGGTTGAAGAACATTTGCAAAGTAATGTTTATTGCGCATATACAAAGTTGAAGTACGCTCGCTAAAAGTTTTCTCCGTTGAAAATAAAGTCCTTACTTTCATAAATTTTGTATAAATGTGTGTGTTTATATAAACCAAAATTTTGTCTCTTTAGTAAGTTGTGTTATTGCGGTAAAAGAGTAGGTGTAGTTAAAAAGATATGCATTCGATTTATTGCAAAGGGGTTTGTAACTTCTCAAATGCTTCGATCTATTGCAAAGGGGTTTGTTACCTTGAAAAAAGAACAACAACAACACTTTTTGGTATAATTTTAAAAAAATGGAAATATATATGTGCATAAATATGTAAATATTGAAGTAATGATTATAATTTCCTAGAAAGTAGACTAGGCTTAAAAATGGAAATATATGTATACATACATATGTAATTATGAAAGTAGTGACTACAATTTCTTATAAAGTAGCTTGATTATAGGCTTACCTACAAAACTTAATATGTGAGCAAGTATGTAAGGGATTCTATCAAGACCTCAAAAAGGTGAGATGAAGAACCCGGATTGACCTCTCCTCCTTTCCTTCTCATCCGTTGTTGTGAGACTCTCCTCATAAAGATGCTTCACAAAATGGCGTGTGTGCTATAGGATGTATGCTTCCATCTTAGAAAAAAGTGAATTGACTGCCTTCTCATGCACTATAGCTACATATGTCTCATTCTATCCCCTCCTCCAACATATGTGCCCTTAACATATACTCTAAAATCTAAAATCTTCTGGGTTTGACACTCTATCTAAAGATCATATTTGTAATACTACTATATGGATTTGAATCTGAATATCTCATGTACTCTAGAGATAATTAGTATGAACAGCTTATCTTCTTGTAAGTGTTCCACTACCTTCTACATAAGACCTAAATTTCATAACATTCTTTTTGCTAAAATAAGATATCTCAAAATCTTGTAGTCAAAAGATATGTCATCTAAACATCTAGTGGATTTTCTTCTATCGCGAGGATGAATAGAAGTCATCCATTTTCTGTCTTATCTCTTCTTTTTATTTTTTACTTTTCTTCATTCGTTTGAATCCTGAGACAGACTATGTCCCTTTTAAGGATGTATTGGACATTATGTCATGGTTCCTTCTTGTTGCTTATTGACCTTGACACTTATAGTATTCATCTATTTAACTTGTGACCTTGTCAATACCAAAATATTTTTTGGAACATCATGGTTAGTATTCTAGCAAATTTCTTGCAAATCTTTCCTTTCCATTTATCTATTCCATATTGCATTAGAACATGGACTTGACTTGTTTACTTTACAGAAATATAAATTCATCTTTCTCTCCTTCAATAGAGTCATCAATGATGGCTCTAAACTTATAGATCTACCATAATTGCTTACAAACTTGGTGTGGATACCCTTTCTATGTAAACTTGAACATATAACTTTGGTCCACTTGACTTCTTTATTCTCCTTGACCTACTTGGTCACTTTTTATGATGTCCTATGGATAGGAACATCAAACTTGTTGCTCAACTTGTTTTCCATTTGGAACTAGGTTTCTTGCTTGTAGACTTTGCATTGTTGTATAATGACTCCCTTTTGGAGAACAACCTTGCCTTGTCTAGAAAATCCAAACCTTGCCTTGTTATGTAATCACTCTTTATTGAGAATATTGACCACAACCTTTTCTTGTTTGCTTAATCCAAACCTTGCCTTACTATTTAACTTTCTTTCTCCCTGCTAGGGATTTAGACTATAGCCTTGCCTTGTTTTCTTTTTGCAAACATTGCCTTTCTGTACATCTTGGCCATTCTCCCTTGAGTATTTGACCTACATACTTTCCTTGTTTGCTCTTTGCAAACCTTGCCTTTTTGTGTATCTTGGCCATCCTATCTTGAGTATTTTCCCTATATGACTTGTTTGCTTAATGAAGATGAGTCCACCTAGGATCCCTATTCTTCATTATTAGGTAGAGAAATAGATGGAACTATCCCATCTTCCCATACTAGACTACTATGGATTCAAGATGTGACTATATCTAAAGTCTATGTCTCCACTTCCAAAAGTTCTTACATGACTTTCTTATTACTAGTTTTTGGCTATACAGTCTTGATTGTGTCTCGTAACCTATGAAGTTGTACTATATATTTAGGTGCTCCCTCCTGTATTGATCTTCCTCTTTATCTTTGTCTTCTGCTTCTTATTCTCATTCCTATTGTTGCTATGCTTACTGTTGCTCTTCTTCCTTTTGTTGGTGTTGATCACCGCCTACTTCATATATGTATATAATTTGAGTGAGAGTGTAGCATCCATTCATAATTGTCTTGTGAGGCCATCTCTAATTAGTTGCATGCATTTGGTCAATGATCCAGATTGGGAGATTGATGGTCAGGTTGTTAGTCTCTCCCACGTATAGACTAAACCAAACTCTCTTGTGTGGTTGCATGAACTGATCTTTCACTAGAAATGCAAAATGTTGCATACAAACTCTGAGTGGAACTATGATGTTTGGGTTCATGGCTATTGTGTCCTTGAGTTTGGTGAGGTTCCTATTCTTCATATTTTCTAGTACTAACATCTCCTTCTCATTAGCAACATGCATGCCCTTCATGTCAAGGGATTCCCTAACTAAGTTCAAGGAAAGCTTGATTTTTTTTAGTTCATTGCCATGCATCAAAGAGGGGACGACAAAAGTATTGGGCACATTTTTGTCATTGCTAGGTTGTAAGGTGTTGATGAGGTAATAGCTGTGCATGAAGTCAGGTTTAGGTAGTTGTGCATTAGAGTATAATGCCAATCTAGCCTTCTACCAAATGGTTTGGAGTTCTACGGTATTTTGCAAGGTCTCAAATTCTCATGTGAAAAACTGATATTTTCCCCATACATTATTAAACTGACACTCAGCTTCCCAAATATAAGCAATGTCATGTAGGGGTCATGCCATCTTGTTGAACAAATGGGAATGAGGATTCACTTTAGTCATGTGGCCCATAGGAGGGTCTTGAAAATGAATGTTGTGCAAGTGCACTAGAGCTTCCAATGTCTATGGGCTCGAAGCTAGTGCTAACCTAGGATCTAGTGATTGCTTCCACCATGGGTTATTGAGGTAGCTAGGGTTTTGTAGATATGCTAGAAGAAGAAGAATCACGTTAATATTGTATCAAAAACTTGATGAGTCCTTGTTCTCTTTACAATACCAACATGACTCCCTTTGAACATTTTTGTATGTGACATGAATGAGTTAGTGAGTGAGGTGTGAGGTTGGTGTGGGTGAGAGTTAGTGTCATGAGGTTATGATCTAGATGCATACTTTGGAAATGCAATGGGCTTTGTATGCATCTAATAATGCACAAAGAATTTACAAGGCAAGTTGTGTGGTTTATGACAAGACTTGAATCTCTAGACTTCCCTTATAGAATTAAAAGTTTCGCATGTAAATACATACAAGGGTTTTTATGATGGCTTCACCTGGTCATGGGACTTTCTAGGTACCCATTTCCAAGTTGTACTAGGTTTGAGTTTACATGAGCATGTGTATTCAATAGATTTCCTTAACAGTTTGTGAGGGACTTGGATTGGTGAGAATTGATAACACACTAAGAGCTCATGTGTGGCAATCTGAGCTTGTAAGCAGGCCTTTAGGCACCTAGTTCTATCTAGGATTGTGTTCACCATTCATCGACCACTTTGGTATCCAAATGGAGAGTACTCTCTATGATTGAAACTTTTCATATCCTATAGCTGATTTTCCTAGACTCTGCATGTGCTCCTTAAGTAATGGTTGCATCGACAAGGGATCACATGAGTGCTCGCCCTTGCGTACCCAGATCTGCTTCATGTCATGGACTACTTTGTCTCAAGATCTTGCCGATCTTTTGGATTTCATAGTCTTTTTAAGTCTCTTCTCATACTTCCCAGATGAAGATATTGGCATCTTTGGAAAAGAAGGGAGCTCCATCCTCTCTCCTGCTTGTTCTTCAATCATTGATTCCTTCTATGTCACATAGCTTTGGAAAATAAAAAATAAAAAATCTTCCGGATTAATCCTAGAGGAACTAGAGCTTGTGACACGCCTAAATCATTGATTTCACATCTTCCTAGTTCTATATTTACATGTTGTTCATTTATCCAAACATGGAGAAGTCCACTCCTTAGGTTTAAGTTGATTGCATGATCGTAGATCTAGTCTTGCCCAAGGATGAGAGATTTAGTAAGGTCTTCATCATGGCAAACTAGCACTTTGATTGTCATATGGACATCTTGAATAGAGATGGGAAGTTCTAGCTCTCTCATGCAAGGAGTCCACTCCTCATGATCTTACAAGGTAAGCTTCAATACGATTAATTGGCAAGTCTATGTCTTGATAGCAATATCTTATAGCACTAGTGGTGCTTCTCTTAGTCTAGTTTCACCCAAATGTTGGAAGTGGGATGGGCCTCAAGAAAAATTAATCATAGGTTTACAAGATCTTCCAATACATGAACCTTAGCATACACACCTTAAAACTCAAAAAGATTATGAGTGAGAGATAGAGAGAGAATAAACAGATTTCTTTTAAAGTGTACGATAAGCTATGATTCTCACCTATAGTATCTTATATTTAAATGTCAAATTGCAATGTGTGAATATGATACAAACTGACAATATCTGAAATCTAGGCAAAAATAGGAACTAGATTCAAGAAATTGTGTGCCTAAGAGGTATGAAGAGTGCGTGTGTGAGAGAATATGGAGAATATGAACAATTTATAACTAGACCAATATTCCAACGCACTTTCTTGTGGTCTTCTACATACAATACATCATATTGATGCATTGTTGGATTATCAGGACATTTTTCCAACAATCCTCCCTTCAATGTCATAATGGTACAATAGTGCAGCCATATAATATATTGTTTGTAGAAGTCTATACAAGAAATCATGTTGGAATATTGGTCTAGATCAAATGATTTAAAAGCAAAGCATGCCACCCAGGTTTGATCACCAATGGGTGTAGCGTTTGTGTAACAAGTTCTTTTTTACATGATAATTGCTTTATTATGCGAATACATTTTCGCGTAGCTTTTTTAGCTCGTTGTGGGAGCTATATAATGAAGGTTTATTCACTTATTAAATATCTTCTCTACAAGGAGGTCTACACTCTTGGAGGAGATATTGGTAGTTAAGGGGATCATCTTACATCTTCTCAAGCTCTAGTAGAAGCTCAATGCAAGGCTAAGGAGATCAAAGGAGGTCCTCTCTTGCAGGAGGAGTTCTACACTCTTGGTGGAGGTGTGCTCTACTCTTGGAGGAGTTCGTATCAGCCAACCATCAACATCACTTGTTGATATACAGTTAGTAACAAGTATATTTCCATTCTCACTTGTTCATTCACTAATTTCTGATTTAGGGATAATCAAAATTCATGTTTGTTGTAAAATAGTTCTAAATTGTTCATATTCTTTCATACTCCCTCTCTGTCTCTCTCTCACACACACACACGCTCTTCATACCTCTTAGGTGCACAATTTCTTGTAGCTCGTTCCTATTTCTACCTAGATTTAGATATCATCAATTTATATCATATTCACACATTATAACTTAACATTTAAATATAAGATAATGCAGATGAGCATCATAGCTTATTGTACTTTAAAAAAAAATATATCTATTCTCTTTCTATCTCTCACTCATCATCTTTTAGAGTATTAAGGCGTATATGATAAGGTTCATGTGTTGGAAGATCTTGTAAACCTCTGATTAATTGTTATTGAGGCCCACCCCACTTTCAACATAATCCTCTCTCTCTCTCTCTCTCTCTCTCTCTCTCTCTCTCTCTCTATCCCTCCCCCTCCCTCCCTCCCTCCCTTTGTTCCATGGGGACATGACTCACTGTCGACTTCCCCCTCCACCCATCCACTTCCATAGCTATGCACAAGTGAAGCTTGGTGGAGGTCGGGTGTCTTGCTGCTCCCCCTCGTCTCTCAATTGTGCAAGGTCTAGTGTCCCTCTTACTCCCATGCGGATCTTCTCCATGTGTGTGAGGGTTGGAGCTCATTTGAAGACAACCTCTTTCTCACCCTCTACTGCTTGAGCCAAGCTTTGTGAGCTCTCCCACTCTGTTACCTGCACTTTGGTGTGGACTTGTTCCCCCTTTGGTAGGGTCGAGACATCTCTGACTTCCCCTTGACATCTGAGCCGTCTGTGTTTGGGGGGCTGGGGGTGGATCTTGGATTCCCCATCGTCCTTCTCTACTGCTAGATTAAGCTCATCTCATGCTTCCTTCCTACCTTGTGCGGCTCGAGGTTGAGCTTGAGGCTCCCTTGCTCAATGTATAGATCTTGGCATCTACTATACACATTGCAATATGGTTGTTGCAAACTCTCTCTAATGAAGGCCTTGGGGGTATGCAACTGGTTCCACTCTCGTGCATCATTCACACAAGCAACTACTCAAATGACTATCAGATGGCCAGATGAAGAAGATTCCCATCCATGGTGTGCAATATTTGTAGCTGATCTCGACCCCATGCCCCTACGATTGTGTCTAATATGCCTTGCATGGGATTTCCACATAAAATGTGGGAGACACCTTTGTTAACGAGGTAATGTATGGATTCAAATAGAGATGGAAGGACATGGGTGCATACATCTTCTCCTCTCTACCATCTCTGATGGAGGTGGATCCATGTTCCTCGAGCTTCCTAGTGATTGACCATGCCACAACGGCATTGCAACATTGAGGATGTGAAGTTGAGGAGCCAAAGTAGCATTGATTTTTCATAAACAAAGGCTTTAGAGAGCATATCAAACTTGATTCTCCCTTCTTCATTTTTCAGAGACTTTTTGCTAAAAATATGTCATTACGGTGGCTTTCAAATTTGTGATTCTCCTAATGCTCTATGATATGGTGATTTTAGTTTCATGCCTGTGTAGACACAATTCATTTTTTTCTCTCATGATTAGAACTTGTCTTTATGAATTCCTCTATGGGTGTTCAATTTCTGCAAAGGTGGTCATTTACTTGATATGATAATTCTACTATTTAAGGGTGTTGTTTTAGTGGCATCATGTACACATATTTTCGGAGGTGTTTTCTTGCCAAGGTGTTTGGGGGTCAAGATTTTAATGATGGGCTTGGTGGTTGACTCTCCAACATGGACTTCTAGTTCACCTTATCTTCCCAATTCCCCTCTGCTCAAAAAGTATACTACCCATCTTGTCTAAAGCTCTCGATAATAGTGTTCCAATATTTGGGTGTCTGAAGCACATAGACATCACAACCTCGATACTCAAAGACCATTACAACTCTTCTTGTTTACAAAGAAACTTTTGTTGGAAAACAATGTCCCAAAGGTCAAGGTCTCAATCCCATGGTCATTGGTCCATTTTGTTCACACTCTACATAGCATGTATATGTGCTACTTCTACTGTCTTTCTACACGCAAACGGCGTTGGGTGCCATGGATAAAGCAAGTGGCTTCTATCGTTGTAATGCGAGATCGATTCTCGTCGACGGCAAGAACACGCGATGATTTTGTTTATTCAGATTTTCATATTAAAGACGGACGGCGTTTGATTTTTTGAACACGATTATTGTGCTTCATTAAAACAATCGCTACGAATTGCTTTATTTTATGCTTGTGAAGGATCTTTTCAAAGTACACAATTCAATATATAAACACATTCTTAGCTTATTGTTTTACATCCTTCACCTAGTTTCAACACCAAACTTTGGAGAGATTTGGTACCACAATAGAGGTGATGCTTCTAGCACATGGGGCAGCCATGGTGCTTTGTTGAAGCATGTTAAGGAGCGGCTATGGAGTTCTTCTTGGAGAAGAAGAGTGTGCTCACACTCTTGCTTATGGAGAGGCTATTAGCAGCTTGATGGTGTGGATCAGCCATTTACATGATGTATTTGAAGATCGTCTTCCACATGAAGATTTCGGGTTACTTCAAAGACATTGGATGGTGGTTAACATAAGATTTACATCTTATGTTAAGAATTCCGGTACATGTTCTCTTTATGCACATAGGTACTACTTGGAGTTTATGGAGGCAGTAACATCCATATCAGGAGGAGTCCTATTCGGCATAGGTACAAGAGAATCAGTACGTATATGCTTTATGCATACTTGAATGAAGTGTTAGAGAAGATATGTTCATATGAGTTTGAGGATTTCTGGCAGCAAACTTGTTAGCATTCTTTGCTACTTTTGTAAGTATGTGATCTTTTCACACACATGTCTGACTTAGGGTCTTCCATAGCCTAAGGTTAGATGAGGGTTTGTTGATTATCATTTTTAGACTGATGCTTCCTCTTTTTGTCACTTATATACACTCTTCTACAACTTATTAGGTCACACATCTCATGTATATTCAGATTTTTGTCCATACATTTGAATATGTTTGTTACATTTGTACATTCACTCTTCCATCTATTTCTGTTCACATAGAGTTGTTGAGAGTTTTTCTCCCACATTGTACATTGAAAATTGGTATATATGATAGTGTGAGTAAGCAGTGGCTTACATAACACTTTACACATGTTTTCTAATCTCTCTCTATCTTTGTCTCATCATTTGTATGATTAAGTTGTGGTATGTTCATGTTTTGTCAATATTGGAAGATTGCTAGATTCTATGTTGTATATGCTGGACCTATGAAACCTTGGACCTGTGAGATTAGTTATGGGCCAGGAAGCCAAAGCAAATTTATGGAATATGAGGCAAGAGCTTACGTAGGAAGGATTCCTGAAAAGAATACCATTAACCCATGTCTCTTGCGACTTAAAGAGGGAAACTCACAACTTTTACTTCACATGTTTATCTTTTGAGAAGCTTAATAGGGTTCCGTCTATAGTCTAGCTTGTGCTATCAATCATATGGCAATTTTGGGTGCTTGCTTTATCTTCATCGTAGGTCTATGAAGATCCTTCTGGGGTGTTTCTCAAATTTTGAGCCGAAAAGGTTGCATCACTATCACACATAAAGAGTAAAAATGTCTCTATCTCTATAGTTTTGAATGCAAGAGAAGGTTTATGCATGTAAACTTCAAGTGGAAATTTCTTCCTCCAAAGCATCTGAAGGTTGATTCATTGTAGAAATTTCTTTTACAACTCTGATCTCAAGGTGCACTCTCTTTGTTGATGGTCTTGGTTGAATGATTTATTTTAGGACTTCACTCACAAATCGAGGATCCTGTGCATTCTTATGTAGAAAATAGATTATTGAGGAAAGTCCTTAGATATGCATTATTCTGCTTCATAGGGACATACTGATTTATTTTCGATATAAAGCAAAAGTCACACATCTCTAGTATGGAAGAACATTTGTCCTTAATGATAAGTTTACCTACTATATTCCTATATTGGGTAGGGATTCAACAACTTCTCCACCCATGCAAGTGCTTGGTACCTCACACATTAGTTTATGAATCACATACTAATTCCTTCTTGTTTTTTGTGTGAGTTGAACTAGAAGTGTTAACATGTATGAAGGCGTGTTATTAAACTTGATGAAGCTCGCTAGTTTGAGGTTTTGTGACTTACCTATGGGAGGGATTGTGTCCAAGACCCATCACCAACGAGAGTAGGATTGACATGAACCTTGAAGAAAGGCCTACACATGGAGAGGGTTTTAAGGAAGACCAATCTTTTGAAACTGATTGTTGCAATACCTTTTGGACATTGTTTTAGTGCATGGCTATTTATGTTCCCTTTCCATCCCTCATATATGCCAAAGTGAACTCATGATTACAATTGTCAATCCATGGTCACCTTATTTTACACTCTCTCATGGATGGTGTATGCGCATTTGTAATTAGTGGTCTTGTGAGTTTTTCGTATGAGTTTCTACCAAATATTTATTGATTTGAGCATTAGAGGAGTGAAAGCCAAGTTTTTAGGTGCGGAGCTTTAGTGATTGCCCCATGTGGGGACAGTGTCTTGAACTTCCACCTACACATGAAGAGTCTCTGCATCAAACTAATTAAAAAAACAATTAATTTTTGGGAGATCTATATGATTTGGGGCACAAGAATGTCAAGTTTTCTTGCCATTTTGTTCTCCGTTGTTTTCTTGTCTCCATGTTTCCATGTTTGTATCACTTGGCAATGCACTTCACATGTCTTCTCTCATACTCACATTGTATAACTTAGGTCACCATGCTCACCAAACAAACCTACATGGGCCCAAGGGCACTCATTAAAAAGCACTAAAAGATCCACACCCTATGTTTCATATTGCAATATTTACACATGCGCACAATATAATATTTTTGTAATACATTTTTCAAATTTTGAAAGGATGGTATGGTAATATAAAGAGTCAAACTCATGGTGGGTTTGCAAGACTTTAGAATTTTGATGGTTCAACAATTATTTGCTTTGTCTTCATGGACATAATGCCTTCTCTATTGGCTACCAAAGTTAGAATGTGATGTATGCTCACTTTAGGGTTATGCAATTAAAAGTGCTTCTTGACTATGCTCTTGAGGTTTTCACAAGTTTTGGAGTCCTTTGGAGCTTCACCCTCAAGGAAAAACTAATTCTTGGTTTTTTGTTATTGCCCATATGTTTGGGATGGTGTCCAAGAAACCTTGATTTTGTGAATGATGCACTTCATGGCATGGAGGGTTCAAGCATCTACTCTCTTGGAGGTCCCCATCAACCTTGGGATGTCCTACATTGTGTCCATAGTGTTGTAAGACTATGGGATAGAAGCATGTTCAAGATGGTGTTGTAAAGCCACTCTTGATATGTACTAGACTTGGGAGGTGATCCCCTAGTTCCCACTTTCATTCCTATTCCCTTGATGTTTGATCTCCTTCAGTGGTATGTTTTCCTTTTCTCTTCAAGCATTTTGTTTCTTATCATCCTATGGTGTTGTGCTAGGTTGCAGCTCTATATTGAGTTTGAAGCACCACACTCCCTTGGGGTCTTTCAAGTTATGTGGCTTCATGGTTTTGTGACTGCCTCTAGTGGGATGGTGTCCAAAAACATCATTGTTTGCTACTGCTAAACCTTGATGGAGATTTATGTTCCTTGGGATTGCATAGTCAAAGAGGAGGTGGCTCACATGGGCTCATAACCCTAGGGTAATGTGCTCAATATATGAGTTGATTCTTTCTATTTCAAGTTTGCCTTGCTTTTTTTGGCTTAAGGAGTTTTTTCTTGGCTTTTTGTGAATGCCCTTATTGAGGATTGTGCCCAAAACCAATTCACTTTGGGTATAAAGAGGTTGCTTATATATTGAGGATTCACTTGGATGCATGATCTGTTTTTGCTTTTTACTTCCTTGCTTGATGTATTTCATGGTTTTTGTTATACAATTCATGCAAGGAAGGCTACAATGGTTTGAGAATCTTCTAAAGTGTGCCTTTATGCTCATTGGACATGTTAGTGGGATACGCACTTTTTTATCATGATTAAGCGTAATGCATCCTTGAGGATTTACTTTATTATTGGGCTTGCTTATCATGCTTTTTTGACCTTCATAGAACTTGGGCATGTATGAATAGACTATTACTTGAGTTCACTTCATGGGGTGGGATACTATATTTTCATGACATGCGAGGATAGAGAGTTATGTTGGATCCACTTTGGGGTTTCGCCTCATTTTTTATATCTCCATGCAAATAAAATTTTATATGAAGCATGCTTTTAATGCAAGTACCTTCTAATACTTGATTCACCTTCTCATGTGTGCTAGAAGGATTCTTTTTGCTTCAATTTTTTGGGGATATTTTGGGGTTCTTTCAGTCATAGTCTTAGGAATCTCTTGGTTTTTGGTTTTGTGACTACCCATGCTTTTGGGATTGTGTCCAAACCAAGAATCAAGGTGTCTTTCAAGATTTGGGGGGGAATTCTTTGACTCATACGGAATAGGGAGAAACATGTTATTTTATGTTCTTTTGGTAATATGAGTACCAGCTTGGATGCAAGGAATATTTATTTATGGGCTCTTATGTTTTTCTTGTATCTACACATTGTTTTGAAGTGCTTACTTGAGGAGTTGTGCATCTATGCCTATTTTTCACTTCTCATTTCCTCTTATCAGTCCATCTTTCTTTTTTGACTATTTTTTAGATGATAAAGTTCCTTTGAAAGTAGGGATCTTCTCTTTCATTTTGGATCTTTTCTTGGACTAGTTTTCCTCTGTTTTGCAACACTTTTGTGGGTTCAGTGACTCCCCCCCCCTTGGGATTGTGTTTGAACCCACCCAAGTTCTTCTCCAAAATAGAGATGCTTTGATTCTGTTTCTACACTATGGTTTAGCTCCTCTTCTCTTACCTTTGTCGAGGACGACAAAGCCTAGGTGGGGGAGGTCATTGGACCCTTGGAGCAATGAAGGCTATGAAGTACTTGGAGGCCACCCTTAGAGCTATGGATACTTGAAGGCTCAAGGACTTGTGTGGTGGTCTCCCATTTTTCCTATTTTCCCTCTTGTATATAAGTTCCTTCATAGGAACATTCCTTTAGTTCTTTTTAGAAATTAACTCATAAAAACTCTTCCTTAGAATAAAAGACACTTCTATTTAGGAAAAGCCTTCCTTTTGATATTATAGATATTATTCTCTCTCAAAAGAGCATGTATCCTCATTTTGAATCTTGAGATTTTCTTTTTGATTTGATTCCTATCTTAAGGATATCATTTTGAATTAAGCCCATGTGGTCTTCCTTTTCTTTTTGGACACATGTATTTTTAGAAAACCTCTCTCCTCCTCTTCTATATAAGGAGGATCTCTTGTTGTATTTGGGGAGGTCCCTAGGCCATGGCCTTGGCCTCCATTTCGGTAATGGAAGAAGGCGTCATTTAGTTTCATCTAAATCCTTGTGTGCAATGGCATTGTTCTTGGTGTATGGATTTGTATGTGTGTGTGCATGGTTGGGAGAATGCTCTCGCTTGTTTCTTGTGACATTGGCAATTGTTGCCATTGCTCCATGAGTGTGGGTGAACCTCTCCTCTCATTTTTTGCACCCCAACTTGGAGAATCCCCTTGCTTCCATGTGAGGCAATTAGGGTCCATTGCTCCCCTTCTCTCAGCATCTTTCCTTACCATAATCACCAGGGCTCTCATGTGAATAGACTTAGACTCCCAAGGGCCTATAAAGTGAGGAAATTCTTGCAAAGATTTGGATTCAAAGTCTAATCTTTCACCTGACTGCACATCTTCTTGATCCCCATAGATAGAGGGAATGTCGTGAGGGAATTGATAATGAATATGATCCACTACCCTAATGGGAGGAGGGTTCTCACTCTCTTTGGCCCATTTCTCCTCTTGTATCTCTCTCAAGAACTCCTAGGAGTACTGATTTATAAAGGGAGGAATTCCATCATCTATAGAATTAGGAACATAAGCTTCCTTATGAGGTAAGCTTATCCTCTCACTTCAACTACCTTGAGCCTTTGGCATAGCTATTGCAAGATGATGACCACCACGTGCTAGAGAGGTGACTCTCCTCCCAACCAAATGCCTCTATATATAGCTCTCTCCAGGGGACTGCCTTCTTGGGCAGGTGGATACTAACCATCCATGTGTCGGCCATGTAACTGCATGTGTGCCAAGTGTCCCAGTTAACTCGAGTTAACTCAAGTGGTAGAAGGATCTAGATCTCTTTGGGCAAAATACTTTCCCCATGTCCCCCATGGGGATTGAACCCAAGACCTCCTCCTTCACATCCTTGAGACTTAACCACTAAGCTAAGTGGATCACTTGCTCACAAGACCACAAGACCTCCTAGTAATTCTAAACTTGAGATCTTTGGTCATACACATGGATGACCAAACCACATCCAATTTCAAATCTGTCTGAACAGGCTGGACCCCTAGATCATATAATTGCTTTATTACAACTATGGTCTTGGGTTTAGCTACTAACTATTCTATCCTCTCCAATAGTACTTCAAAATGTAATTGTGGCTTTATTGAGTTTGTCTAATTGAAAAGAAAACTTGCCTTGAACATATCTTGGATTATTTCCACCATTTTCGCATGAAGTTTGGTCCTCTCAATCTCTAGGTCTGCTCTAGGATAGCACTTATCTACTCAGCCATGTTCGGCCCTTCTTGAATTTGAGCTTGATAAGCGTTGAACATCATGTCCAAGTTTCTAGGAGTAGGATCGGCTAAGAATGATCCTTCTCTGGGTGGTGGTGGGATGGATGGTGGGTTTTGATGAGATGCTTGTTGTGTTTACAAACTTGTAAACATAAAAGTACACAACGAAACATGATGAGACCTCCCAAGATCGTCAAGACACCAACCAAATATTTCCAAACTTCAAAAACAAACTTTCCACCAAACTTTCAAAAAAACAGAAATATATCACTATAGAAAAATGACCACCAGAAACTCTCTGAGCAGAACTTGAACAAAACTAATCATATATTCTGAAAGTAGACTTTGAGTAGCATGCTTTAGAAACAAAAAACGTCAAAAAAGGTGGAGTATAGCTCCCAAACCAATAGCTTGAAGTCAAGGTAAGAAGAAGCCTGCAATAGCAAAGTATGACTAACTATCTGAATTGAAAACTAATGTAGAGAAGCAATAAACTTCAAGATCTATGAGAAATTTTGATATGCATAGAAAGTATGAGAGCTAAGGAAACGCCTCCAAGTGAAATCACTCAAAAAAACCTCATAACGACTGAGATATGAAAGTTTGAAGAGAGGTATGTCTTTGATGAGGCACCGGATAAACACAAAAAAGAAGATCTGCAAAAATGCCTACTTGCATGGAGTTTTCTCATTGCAAATTGTACAAAAACTGATTTAGTTATATAGTACAAGTTGTAAGCTTCGCAACGCAACAAGAATCACTCAATTTGGACACCTACACTAAGAGAACCACTCTTTTTATTGAGAGGCTATCAACATAAGCGCCTTCCTTGTCTAAAAATAGACACCTCTCCTTTCCTTCTACTTTTATCTACTTTTATCTACTTTTATCTACTTTTATCTACTTTTATCTACTTTTGCTCTAACTTTGGAGATGTGAACGCTTCCACATGTTATTTTTCATAACTAATAAGATCCACAAGCTTTCATATACCATTTTTAATAATTAATAAAATCCACAAGACTACTTTAGAGCTTGTTTTTATGTAACATTGCCCCCCTCAAGCTCTAAATCCAAAGCTTTGACTCCAAGTAGTACTTTGATTCGCTTAAGCTTCTGAGTATCCACTGCTTTTGTGAGTATGTCTACTAATTGATCTTTAGTTCCAACATGTTGAATATCAATATCTTCATTCACCACCTTCTCTCGGATATAGTGATAGTGCACTTCAATGTGTTTTGTTCTTGCATGGTACACTGGATTAGACGCGAGCTGTAATGAACTTCCATTATCTCCAAAGAGTAGTGGACGTGTTGTAGATAGATTCATATCTTCATAAAGCTTCAAATACCACATAATCTCACATGTTGCATTTGTAAGACTTCTATATTCAGCTTCTATGCTTGAAAGTGCTACTGTAGGCTGTTTTTTAGAACTCCATGAAACCAAATTATTACCTGCAAATATCAGATATCCACTTGTACTCCTTCTATCATCCTTATTTCCAGCCCAATCTGCATCACTGTATGCTTTCAAATTCAAACCTTCATGATATTTATAGCCCAGACCTTCATTTAATGTACCCTTCAAATATCTCAAGACCCTTTTTGCTGCTTGCATATGAACATCTATGGGTTTGTTCATGAATTGAGACAATGTACTTACACTAAATGTAATATCCGGCCTTGTTAAAGTTGCATATATAAGAGAATCAATCAAAGACCTATAGATAAGTGGATCTTCTAAAGGTTCACCATCTTCAGCACTATACTTCACATTGGGTTCCATCGGATTACTGATACTCTTGCAATGCTCCATGCCATATTTCTTTAAACAATCAGAAATATACTTCCTTTGTAGAAGATATACACCATCTTCTTTCTTCATAACTTCGATTCCAAGAATGTACGTCAGTTCTCCTAAATCTGAAATTTTAAATTTAGATCCAAGCTCTGCTTTAATCCTAGCTGTCTCACCTTCATTGTTTCCTGTTATTATCAAGTCATCCACATAAATTGAGATATAAACAATCAATGATCCTTCAACCTTAACATACAAAGAAGTATCTGCATTTGAACACCTGTATCCCTGCTTTTCAAGAAACTTTACCAATCTAAAATTCCAAGCCCTTGGAGCTTGCTTAAGACCATACAATGCTTTCAAGAGTTTACATACATGAGTAGGCTTCTTGGAATCTTCATAACCTGCTGGTTGCTCCATGTACACATCTTCTTTTAAATCACCATTGAGAAATGCATTTTTTATATCTAATTGATAAAGATTCCATACCTTGCTTGCAGCAACACTTATTAATGTCCTTATTGTTGATATCTTGGCAACAAGAGAAAATGTCTCCTCATAATCAATGCCATAACTCTGTGCATAACCTTTACAAACAAGCCTTGCCTTATATCTACTTACTGAACCATCACTGTTTCTCTTTATCTTGTACACCCATTTGTTACCAATTACCTTCATGTTAGGTTGCCTTGGAACTAAAATCCATGTATTGTTCTCATACAAAGCTGTCATTTCTTCATCCATTGCTTTAACCCATTTCTTTACCTTTGAGGCTTCTTTAAACGTTGTTGGTTCCTGCTCCTCAAGAAGTTTTGCAATATAAGCTTCATGAGAAAATCTTTGCGGTGGCCTTCTTTCTCTTACTGGATACCTTGATTGGCTTCTTGTCCTACCATGCTTTTCTTGCCTTCGAGTTTGAGTTCTTCTTGATGTAGAACTTTCACTTTCTTCTTCCTGTGACTCAATTTACTTTGAAATCAAATCGATAATTTTCTTCAGCTTCTGATTGGGGGGAGTTGCCTCTTCATGTGTAATTCGACTCTCTAGTGAACTTGGAGAACTTGGCTCTTCTTCGTGACTTCTTATAGTTTCTTCTTCATCTACCTGCACTTCATGTTTATACGAAGATTTATCTTCATGAAAAATAACATCTCTCGAAACAATTACCTCTCTCGTATCTGGGTTCACACATCTATATCCTGGTTGCCCTTCCGCCATACCAATGAAAACCATTTTTTGTGACCTTGGATCCAACTTTGACCTTAACTGTTGTGGAACATGAACAAAACATATGCTTCCAAAAATTCTACAATTAGCAATATCTGGTTTTGATCCATAAAACAATTCATAAGGTGCTTGCTATACATGACTTTGAGTAGGTGGTAACATGTTCATCACATAAACTGCCATATTGCATGCTTCAACCCAAAAAATAAGTGGTAAGTCCTTTTCATTCAACATGCACCTACCCATCTCCAAGATAGACATGTTTCTTCTTTTGGCCACACCATTTTGTTGAGGTGTGTATCTGTTTGTAGTCTCCTTTTTAATTCCTTCTTCCTCCAAAAATGCAAGAAATTGATTAGAAAAATATTCACCTCCTCCATCTGATCTCAACCTTCTTATGTTTCGACCTGTTTGCTTGTCAACCAATGATTTAAACTTTTTGAATATGTCAAACACTTCGGATTTGCATTTCATAAAATAAATGAATGTAAACTTTGAGAAGTCATTAATAAATGTGACAAAGTACTTGCTACCTACCATGGACTCTTCTTGAGATGGACCCCATACATCAGTATGAATCAAGTCCAAAATACCTCTGCTTTGCAATCCTGCTTTTGAAAAAGGACTTCGTACCTGTTTTGCAAACTGACATGCCTCGCGAACAAAATCCAAATCTTGCTTAGGTAATTGTGGTAAACCTTCAACCAATGATTTCTTTGCAATATCTTTTAACCTGCCAACACTGATGTGTCCTAATCTTTTATGCCATAAATCCAATTGACTTACTTGAGTCTCGTTAACCATTGTATAACCTGCATAATCTGGAACTTCAACTTCATAAGTATATAATCTGTTTACCTTTTGTCCTTTTATAACAAAATTTCCATCCTTCTTCTGATAAGCCTGCCACTGATTATTGTCAAAATCGACCTTTACTCGATTGTCCTCCACCTGTCCAATTGAAATCAAATTTCTTGTAATGGTAGGAACAAATAGAACATCTCTAAGAGTGACATGTTCATTAAGTGGACAATCACCAATGTAAACTACTTCATGCTCAATACTATCTCCTGTAGCAACTATGACTCTTGAATCAGGTTTGTGTAAGTTCACAAACATATTCATGTTGTGACTCATGTGGTTTGAGCAACCACTATCTACATACCAAGTTTTGTTGTTTACCTTCCTCTTATGTGTCTCTGTATGCATAGCCATGAGAACGTTTTCCTTCTGTGTTTGAGCCTCCTCTTGTACTATGTTGTTGTTGTGATGCATGTGATCTTGGCCTCTTCGTCTTTGGCGTCCTCTAAAACCACCTCTTCTATTCGGATCGGAGAAACAATCCCTAGCATAATGACCAACTTTACCACAATAATGGCAGGTAAAGTTACCTTGCTGATTTGGTTGAGTTTGTTGACTTTGTTGTATTGTTCTTCCTCCTCTAGTCGCATTAAAGCCTCCTCTTCCTCTTGCATTGTTGTTGAATCTTCCTCCTCCTCTCCAATTTCCTCTACCTCTTGATCTACATGATGAAGTATAAAGAGCTTGTCCTTGACTACCTCTTTGCGAATGATAAGAGTTACCACCTTCTATGTTGATTTCTTCAGTCATCATGAGTGTCTGTAAATCTTCAAAGGATGGTAGATTCTCTCGAGTCATGATAGACGTAATGAAAGACTTCCATCTTTCATCTTCTCTCAAGCCATTTAACATGCTATTAAACTTTATATCCTCACTAGGAGATGCATCAATAGAGCCTAATGCTTCAATAAGAGATTTTACCTCAAGAACATAATCATTAACTGATTGTCGTGGCTTCTTTTTTACTCTTGTCAGCTCACCTATAAGTTGTGTTTGCCTTGCTTTGTTGGTAGTTGCAAATAATCTTTCTAGAGACTCCCAAGCCTCTCTACTAGTATTCAAACCTCTTATATGCCCAAGCATAGTATTGGAAACTGTTTGTGATATAATAAACAGAACTCTTCTATCTCTTTCGATCCATTCTTGCTCTCTTGCTCGATCTGCTTGTGTAGGAGCTTCTGGTAATACCGGCTTCACTTCTGTACCTGTTATCAATCCCCAAAGACCTTTAGACATGAGATAAGACTCCATTCTAAATTGCCACATGGGATAATTTCTCCCATCAGATAACTTCTCAATCGATGCACTCAAATCTACCATGTTGAATTGTTGTAAACAAAGAAGATAATTCAATAAATTGTATGAAAGATATGATAAAAAAACAAAAGCTCTGATACCACAATGTTGTGTTTACAAACTTGTAAACATCAAAGTACACAACGAAACATGATGAGACCTCCCAAGATCGTCAAAACACAAACCAAATATTTCCAAACTTCAAAAACAAACTTTCCACCAAACTTTCAAAAAAACAAAAATATGTCACTGTAGAAAAATGACCACCAGAAACTCTCTGAGCAGAATTTGACAAAACTAATCATGTATTCTAAAATTAGACTCTGATTAGCATGCTTTAGAAACAAAAAACATCAAAAAAGGTGGAGTATAGCTCCCAAACCAACAACTTGAAGTCAAGGTAAGAAGAAGCCTGCAACAGCAAGGTATGACTAACTGTCTGAATTGAAAACTAATGTAGACAAGCAATAAAAATTCAAGATCTATGAAAAATTTTGATATTCATAGAAAGTATGAGAGCTAAGGAAACTCCTCCAAGTGAAATCACTCAAAAATACCTCATAACGACTGAGATATGAAAGTTTGAAGAGAGGTATGTCTCTGATGAGGCACCGGATAGACACAAAAAAGAAGATCTGCAAAAACGCCTACTTGCGTGGAGTTTTCTCATTGCAAATTGTACAAAAACTGATCTACTTATATATTACAAGTTGTAAGCTTCGCAACGCAACAAGAATCACTCAATGTGGACACCTACACTAAGAGAACCACTCTTTTTATTGAGAGGCTATCAACAGAAGCGCCTTCCTTGTCTAAAAATAGACACCTCTCCTTTCCTTCTACTTTTATCTACTTTTGCTCTAACTTTGGAGATGTGAATGCCTCCACATGTTATTTTTCATAACTAATAAGATCCACAAGCTTCCATATACCATTTTTAATAATTAATAAAATCCACAAGACTACTTTAGAGCTTGTTTTTATGTAACAATGCTAAGGGTGGCGTTGGTGGTGCTTGTGTTTGAGAGTGTGTTTGGGATGTAATGTTGATTAGTTTTGTTTTCATTTATTTTAGGCTTTCTTCTAGTTCACTCATCTTTCTCACCCATTGTCTCTTCATTCTTTCTCAACTATCCTTCCAAGCTATCATTCTCCTCGTAGCTACACTCTTTGACTCACTGGCCTCTTATTTCTTTTTTCGATCTATGCCTAGAGTTTGTTGTAATGTCTGTGCTTTTGTAACTACTTGTATAGGGGTAGTAGTTGTAACACTTCCATTGGATTCTATGACCAAACCAATAACATTGATTGGTGTAATTGTTTGTGTATTGGCTGGATTCTTAGGAAAATCTCTCAACAAGTGTTCCTTTCCACAATCGAGACAAAAGTTTTGAATAACCATAGGTTGGGGTTGTTGTTGTGGAGGAAGTGGACAATCAGGTATGAAATGATCTCCTTGACATATGTAGCATGGTCCTCTAGGTGTCTGGGGTCACTACCTTAATTGGGGCCTAGGGTTTGGATTTGTATACATTAAATTGGAGTATTGAGGCCCCCAATTTGGTTCAATATGTGTTTTATTTAGATAGTCCTTGTTATGCTCAGGTGAATCCATGTAGTAAGCCGGTGGGCTACCTATGTGGTTTGAGTCAAGGCTTTGCGCATTTAGATCACTTTATGAGATAATTGGGGATACAAGCACTATAGCTCTATTGTTTTTTATCCTCTACCATGACATACTTGATAGAAATGACATTGGAAGAGGGTGGAGGTTGTTGACCTAACACAGGTTGTGGTCTCTACAGATCTGGATACTAAGGCTGGTATGATTGCTATGGCCTATAGTAGGGCTGCTATTGGTATTGGTTTTGATATTGTCCTAGCTACTGATATGGATGTTCATAGTTTTGCCTAGCCACTTGTATGTTGTAAGGACAATAGTGCGAGGTGTGGTTAGTGTGCTTTCTCTCTATGGTGCAACACTAAGTGTTTGGATTTCCTACATTAATCTGATTCATGATTGGGCAAATTTTAGCCATATGGTCTCCTCCACAATTATAATATCATCTCATTGAGACCATCATAGGGGTTTTTCTACTTGAGAATCCTAACTTTTGAGCTACTTTTGTGCCAACTCATCAACTAACATTGAGGGTTTTGATGTGAAACTACTAGGACTATCTGAATCTTTGTAGATCTTCAAAAGTTCCAAATCATCTCCCAAGTTATCCTCAATATCAATGCACATTTGTACAAATTGCTCTATGGTTATGGGTTCCTTAAGGTACACATATGATCTTAACTTTGCACTTAACAAACCATTTAAGAACAATGTTACTTGGTTGGCCAGTGTGGGTAGCTCTAGGATAGGGCATACCATCCTCATAGATGTGTGCACCTAAGCGGTTGGTTCATATGTATTCTAGCCAAGTCCTGTAAGGACCCTCAGGGGTTTGCAAGTATGCTAGCCCTAAACTACCTATGGGTTGCTCCATACTAAAAGACATTTGTGAATCACTTGTTTCTAAACTCAATATGTTGGGGTAATGGCTTAACTGTTGAGCCCACAATCTAGCTGTGTGATTGACACCAACCTCAGATGTTTGATGCTTTGTCTATCCTTTCCTAGATATCTACTTGACCTGAGGTTCATATACTCTAATGGTTTTCCCAATGCCCAAGTACAAGCACATTGCAATGCTGTTTTGTAATTGTGACTTATTCTTTTTAATTTCTATTTGATGTATTTTCTTGCCTTCATATATGCATCATTAGGAATACTTAAGTTTTGCCATATTTTGATGTTTCTCTCAATCAGATTAGATTCTTTCCAATTTGGGTTTCCCTTGAATTAGCTTAATCTGTCCTTGAACTTGAGAAATTAAAGGCTCTTGAACTTGTCCATGCCTATCATAGCCCTAAATTAATCAAGTTTGCTAGTCGCACTTAGTCTAAGCTAGGAAATTGAATGAGGGGGTTTAGAGTTCTTCCAACCTCACACCTGAAGCCCCTTTTGATGCTCAATTGCAAAGGATGTGCACTCTCAAGATTGCAAAGTACTGTTAGCTTGCTTAAACCTTCCCAAAAGTACCAACTGTCTGCAAAAGTTCAAAAAATTAGATCAAAATTTGACAAAATTTGCAAAACGTGAAGTATTCTCATTTCCCCTATCTATCGTGATGGACAGGCTCTATCTATTGCGATGGATAGAGTCTCTCATGGAGGTTGTCTATTGCAATGGAAACGTCTATTGGGATAGAAGTGTTTACCATGGATAGATTGGTTTGTCGACAGAGGCTATTGCAGATTTTAGCCTTTCATGATAGACTAGTCTATCATGATGGACAATAAAAAAAAGGTGATTCAGGATGTGCACATGGTGTAGCCTATAGTGCTCTACTTGCATACACAAATTACCCAAGCTTTTGGTCTATTGTGACAAATAGAGGTCATCATCTCAGGATGCATGTAGAGTTTTGTCGTACGTGCTAAGGATGCTACTAATGCTGGTACCTACAAGAAAGCTCAAGAAAACACAGAAAAAACTACACACAAGATCACTCTCTCACTCTCACTCAAATGAGGGGAATGAAGTGGAGGTGGGAATATGAACAAGAAGGTGGAATTTCACGATGATGGAGATGCAGGTAGGGGGTGAGTAGGGATGGTAGGGATGATGATGAAGAAGGTAAAAAGTGAAGTAGAAAAGAGAATTACCTCTAATTCCAACATCAAATCTCTACATCTCACCATCACATGCTCATCCTCAAAGTTCACTCCCTGACAATGGTGCCAAATCTAGTGTCACTCTAGCACAATTATGAAAACCAACATGAGGAGATCTACCTCATAGTTGTCAATTTGTGGAGATGTGAGGGTGGTATGACAATGATGAGCAAGTGGAATGCACAAGTGCATGAGTGAGAAGCACACTAACATGCACACCACACACACACACATGCACTCAAGGTAAGATAAAGAGAGAGAACAATGGAATCTTCTATTACACGAGTTTCAAGATACAAAGTATGCTCTTACAAGATCATTCCCAAAAAAAATGCCAACTTTAAAAAATGATATGTCTAGCTCTTTTTATATTTACTAGAATAGTTTTGGCCTAGTTCAAACCTAGTGTGCAGCTGTCATGGACAAAGGAAACCATCATGGACCTTAGATTCCATGTGACTTCTATATCTCACGATTGGTTAAGAATTTGGAGAAACCATTGCTTCCATTGTGTTTGGAACATGCAAAACCCTTAGATCGACTATCTTCTTAATTGATTATGACATCCAGAGATCATGTTTCAAATTGATGACATCATCAATTTGTAATCACCTTTGATGAACCACCCTTGAAAACCTATATAAGGAGGGGTTGGCCACATACATACTCAATCTTGCCAATACCAATCTTGGGAGCTCGAGGAGTCATGACCGCCACGTAAGTACTCTCCAAGTTCCAGTTCCAGTTCTTATTCCTTGTTCGAGTCTTGTCTAATCTAGTTCTTGGACATCCTATTTTGTCCTCTTATAATCTCATAGTATGAGATCTTGTCAAGTTATTTCTTGTATCTTGTTCATCTTCCTGAAGGGAATACTTGTAATCCTGATATCTTGTTTCATACTTACAATCCCAGGTTATGGGATCTCGTGTATCATCTCTAGTTGAGTTATTCATACCTATCAGTCCGAGTTGTGTGATGTCTTGTATCAATCACATATTCTTGTATTATTTTCCCTTTGTGGGTGTTCTTGTAATCAGAAGTGTATTTTTTAAATCTTGTCTAGTGTAGTCAGAGAGCACAATCTAGTGCTCCCCTGACATTTTGGTAAGACTAGCTTCTATCCAAGACCAAAAATCATGGAGAACACTTATGTACAAATTGTAGCCTCACTTTAGAGTCTCCAACAACAAGTCGAGGACCTAACTCATCAACAGACAAAAGTTGAGAATGGGACTTCGAGTGCATGTAGGCACATTCCTCCAAGAATTACAAGAATGATCCGAGAATCTTCGAGAAAATCAAGGGAGTATTCAAGTGAATCAATGGCCTAGTACATCTTTCATGAAGGAACCCAAGATTTGCAAGCTAGAAAATTTTGATGGGGATCGCATGAAGTTTCGCGGATTTCTCTAGCAAGTTAAATTGTACATCGGTATGCAACCTGATCGATATCCTGATGAGGCATCCAAGGTTGGGTTTATTGGAATCTTGCTATGTGGCCAAGCATTATCATGGTTTGCCCCAATCTTGGAGAAGAACATGGCAGTACTTCAGGACTATGAGGGGTTTCTTCGAGAACTCATCACCACATTTGGGGATGCAGACACGAGTCCAGTGGCAGAAACAAAACTCTGGAAGCTACGTCAAGGTAACTGCCTTGCCTCTACCTATGCATCATAATTTAGACAGTTGATATGTGATCTCACTTGGCATGAAGATTATTTCATAAGCCAATTTAGATGGGGTTTAAGAGATGATGTGAAGGACCTTCTGCTCACGATGCTAGAGGTTAAGAGATTTAATGAATACATTACCATAGCTATTCAATGTGGTAACTGTCTTTTTGAAAGGAAACAAGAAAAACAAGAAGGAAGACCTCACCAAGGGAAACCCTTCTAGCCCACTCCTAGAGATGAGTCTATGCCCAAACCTATGCAAATAGATGTAACTATGTTCCAACCTCTAACACCACAAGAGAAATAAAGAAGGAGAGATAAAAACTTATGCCTCTATTGTGGAAACCCTGGACATATTGTAGTTAATTATCCCAACAAGAGAACAAACTCTAGAGTCACACCCTTGTAGAGCAGGGAAATGACGAAGTCCAATTGTAAAAGAGACCATACAACTGGACCATGATATAAGAAAGGGTCGTCTCATAAATCCAGCTACACCCATAGAAACATGTCTTGCCCTTGTCAAGTTAATCATGCCTAAGAAGACCCTTTCCCTTATAGCTCTAATGGATTTAGAAGCCTCCTCATGTTTCATCGATGAAGGATTGGTTAAGAAACATGGAATTCTAGTACTTCAAAAGAATAAACTAGTAGTAACTGAAGTAGTAGATGGACGATCTCTAGCATCTAGGAATATAACCATGAAAACCACACCATTAAGAGTACACATTGTTGACCATGATTCTCACATATGTTTCAACGTGATATCAAGTCCAATAAATCTAGTTATCATTGGAATGTTTAGGTTAAAGAAACATAATTTAGATATTAATTGGGAAAAGAATAAAATCACCCATCAAGGTATCTAGAAGAACCCAACATATGTCAGAGCCAAAGCCTTCACACATGCAGTAAGGAAGGAATTGACATATATGATCTATGCCATACCAACTCAAGAGCCCAAAACAGATGATTCAATGAAACGACTCGACCAATACCAAGGTCTTGAATATGTTTTTGAAAAGAAGAATGCAGATACCCTCCTAGAATATAGACCTTATGATTGTTCCATAGGACTTCAAGAGGGAGCACAACCACCCTTCGGACCAATCTATAGACTATCCCTAGAGGAACTTATAGAATTATGCAAAAATATTGATGGAAATCTAGCCAAGCGGTTTATCAAACACTCGAAGTCTCATGTAGGAGCCCCTATCCTATTTGTAAAGAAAAAGGATGAGACTCTTTGAATGTGTGTAGACTACCGTGGGCTTTATTAGGTCAGAATAAAGAATAGATACCCTCCACCACTTATATCAGACCTCCTAAAACGCCTCAGAAAAGCAAAGTTCTTCACAAAGATTGACCTTCAAGGAGCTTACAATCTTGTGAGGATCAGAGAAGGAGAGGAATGGAAGACAACATTTCGAACAAGGTATGGGCATTTTGAATATGTAGTTATGCCATTTGGTCTCACAAATGCTCCAGCTGTCTTTCAACCTATGATGAATGATAACTTTCAAGAATATTTAGATGACTTTGTGGTAATATATCTGTCTTTCAACCTATGATGAATGATAACTTTCAAGAATATTTAGATGAATTTGTGGTAATATATCTCGATGATATCCTGATATTGTCCAAAAATCTAGAGGATCATGAATATCATGTAAAGATAGTCCTAGAGAAACTAAAAGAAAAAGGTTTATATGCAATATTAGAGAAATTCTCTTTCCATCAGACATAAGTGGAGATTTTAGGGTACATTGTATCAGAGAAAGGAATCTTTATGGACCCTAAGAAGATTGAGACAATCCTTGTTTGGCAACCATCTTCATGTCTTTGAGATGTACAATGTTTTTCAAGGTTTGCCAATTTTTACAGGATATTCATCAGAGATTACTCCAAGATAGTGACATCTCTTACCAAGCTTACAAGAAACTTGAAATTCTCATGGATTGATGAAGCAAAAGAAGCCTTTCAGACCTTGAAATGAGCATTCACCATTGCTCCAATTCTAGTTCATCCTGATTCTAGCAAGCCCTTCTTCCTAGAGACAGATGCATCAGGCTTCGCCCTTGGGGTCATTCTATCCCAATATGGAGATGATGGACACAGACACATGCATCTAGTTGCATATCATTCAAGGAAATCCCCTCCAGAGATTAATTATGAATTCCATGATAAAGAACTTCTTGCCATAGTGGACACATTTGATACCTGGTGTCACCATCTGGAAGGAGTAGCTCATAAAGTTACTGTGTATACAGATCACAAGAAGTTTGAGTATTTTATGACCAACTGTATCCTCAATAGAAGGCAATCTCAATGGAGTAATTTTTTACCAAGTTCGACTTTGTCATCACATATCGTCCAGAATGCTAGTAATGTCAGTCAAATGCCTTGTCAAGAAGATCTTACCTTGCACCAAAGAAAGGTGAAGAGGCCTTTGATCAACAAGAGAGTGTATTACTCAAGCCTGAGTATCTCTAATTAGCAACTATCTCTTCAATCCATCATAAAGATTCAACCTTGAATCATTTGATTCATGAGACTCTAACACAAGATGAATTATTTTGTAAGTTAAGCAGAAAACTCAAGAAGGAAAAGTCCAAGAAGTAAATGAATTCCAAGAAAAGGGTGGGTCACTTTTCTATAAGAACCTATTGTATGTACCTCTAGGAAAGCCCAAGATCCAAGTACTTCAACAACATCATGAAAACCTTGTAGTAGGACATTTTGGAGTGAATAAAACAATAGAACTTATATCAAGGGATTTTTGGTGGCCTCAAATGTGAAAGGAAGTCAAAGAATATATCCAAAACTATGACACTTGCAATAGATCTAAGGTATCGTGACATAAACCTCATGGCCTGAACCTTTACCTATTCCAGAAAGGCCATGGGCTTCATTATCTATGGATTTCATCACAGATCTACCAAGTTTAGATAAGTATGATGCCATTCTTGTTATAGTGGATAGATTTACAAAGATGGCACACTTCATTCCAACTACCAAGGCAACCATAGGTGTAACCACTACTAGAACTTTTCTCAAATACATCTTTAGGCTTCATGGATTGCCTCATGATATTGTCAATGATCGAGGTCCTCTGTTCATATCCAGCTTTTGGAACAGTCTTTGCAAGATCCTTGGTGTTCAAGTTAAACTATCTACAACCAATCATCCACAGACTGATGGACAAACAGAACAACTGAATCAAGTCCTAGAACAATATCTCTGTTGCACCATCAACTATCATAAAAATGATTGGTTTGAGCTTTTGCCCTTTGTAGAGTTTGCCTATAACAATAGTGTTCCTACATCTACCAAGCAGACTCCCTTCTTTGCAAATTATGGACAACATCCAAGGATGAATATACAACTCTCAAATCATGGTACAGAATTTGGAGAAAGCAATGCATCCATTGCATTTGAAATGTGCAAAACCCTAAGATCGACTGTCTTCTTGCTTGATTCTGACATCCAGAGATCTGTTGGAAGAGATGGATGTATACCTTAAGGAAATGAGGTGGTATTGCTAAAATTTGCTTTGTACCTACCCTAATGCACTTCAGGGTTACGTAGTAAGCCCTTTTACCTTGCAAATGACACCAAGAAAGTACCTATGTACTTTGGAGTTGATGCTTGAAACAATTAAATAAAAACCGACTACTTCATGAATAGCTAGTGTCACAAAACTTGTTATTTTAGTCTATACATCTGCTGGTTCTTTTGCTCAGTGCTCATAGTAGAGGAAAATTGATGAAATTCCATTTGAGGGAATTCAATTAGCTTAGATAGCTAATGATTTCAAGTGGAATAATCTAAAATGATAAACTATGCTATGAGAAATAAGTTTAGCAATCCAAATCTTACCCTTCATTTTTTAGGGACTAACCAATATATGATCAATGAGCACTTCGATGAAGATTTCTCCCAGATGGCTAAACCAAATGCTTTGAGACTTTGACAACAAAAGTAGACTTCAAGCTGGTGCCAACAAGCTATAGATCATGCAAAATGGTTGAAAACTCATTAAGATATGACCAGAGAAAGTTGAATGTTCTAAGTAATCATAGCAGAGAAGTAGACAGAGATGTTCAATCATGTATATGTATTATAAAACATGGTTGTACAAGATCATTGGCATAGAAATGATGCTCAATGATGATGGACTGAGTGAGCAATGGTGTTGGCTATTCAAGTCCTACAAATGATCAAGAAGAGAGTTCTCAATGAGGTACTATATCCATGAGTTTTTTACAAGTCTTTTTATAAGAAGTTTTCTTTGAAGTTTGAATTTGAATTTCAAACTTGGGTCCAACTAAAAGTGACTCCTTTGATTTAGTAGTTATTCCATCAAATGAGATTCGTAGCTCATACTTCTCATAATTCCACGAGATATAAGGTTTTGCAAGATTCTCTCAAGGTATAAACCTTTTATAATGGTAAATGATCAAGTAATTACAAGCTATGGTTCATATGAATCATCAAATGCTTCCACATATAGTCTTCCATGCTAAGCCAAACGTGAAGGCTTGGACATTTGCACCAATAGCTCCCCCTCAAGCCAAACATCTTGGCTTGCATAACTTCATCAATCCTCTTGAATATCCTATAATCCAATCAAGGTTTTAGACCTGCAAAGTTTAGTACCATCAAGTGCTTTGGTTAACAAATCAACACACTACATATTTGTAGATACATATGCTAGTTGAATCTCTTTGCTTAAGAGTTTCTCTCTAACACAGTGATAGTGCACTTCTATATGCTTGGTTCTTGCATGATAAATGGGATTGGCTGCAAGATGCAAATAACTAGTGTTATCACCAAAGATCATAGGTGAATGAGTGTGAAGTCCCAAATCTGAGTGGAGCAATCTAATCCAAATAGCTTCTTGTGTAGCATTTGCTAATCCTCTATATTTAGCCTCTATTGAAGATAGAGCAATAGTTGGTTGCTTCTTAGAAGACCATGAGATGGGTTTATCACTTGCAAAGATAAATATCCAGAAGTACTTTGTTGACAGTATACGGGAAGAAGCAAGTACGGACACACATGCAGATCTAGCACTAAGGCAACCCTTCATTTTTTTTTCAAAACCCTTACATCATTTTTAAGTGATTCTCATCACTAAAAACCCTTGTAAATATCATTTCACCTTTTTGTAGCTCCATTTTGTACAAGCCGAGGAGTCCTCGAACTTGGGGAGCCTTAGAAGTAGTTGCCTGCCAATTTTCATAATTTTTAGATCTCGTTTGAACCCTCAAATAAGCCCTGGAACCTAATTTTTAACTAGGCCGGACACTAGGTCTGGACAGGGCCAAAGCTAGTCAAAAACTATAAATAGAGCTAGAGAGCTCATTTTTGGGGTTGGCTTCTTGTAGTTTGAGCTTGTATGAGAACTTTCTTGCAATAGAAGTGATTCCATTGTCTTACTCTCTTTGTTCTTACCGTGTGTGCGCGTGTGTGTGTATGTGTGTGCATGCTTGTGTGCTTCTCACTCACGCACTTGTGCTTCCACTTGCTCGTGGTCTTCATACCATCCTCATGTCTTCCCGGATTGACATTAAAGGAGGTGCTACTCATCACTGAGCTACACCAAATTTTGGCGCCGTTGCCGGGGATCGAGCTTTGAGGACGAGCGTGTGATGGTAAGACGTAGAGAGGACGCGTTGGAATGGTAAGTAGTAGGTAAATTTCTGATTTTTTTTTTCCATCTCCATCTTCATCTTCACCTTATTCTCCATTTCCACCTCCACCTCCTTCTCCACTACATATCCCCTCTTCCCTATCATTCCCTCATTTGTTGTGTGCGAGTTTGAGAGAGAGCGATTGTGCGTGCTTGTATTTGTGTGTTTTTTGCATGTTTCTTGCAGGTGGCAGCTCCATCATCATCTCCAGCAAGCTCAGCAGGTACAGAAATTGTCTGCACAGTCCCCGAGGCGTTGAGCTCGAGCTATCATGACACTCCGAAAATTTCACCCAATCACGATTCTGAGTGCACCACGACACTGCACAGGCCTAGAGCTCCCAGGAACACTAGATAGAACAGAAAAATTCACCATATCTCGACCTATCGCGACACTCCGAGGTATCGCGACACTCCGAGGTATCGCGACACTCCGAGGTATCGCGACACTCCGAGGTATCGCGACACTTCGAGCTATCGCGACACTCCGAGGTATCGCGACACTCCGAGGTATCGCGACACTCCGAGGTATCGCGACACTCCGAGGTATCGCGACACTCCGAGGTATCGCGACACTCCGAGCTATCGCGACACTCCGAGGTATCGCGACACTCCGAGCTATCGCGACACTCCGAGGTATCGCGACACTCCGAGGTATCGCGACACTCCGAGGTATCGCGACACTCCGAGCTATCGCGACACTCTGAGCTATCGCGACACTTCGAGCTATCGCGACACTCTGAGCTATCGCGACACTTCGAGCTATCGCGACACTTCCCACCTATCGCGACACTTCGACCCGACCTATCGCGATACACGGCCTTTAACGCATAAAAATTGAGGGTTAATTTTTTGAGTGATTGGAAGGGTAGTTGAGCTTAATTTTAGGCACCTTGGTATAACTTTAGAACCTGGGAAGTGGGCAAAAGGCTTAGAAACCAGAGAGGGATCTTCTGAACCTTGAGTGCCTGTTTTGACCCTTTAGTGCCTGAATGGTCATAACTTGACCATACGAACTCCGATTGATGAGATTTTGGTCTCGTTGGAAAGCTCGTTGAGAATCCTACGTGGACCTCGACTGGTTTTTGTAAGAATCATACGCGGAGTTTTAGAACATGCATTTTTAAGTTGACCTTTAGGTGGAGCTAAGTGGTTCTCAGATTCAGGGGGTACAGTGAACTACTCCAAGGGGGCTGAAATTATTGAAGTGTGTCTTTCAATTACGTGTGGCAATAGAGCTATATTAACAGGTGTGCTTTTGCAGGAACTTTGTGTGCGCCCAAGGCAATCCAAAGCAAGCTAGCAAGGGTGAGTACCAAGCTTGGGAGAAGGCTTCCTGGGCTTGTGTAGCAGTCTGGTCAACCAGCTAATTGAGGTTGGAAGATCTCTCAACCCTCCTTTGTCAATTCCTAGCCTAGGCTAAGTACGACTTAGGTGTGGTGATTATTTAGGGCAACGTTAGGCACGAATCAAGTCCAAGAATATTAATCAACAAAGTGCAAGAAGTAAATAGGTCTTAAGTGCGAAAACCCTAAGGGACAAAAGGTAAACAGGAATCGATCACTCATCAAGTGCGGAAATTCACTTAAGTACTCCTGACGGCGCAATTTCAGACAAGACCATAAACATAATATTCAACTAAAAAGAACAAAGTGATTGGTGCAAAATCAACCTGCAACGAGAGTGTGCTTGGGTTTCAGGGGGTAAATAAATCAGGCATATGAACCTTAGATCAGGCAGACACTTAGGCCGAGACAGACAAAGCCTCAGATCTTCTGAAGCTAGTGTCAATCACACTGCTAGGTCTTGGGCCCAGCAGTTGAGTGATTACCCATACACTCCCAGATCAGAAACCAGTGATTCTGAGATGTCCTATCACATGGAGAGACCAGTAGGTAGTTCAGGGTTGGTTTACCTAGAAAAGCCAAAGGGACCTTACAAAACTCAATTGGAATATATCAGGACGAATCGTCTAGGTGCTCGCATCTACGAAGACGGGCTGAGAAGATCGGTGGTCCAGATTAAGAACCCCGATCAACCCTATGGATTAGACCACCCGGTAGTCAAGTTTGAGAATGGAGCCTACCTCGATAAAGAAGGGACTATATATGTAGTCACCACTCTCCCTGATAGAACTGATGAGTTTGGAAATGTGATTGCGGAGACCGACAGGGGTGATATAGAGCAAGGGAACTTAGAGAGAGAGCCAAGAACTCCCCGTGGTAAATCTGTCTTGACCAGAATCATGACTCCAGAGTGGATTCCACAGGATAATAAAAGCATAGATCTGCTTCTAAACCGAGAAACCGATGAGGTTTTTTGGAGATATAAATCTCCTCAATCTCAGGAAGTGAGTGCCCTCACAATCTATGAGTTTAAAGACCCTGATAGCCCAGGTCAAGTAACCTATCTAGACAATGCATCAGAGAGACTCTTTGTGGTCACTGAGCTTGGCAGACATGCTTACACATGGAAGGGTGAATTGGTCTTTTCCCAACCAAGGTCTAATGTGTCCTTTGGTCACCAAGGAGCTGGGACCTCCCAAGTTTATGGGGCTCAGAGAGATAGAAGTAGAGACAAGCCTGAGGTAAGTTTCGCCAACTCCCCAGGAAGAGAAAGAACGGGAACAGAAAGGAATAGAGTGGAACCTGAGAGACATAGAACCCCATGGAATCAAAGGAATATTGATGATTTTCCTTTGCCAAGGCCGAGAGAACACACTAGGACCCTGCGACCAACTCAACTGGTGAAGTCCATGAAGAATTACTTCGATGGCACGGGAGACCCTTATGACCATGTGGCAGAATTTCGACAAGTGTTGAAAGCTGAACAGGTGGAGGACCTATTCACACAATATAATGCTTTCGGTCTAACCCTTAGGAACACTGCCCTTACGTGGTTCCAACCACTGAATGAGAGGCATTTCAGAAACATAGACCAACTCTTAGAGGCATTTATTGTTGAGTTTTCTAAGAGTGGAATCAGGCATAACACCTCCTCACTAATTCATAGCTTCAAACAAACACCTCAAGAGACGGTCAGACTAGCTGGAAGAAGATTTAGACAGTACCTGGAGAGATGCCCTATGCCGGAGTTACCCACACCAGCCAAACAAGTGGCCTTGTTCCTAGATGGATTGTTGAGCACTAAGCTCAGGTCATATGTGTACCTGAAGGATCCCAGAACGATAGAAGAATGCGTGCGCATGTGCATAGACATTGAGGACAATCTAGGTGAGGAATTAGAACTATCAAAAATCTATAAGGATTCTGATAGCTCTAGTAAACAGACATCTGGTCAATCCACATCCATCGAGGAACTTGCAGAGAAGGTAGCCCAAAAACTAGGTGTCTCTAGCAAGCAAATTCCGAGATTTGCCCCAGTTAAGCGGTGTTACAATTGTGGCGGTGAACATATGGCAAGTGTATGCCCCATTATGGCCCAACCACAGGCGAATCCTAGTAGCCAGTACTGCACCATAGAGCGCAGATACACCAACCACACTGCACAAGACTGCCCATATAACAAGCAAACTGTTAGGCAAAATTATCCTCAGCCATATCCACAACATGGTAGATACCAGAATCAGTACCCATCACCACAATACAACAGACCACAACAAACTTATCGGCCATCTTATCAAGGGCAGCAGAGGCCTCAACCAGTCCTAGTGCAGCAACCCCCTGCTCCAACCAATGCGATCCCAGTGAAATATGCATCTACTGAAGAAAATCCGAATAGAGCCATAGTCCCAGTCACCCCATTGCTATCAGACAGTGATCCAAGTGACCATAGTTTTGACTCCGCACATATTGATAGCCCACAGGCTTACTACATGCAGTCACCCGAGCATGACGAGTCATACTATTATGAGGACCCAAGTGAAAATAGTGGGGAACCTGAGTATTCTAATGTCATGTACACAAACCCCAACTCTAGACCTCAACCTAGGCAGGTACGACCCCCATTTCCTAGAGGGCCATGTTTCAGATGTCAGGGAGATCACCTTGTACGTGATTGTCCACTACCTGTCCCTACACAACCTCAACCAGTAACCATTCAGGGCTTCTGTCAAGATTGCGGGAAAGAGCATCTCCTACGAGATTGCCCGAAGAACCCTAATAACATGCCTAAAATCACTCCTATCAATGTTGTTGGGTTAGTTGTAGACTCCACAGGGAGTGCGACCTCCACTGCACCTGTGCAGGTGATCACAAGAGCCCAGGCACTTCAACAACACCAAGGTGTTGGTCCCGAAAAGAGCCCCGAGGTGAGTGAAACAGAGAGCATACCCAAAAAGAGAACTAGCGCCTGGAAGGATAGTCGTGAAAGAATGAAGAGGCAATGGGCAAAAAAGATAAACGAACTTGAAGAAAGCGTGAGAGAAACCAAGGCAAAAATCACAGAGATCACATCTCAACCGCACTCCCACACACATCCACCACTACCATCCCCATCACCCTCCATTTCTCCACCCTCTAATACACCCCTCGTAACCCACCCACCACCCCGAGTAGGATCAGTATTAGCTGACCCCACTCCTCAGGGCTTGGACATGATGTTCAAGGCCTACCAGGCTCGACTTCAAGAAGGGCCAACAGCTGCAAACCTAGACAAGAGCTACCCTAGAGCAGATTTAGAGGTTGAACGGATGAAAATGTGCATGAAAATGGTAGAACAAGCTCAAGCTATACTTGAGACTAGTCAAAAGTTCAATCAGACAAACTCTGTCAAGCCGGATTTGCATTTCCAAGGCTTACTAGAAAGATTAGAGCAGTTGGTAAACAAATCACAAGTTTCTTTACCTCCACAGGCTCAACCAGTTGTTGAAAGAGGAAGCTCACCACCAAAGGGAGCTTATGTTCCTAATTCCACGGATGCTGGAATACCTCCTTCAATTCAACAGTACTCTCCAGAGTTCTTGCGGGAAATACAAGAAGAGAAATGGGCCAGGGAGAAGGGGGATTCCCCTCCCATTCCTGAGATTGATGATCTTCGTGATCAATTTCCCCAAGACATTCCCTCTATCTATGGGGATCAAGCAGAGCAACAAGAGGATGAGAGATTAGATTTTGAATCTAATTCTTTACAAGAGTTGCCTCATTTCACAGGCCCATGGGAATCTGAATCTCTCCAGATCAGAGCCCCCACAATATTGGTAAGAAATGAAGACTCAGTGATTCCAAGAAACACTGATGTTGTGAAGAACGCTAAGGTTCAATGTCATCTCACTGTAGAGGAGCTGCTCAAGGCAAAACCGGAGCTCTGGAATCATGTGAAGGATCAGGTTCCAGAACTTGAATCCAATACACCAAAAGTAGGCTCTAAGAAAAAAGTACCAGAGATACCTCTCGACAAGATAGGAGACATGAGCGAAGGTGAAGAAGGTAACACTTATCTTCCGATCACCTATCAAGGTTACACAACCAAAGCAATTGTGGATTCGGGTGCCGGTGCTGCTATTGCGACCACCTCCCTGTGGAAGCGATGGGGCAAACCCACCTTAAGACCAACGAGAATGAAACTTCAAATGGCAGATGGTCATTTTGAAAGACCTCTCGGATTGCTTGAAGGGATAACTCTAACCACTTGCGGTGTAGAGTTTGAACATACGTTTGCCATATGTGACTTTGAGAAGAATAATGTTTACGAGATGATCCTAGGAAGACCCTTCCTACGACAATTGCAAATAGTACAGGATTGGGGAACCAACTCCTTGTACTTACAGCACTTAGGGGTCACCACCAAGGTCAATCTGAAGGATCACACCTTCAGAGATGTACCACCCCTACAGTGGAATCCTATCCACAAAGCGAAAAGAAGACTCTATCTCCGTGCATTCTGGAAGTTCACCTGAACCATCCTGGCTGCATGAAGATACTCACTTGTGGATGTGCAAGGTCGCAGAGGAAGAGGAAAAGCGCCTAAAAGCGAGAGAAGAAGGAACTCCCCCAGGAGATAGACCAATAAAAGACCCAGCCTATACACCAATGATATTTCCAGATGAGGAATTTGAGCCTCATGGTTGGGCAGAAATCTTAGCTACCATGGACATTGCAGTCAATGAGGAACAATGGACACCCCATTGTGATGAAGAGGGTTATGCTATCTCAGTGTTCATGTGTCAGCCCTTGTTGGAAGAGTGTGATCCTAGTGAGTTCATAGAAGAAGAAGAGAGTGATGATGATCTAGAATCCATTGTGATGGATACTTACTTTGACTCAGAGGAACACTACTTAGAAGACATAGGAGTGTTAACCCAAAAAGAAGAAGAACCTTTTGCAAGTATTAAAACGATAAGTTCAAAGAAAGGAAGTGAAGGAGGTCAAAAGAAAAAGAAAAGAAAAGCAGTAAGACAAGAAGAGGAAGAATCATTGTTTGAAGTACCAGAAAATTTCAAGAAATATGAAGTGGAAGACCGGAAAATTTTGGTACGAATGCCTAAGAGAGAGGCCATTATAGGAGAAGCATATGACAATAAAGAAAAGACCAAAAAAATTGTAGTGACCATTGAAGGGAACGAAGAGCGATGTACGTACATAGGAGACGACCTAAGTGCAGAAGAAGAAGCAGAGCTTGTAGCTCTATTAAGGGAATATAGGGATGTGTTCGCATGGCATTATAGAGACTTGAAAGGAGTAGATCCAGAGATTTTCTCTCATACGATTCCGATGACCGCTGATGCTAAGCCCACCAAACAAAAACCCTACACATATAATGACAATTATGCGGCCAAAATAAAAGAGGAAATTGACAGGCTGATTGAAGCCGGATTCATCTATGAGATTGAGCACACTGAATGGGTGTCCCCCATTGTAGTGGTGCCCAAGAAGAATGGGAAATTGCGAGTGTGCATTAACCTTAAAAAAGTCAATGCCGCTACGATCAGAGATAGTTATCCACTTCCAATCACCGAACATCTTTTGGAGCGTGTTGCAGGCAAGGAAGTTTACAGCTTCCTTGATGGATTTTCAGGTTACAACCAAGTAGCCATTGCCCCCGAAGATCAACACAAAACGGCCTTTGCCACAAAATGGGGAATCTTTGCATTTCGTGTGATGCCATTTGGGCTCACCATTGCACCTGCAACATTCCAAAGACTCATGTGTCATGTCTTCAAAGAGTTCTTGCGAAAGAGCTTAGAAGTATATGTGGATGATTTATGCGCTCATTCCCAAGAAAGAAGTTACCACATCCCTGAGTTCACGCAAATCTTCAACAAGTGTAGAGATTATCGAGTGTGTTTGAATCCAGAGAAGTGTGTGTTTATGGTACGACAAGGTAAGATCTTAGGTCACATCGTTTCTAAGAATGGAATTTCAACAGATGAAGACAAAGTAAGAGCAATAGCAGAGTTGCCCAGACCAAGGAATGTTAAAGAGGTACAAGCCTTTATGGGCCATTGCGGATATTACCGTAGGTTTATCCACATGTATGCCATCATAGCTAAACCTCTTTATGGGTTGTTAACAAACTTTGAGTGGAACGAGGAATGTGAGAATTCTTTCAACGAGCTGAAAAGACGTTTGTGCACAGCACCAATATTGACTACTCCGGATTGGAGCAAACCCTTTCATGTCCATGTAGATGCCTCCAATCATGCAATAGGATGTGTGCTAGCACAACCCACAGGTGAAGGAAACCTAGATTTGCCGATAGCATATGCTAGTAGGCAATTAAATGCAGCTGAACGAAATTACACCACAACGGAGAGATAAGGCTTAGGCATGGTATATGCTGTGAAGAAGTTTAGACACTATCTATTAGCCAATAAGTTCAAGTTTTTCACTGATCATCAAGCTTTACTATATTTGGTCAATAAACCTTGCAATACAGGCCGCTTAGTAAGATGGTTCCTCTTACTAATGGAATACGACTTTGAAGTTGTTGTCAGGAAAGGTAGAACCCATCTTAGGGCTGACCATCTTTCTCGCATCACGTCAGGAGAGCCACCGCAAGGAGTGTCTGATGAATTGCCCGATGCTTATCTGTTCAATTTAGAAGTTGTTCCTAAATGGGCAAATAAGTTGGTACCAGTCCTAACCTTCGGGCCTGCAAATAAGAATGTGAAAACAAGCAAAGAGGAAATTGTAAAATCACTAAAGTATCAAATATTGGCCGGAAGTATGTACAAGCAAGATGCCGAGGGCGTATTAGCATGTTGTGTCGAGGACGATGAACATACTAGTTGGTTGCAACAAGCCCATGAGGGATTGCTAGGGAATCACTACTCTAAACAACGAACATTGCAGAATCTAAAACGCTTAGGAGTGTATTGGCCTAGCATGGACAAAGAAATACAAGAGTGGATTCACAATTGTTCAGTGTGCCAGAAGAGAACCCCAGTGGAACATGCCACTCTTTATCACGTGTCATTAATCCCAGATTGGAGTGCTCCATTGGTCGAGTTCATGAGATCGGGAACATTACCCAATCAGGCTAGTCTTGCACAAAAACGGAGCATGGAGCAAGAGGCTCAAGACTATGCCTTAGTAGGAGACAACCTATATCGAAGAGGCAAGGATGGGTACCTAAGACTGTGCATTCATGAATCAGACTATTTGAAAGTCTTAGAAGCTGCACACAGCGGTGCTGCAGGTGGACACTTTGGGCCAGTCAGAGTAATTAAGACCATTCTATTCTCCGGACTTTGGTGGCCCACTCTTCATATGGATGCACGTACTTATGTGAAGAGTTGCGACACATGCCAACGTGCCCAATATCCGATAAGAAAAGATGAAATGCCCTTAAGGCCAATGATGGGAGGACGTGCATTTTCAAAATGGGGTATAGACTTTGTAGGTCCCATCAACCCCCCAGCTAGGAACTCCCATGCAGAATACATTATTGTAGCCACAGATTATCTTACAAAGTGGGTGGAAGTAAAAGCCACGACAAAGAATGATGCTCAAACGACGGCTAAGTTCTTATTCGAAAATGTGTTCACTAGATATGGGTTACCAATAGAGTTGGTTAGTGATAGAGGTACGCACTTCTTGAATGAGGTCATTGAAAATCTCCTTCAAGAATTCATGGTGATACATAAGAAATCTGCACCCTATCACCCACAGGCTAACGGACAAGCCGAGAGCACGAATAAGATCTTGTGTAATGTATTGACGAAACTTGTAAATAATAAACGCTCTGATTGGGACAAACAACTTCATCATGCTGTTTGGGCATACCGAGTTGCTTACAAAACGGTACTCAATGCCACCCCATTTCAGATGGTCTTCGGACAAAATGCGGTGCTACCCTTAGATTTCCTAATTCCAGCTTTAAGAGTAGCACAAGAGCATGAGTGGAATGGACACGAGTTGTCCTCTAGGATCTTTGATCTAGAGCGTTTAGGTGAGACGAGGCTACGAGCAGCAGCAGGCATCTATGCTGCAAAGAAATGGCAAAAGGCGTACTTTGATGCCCATGTGAAGGATAAGGGCTTGAAAGCAGGAGATCTAGTGTTAGTCTACACATTGAAACAACACGCAAGAAAGCTAGAAAAGAGAGGCTACGGACCTATGATCATTAATAGGATCTCCACGAGTGGAGCAGTACAACTAGCCACTTTAGAGGGCGATGTCCTCCCAAACTATATTAGTGGATGCAGAGTCAAGCTGTATCATGAACCCCTCACGGAGGAGATGCTAAGCCGACTCAATATTGCTAAGCAACGTAAAGAGGAGGAAAAACGAATTCGAGAAGAAGCACAGGCAGAGGCCTTAGAGCGTATCAGACGAATGAAGTTGAGGAGACAAGGAAGGGACCAGCCTATGACTGACACTCAAGAGTCTCCAGGCTATCACATGGCCATGTGTGAGGCTTCAGGTGAACATACCCATAAGATAGTGGACCGACGACCTTTTGTGACCCTAGAAATAGGACAAAGAGACAGCACAACAAGCGTGAGGGCTTTAATTGATTTAGGAGCAGCCACAAGTGCAGTTCGGCTCTCTTATTGCCAGCAGCTGCAATTGGAGGTAAATCCCCTAGAAGCATATCTGATAGGATTAGGAGGTGTTGAAACCCCTTGTATGGGAGAGGTGGATCTTCCCCTCTACATACAAGAGGTCCTCATGCCAGCAAAAGTGCTAGTGTGTGAAGACGAGGATCTGACCGAACCTCTTGTCTTAGGCCAAGACTGGAGCTATGATCACGCAGTCAACCTCAACCTAAGAAGTGGACTTCTTCAGGCTTGGGTAGGCCAAAGTCGTCTCACGATTGAATTAGAAAATCAAGCGCTCAAACCAATAGAACAGGCACCAACTCCTGGTCCCTCCAGGAATCCACACGAAGATAACCATGTTGTGCTTGTCCAAACTTCTATGGTGCAGAGGAATGTCAATCTTATTGAAGGTTCAAGAGCCAAGAAGGAGTTCCTAACTGATCCAAAGAAGATTCTAAACGAACGGACCGAACATCACTCTACACGAAGGAGGCCGCTGATCAAGAGGCAGGAGCGCCAACCCGCGCAACATGGAGCATATCGTGGCGTGAAGCAGATCTGGATACGCAAGGATGGAAAACCCAGAGCTCCAATAGCAGATTCTCAAGGAGACAAGAAACGAGCCTCACCATCAAGGAACAAAGTGAAGAAGCCCCCTAGGAGAACCCCTAGGCATACCATTTCTATTTGGGTTCCTAAGCGGTCAATGAAGGCCACCCCTAATGCCAGACAGATATGGGTGCCCAAGGCTTGCTTACAAGCCCAAAGTACTTCACCTTCAGGCACTAGGATGAAGCAGCTTTCACAAGCACTCTTGGCCAACAACTCAGAAAGTGACAAGATACCTACACCTCTCACTGTCCCCACTCCCAACAACCCCAGGAATGTCTGGAAATGGGTACCCAAAAGGTCCCAAATACATCACACTCTCATACCGAAATCTTCACCTATCCTTAGCTCTAAGAGCTACGACTCCTCTATCAAAGTGTGGAGAATTAAACTGTGTACTAAACCCCCTGACCCTATTCTGTAAATCCGTCCACACTAACACAGGAGCATTCCGAGCCCATTGCATAACCAAAGTATGCATCTAGGATGACACTGACCTTTAATCACCACTCACACATATCATAAACACCTCGCCACTAACCACTAACCTCCGGGATTGTCATGTTAGTATTGTGAAGGGAACACCATTACATCTTGTTTCCTATGCAACACTAATGTGCCTTTCGTCTTCCAACAGATAAGCAACCTACTCTCATGGCAACCGCGGCAGGCACAAGCTCTCAGGCAGGATCTGGTGCTCCTATCAATTGGGATGCCATGCCAGTGGAAGCTCCACCAACAGCTCGGCCTGAAGAATTCTTGAATGTGCGAAGGATTCCTATTCCAGATCCACCCAATGGACTAACCGAAAGAGTAAAAGGGCACTCCCATTGGTTCAATGAAATGCCAGGGGATTTGGGAGACGCAGATCACATCTGGGAGTCCAAGATGGAGTGTGGAGGGTTTGGTGGACCTTCCAATTCTTTTCAAGAGAATTTGAGACCTTACAGAATGCAGCTCCACTTCAGGATATCTGGCAAAAGGCAGGACTACAAGCTTACTTCAGTGCAGCTCTACCTAAACCCGACTTCCTCAGGTGCTACTACTTGATTGCTACGTTGAAACCTACCGGGGATAAAGATCATTCAGGCACATTCTGGGTGCCCTCCTTATCCAATCTGGAGGAGATGAGGAAGTTTGAATTAAATGTAACGTTAATCAGGGAAGCCCTTCAAATGTATGGCACTCATGTGCCTTCAGATCGCGACCCCTTGATACCAGAATCAATGAAAAGCAATAGAGTCAAGAAGCTCAAAGAAATGTGCGCCCTCACCCCCAACATCGCCATACCTCTGCGGATGTGCCTCCAGCACTTCGCATTTCCCGCTCAGGACCGTTTCACTCAGCCTCACAAGAAGATATGGTACGGGTTGTATTTAGCAGAGACCGGAAGCTTGCCCATTAAGATGCCGGTATGGATCTTAGATCAGGTATATGAGGCTGGCAAGCGGGGGGCGAGGAAGCCCACTTTACATGGTTGTTGTGCGCTGACAAGAATCATCTACAGATGTCTGGCATATGATGTGCCAGTTGCTCGAGCCCTAAAGTATGCACACCTGGAGCTGTTCAAAGGGCAAAAGTCAGGGAGTCAGCCTGCAAAAAGAATGCGTGGATCCCTTTCACAGGTCCTGATCCCTCCAGTAACCACCGCCGAAGTCTCCACTAGAGAGGAAGCCCAGGTGGCACCTATCACAGTCCATCTCCAAGAGTCTCAACCAAGAGAGGTGGTACAGCCCACTCCTTCTGCCCCTCCACTACCTACCGATGCAGAATTTGCAGCGATGGCCACCTTCACCGAGGACCCAAACTTTGATTTTGAAACATTTCTGCAGACGGCTCATCTATCAGACAGTGAAGGTTGCCCTGACAATGTCGATCCGGGGACATCAGCCCAAAGAGAACATGCACGAGGCGAGACAAGCAGTGTACAGGAGATAGGAGTGGCACAACTTCCTCAAAGACTAAGCACACAAGCTCAGGAGAAGGCACCAAGAGATAACCCGGAAGAGAGTGAAGACGAAGCCCCTGCATATACGGCACAGCTCAAACGACTATACCGAACAATCAAGCAGGTACAACGACGCCATAAAATGTCAGAAGAAGCAAATAGGGCCCTAGTAAACCAGATGTTGCAGTCGGAGCATATCGACCCCCATTTTGTAGAATCGCTAAATCTTTTGGCGGACACCTGTGGCATCAGTGAAGCAATGAGAACCTTGGTCTATCGAGAGAACCCTGCTTATGATCAAAGAAGAATTGATACACGGCCTCGACAAGGAAAGATGATTCAGATGGAAGTATCTACCGCGTTAGCTACGTCCACATCAGAAGATGTTCACATGATTAGCCCTAGGCCCAATGATGAACCGGAGGAAATTATGCATGCACCATCCCCCCCATCATCTCCTATCCCACCCTCAGAGCCTCTCTCCACGTGTCTTTCTACACAACCATTCTCCTCCTATAGTGAGACCATTGTACACACCCCCGTTTCCACTTTCCTTCCTTCACCCTCATCCATCTCTGTCACTCAAATTTTTGAACCCCAACTAGGTCACCCTTCCTTCCTCCATGCCTTTGGACAACCATCTGTCACTAGACAGACTCTTTCCCTTCCTTTACCCTCCACCCCTCCATTTCCTCCCTCCCAAACTCTACCTACCCCGTCCCTTGTAACTGCCTCGGGCACCACACTAATCACCCAACCCTCCTTCTGGACCCAACTTGTAAACATTCTTCAACAGGTTGATGAACATAATAAAAAGTCCCTTCCCCAAATTCACTTCCCCACATTCACAGCCACCACTATCACACCACCCACCATCCCGGTGTTCACATTTCACGAATCACACTCTCTCATGTCCAACCCCATGGACATCTCACCATCCGTTGGGTCACCCACCACCACTGTTCTCACAACACCATCACAGGTTATTACACTCACATCACCACTTCCACACACGGTAGGCACAACATCCACTTTTCCCATTCCCACTTCCCAACCCCCTGCATCTTCCATCCTTACCCCCGCATCCACCTCATTTAGTCTTGCACTCGACACCATGCTCAAAGCTGCCACTCAGCTTAAGCAGGAATATACATTATTGGAAGAAAATAACAAAGAGCTTTGCACCCTCTCAGCAACACTCCAAGAGCGTGTCAATGCTTTGGAGTCCAGTCATACGGAGTCCCAAAGCAAAATATCCGCCCTCGAACATGCAAATGCGCAACTCGAAGCGAGGCATATGGTAGAGAGCAAAGCCATAGAGGAACAGCTGCGAGATCAAATGGGCCGCAATGCAAGGCTTCAACGAAACATGGCCTTGCTACGACGACATCTGGCGGCAGCTCAAGAAGAGAACAGACGGCTTCAACAACAAAACCAAGAGAACCTCGAGGCTGCCATGGAGAACACCCCGGGAGCACCCATAAACCCGGCTAAATTTCAAGTTGTTCCCTCAGAAAGCATACAACAGATCTTGGAAACTTATGCCAATCTTTTAGAAGCACATGATCAGCTTGCCGACCAGCTGAAGGACCTACAGAGACCCCAAGAGTCTACACCACACCAACGGGAACCTAAAGAGATGACCGACGCTGCTACTTCACCTGAACCTGAACATTCAACGACCAATGACGTACTGGAGTTACGGCAACAGATTGCAGAATTAAAATTGAAGTTGATGCAGTACGAGCGACCTCCTTCCCCACCAGAGCAGCCGTTAGAAGAAGAAGCAGTTATTATTCCAGTGGAGGAAGCATTCGACGACACCTACGAGCCTCAACCATTCCCAGGAGGACGCGTCACAGAAGAAGGTCAAGATACCTATGAGGAACCCCCATCAGCATGGATGAAACAGGTAGAGGAATTGGGGAAAACTCATCAGGAACGGATATCCACTCAGATGCTGGCAATGAAGGCCATTGAGGACACCATCCTTCACTCAGAGTACTTCAGGCACATGGCCTCTAGACGCCTTATCACTAGCTCAGAATTACAATACAAGCCCTATTTTGTATTGTTGGCCGACTACAACGCAGAAATCAAAAGACCGACAAGTGCCCAACATTTGCCACACAGTTCGAACCAGAAGATATACCAGACGCGGCACGAAAAGGGGCCATATTCCAACCAACTTGGAGGCAGAAGTTACTCGAAACTTACCCAGAAATGCTTCGAACATGGGATCACGCCCCCATGCATTTGAAGTACAATCCGTGTTTTGGGCCAGTGCAAAGACGAAGATCATGGAAAGCTTTTGCAATCAAGGTTCAGAATAACGCGAACTGTAAAGAATGGCTCAATTACCCCGCCATCGCCCCCCCAACCGGTACTCCCACAGTGTCATACATGATTGCAACCATCAGACATTGGATACCACGTCTCCACCCCATGCCAGATGTCGCTGCCCAGATGATGCTCAAGATCTTCGATATGATGCAGGTCGTACTCAAAACTTTTCGCAATGTATGCCGTATTCAACCTCCTATTCCCGGGTTTATTAATGGTAACTACGACCTGCTATATGATATGAGCACAACCCCGAGCATACGAGTGGCTTACGCATGGCATGCACGCATAAGATATCTCCCTGCCTGCTACAAGCAAACATTCGACGATATGTTCACCACGGGGTTTTGGGAAGCACATTCAGAGGTATTCGCGCCACGGCCTACGCATTTACTCCATCTCTTCGCATGCGAGCAAACAATGCATTCCGAGCTTTACACGATGCCACAACCTGACATGCCTGGTACAGTTGATTGGGAGGCTTTACAACGAGACCTAATCAGAGGTTTAAGAATCAAAGAACAAGAATTGGCAACCGACCTCCTGCAGAAGTACATTGATCAAACTGTGGAACAGAGGTCTGTCAGAGGCGACAGACCCTAGGGGGGGGAGAGTGTTGACAGTATACGGGAAGAAGCAAGTATGGACACACATGCAGATCTAGCACTAAGGCAACCCTTCATTTTTTTTTCAAAACCCTTACATCATTTTTAAGTGATTCTCATCACTAAAAACCCTTGTAAATATCATTTCACCTTTTTGTAGCTCCATTTTGTACAAGCCGAGGAGTCCTCGAGCTTGGGGAGCCTTAGAAGTAGTTGCCTGCCAATTTTCATAATTTTTAGATCTCGTTTGAACCCTCAAATAAGCCCTGGAACCTAATTTTTAACTAGGCCGGACACTAGGTCTGGACAGGGCCAAAGCTAGTCAAAAACTATAAATAGAGCTAGAGAGCTCATTTTTGGGGTTGGCTTCTTGTAGTTTGAGCTTGTATGAGAACTTTCTTGCAATAGAAGTGATTCCATTGTCTTACTCTCTTTGTTCTTACCGTGTGTGCGCGTGTGTGTGTATGTGTGTGCATGCTTGTGTGCTTCTCACTCACGCACTTGTGCTTCCACTTGCTCGTGGTCTTCATACCATCCTCATGTCTTCCCGGATTGACATTAAAGGAGGTGCTACTCATCACTGAGCTACATACTTCTTCTGTGATCCTTACATCCTGCCCAATCTGCATCTGAATACAACTTTATATCCAAATTTGATGTGGATGGGAAGTAAAGACCTTGATTTTGAGTACCTTTGAGATACTTCAAAATTCTTTTAGCAACTTCCAAGTGAGGTGTTGTAGGTTTATGCATGAATTGGCTCATAACACTTACTCCATAACAAATGTCAATCCTTATTAATGTTGCATAGTTTAGACTCCCAACTATGCTTTGATAACCTGCAATGTCTTCAAGAAAATCACCTTCATGAGCACTCAATTTATGATTTACCTCCATAAGGGTGCTAGCTACTTTTGCATTCTCCAAGTGGAACTTCTTCAACATGTCTTGCACATATTTCCTTTGAGTGATGTAGATTCCAGAGTTAGTATATACCAACTCGAGTCCAAGAAAATATTTCAGAAACCCTAGGTCATTGATCTTAAACTCTACAACCATCTGGTTTTTTATTTGTTTAATGCCATTGGCATGACTACCTGTAAGAATGATGTCATCAACATATACACATAAATATATTATTTCTGAATTACTCCTCTTGACAAATAGAGAAGAATCTACCTTGCTATCATGAATCCTTGGTCTTGAAGATAGGTTGTTAACCTATGGTTCCATGCCCTAGGTGCCTACTTCAAACCATAAAGAGCTTTGTTCAATTTGCATACATGATCTACCTTGTTTGGATCTTCATAACCAGGAGGTTGAGCCATGTAAACCTCCTCTGGAATCCACTAATTGAGAAAAGCATTTTCCACATCTAGTTGATACATATTCCAATTTTTAGATGGAGCTACACTTACCAATACTCTGATGGTTGGCATCTTAGCCATATGTTGGGTTGTAGGGTATGCACACACCCTCAATTGTGCATGAGAACCCTCACTAGACCATGAGAATAACCCTTTTTTGTATATATGTGAGTGTCACATATGAACACTCTCCTAGAGCACTTTTTAATAATTCTCTTATACCATAGTGAAGAGGTCTCTCATATGTCTCACCTTTTTGGCCCTTCTAGGACATTCCTACATAAAAATCCCACGCATGGAGTTTCTTGGGATTTGGTTGTTACAAGACTTGATTTTAGAATATCCTAGAAGATTGGTAGTTAGAGAGAGAATCACCTTTTTGACTTTTCAAAGAGGCACATGGGGAATAGAGCTTAGCCTATAAATATGAGCTCATTTTTGTAAAGAGGAGAGCTTTTGGTCGATGTGCTCTCATGTAATATCTCTTCTCAATGGAAGATGCTCTCATTTACTTCAAGAAGACTATTTACATTTACATGTATTGTGTCTTGTGAGTGTGTGAGAGTGGTGTGTGTGTGCCATGCATGTCTCTCCTTTATGTGAGTAGAGTAGTTGTATTTGCTTGTATTTTCCTCATGGACTAGGATCCTTGACTCCCTATTCTCCTTGTTTTCAAGCATGTGGCAAAGCATGGGGCTGTTGCCAACTCGTATAAAACAAAGCTTAGGATGCATCACCTTTTTGGTACCGCCAAAAGGGAAAACCATTTATGTGATAAGGGGCAATGGAAAGCATTAACACTCCTATGCTCTGAGTAGGTGACTGACAATGTGAACGTGGGAAGATGGGGGGAGGTTCTCTCTCTCCCTCCTAATCTCTCTCTACACTGATTGTCGGTAAAGCTTTTCCAAACTGTTGGACTGGTGCAGTCTTCCTTTTCTTTGGGGATATCTTCTTACTCAGATGCTGGGGGAATTTAGGTAGATAAAATTAGGGGAAAATAAGTTTTGGGGCTACAGTGGCACAACTGGAAGACTCCCCTTTCATCATCTACTCGATATGCTTGAGCTCCTCCTGTGCCCAACTTCTCATACCGTTCAAGTTTGTGCTCCACCGAGCCTACTTTGAAGACTCCTCCACTAGGTGCCATTCGAGCAGGACTGTGTCATTCCTCGTGCTTCTATCTCAACATACAAGCTTGGAACTCCCCTCATCGGGTTTGCTATGAACTTCTTCCCTCTCCATGTCTTGGGCAAGACAAGATTGGATCTTCACCTCACTTGGGGTACTCCCTATATTTAATCATACCATTGCCCCCTTGATATGTGGAGTTTGTGAAGATTCCACCCCTTGTGTGTTGGAATCTACTGCAATACTCACTCGATAATGTCTCTATCTCCTCATTGGGTCTGAAGTTACACTCACCTAGACATTCCCCTTTTCTACAGTTGACAGGTGTTATCTCAAAAGCTGGATACTGTCCCGAAGGGAAGGAGATTCAAAGATGGCTTCCTATTGCATTGTGTACTTCTCGGAGGGGCAACTCTTGTAGGTGATCTGGGACTTGAGGTCTCGAGCTATTCATGTGTGTTGGACTTTGGGGGCTTCCTCCGTTCCTGCTCCATGGAGCTTTCTCTAGCACTAAACTCAATTTCTATAGGATGGTGATTGATTAAGATCATGTTCAGTTTGAACTCCTTAACTCTATTGTTATGCTGCTCCATCTCTTATGATCCATGACTGGGGACAGAACTTTGTCTGCTAAACGCCTTGCTGCTACTTTGGGTTTAGATTTTAGTCTTGAGTTTCTGGTCCCTCTACTATGGGCCTTTCTTGCCAGACACATTGAAGCCAGAACGACAAGCTGAAGACGTCCAGTTTAGTGTCTTGGAGAATCTACCATATTATGCTGCAATCTCAAGGGCAGGACCGGTTCATAAGGATATAAGTTTTTTTTTTTAGGGGTTAACTCATTTTCCAGCAGCAGATGATTCTTGGATCCTTCTTGTTTGCTGTAAGAAAATTCTTTGATATGATTGGCTGGGCAGGTGTTGATAGTATACAGGAAGAAGCAAGTACGGACACACATGCAAATCTAGCACTAAGGCAACCCTTCATTTTTGTTCAAAACCCTTACATCATTTTTAAGTGATTCTCATCACTAAAAACCCATGTAAATATCATTTCACCTTTTTGTAGCTCCATTTTGTACAAGCCGAGGAGTCCTCGAGCTTGGGGAGCCTTAGAAGTAGTTGCCTGCCAATTTTCATAATTTTTAGATCTCGTTTGAGCCCTCAAATAAGCCCTGGAACCTAATTTTTAACTAGGCCGGACACTAGGTTTGGACAGGGCCAAAGCTAGTCAAAAACTATAAATAGAGCTAGAGAGCTCATTTTTGGGCTAGCTTCTTGTAGTTTGAGCTGGTATGAGAACTTTGTTGCAATAGAAGTGGTTCCATTGTCTTACTCTCTTTGTTCTTGCCGTGTGTGCGCGTGTGCGTGTATGTGTGTGCATGCTTGTGTGCTTCTCACTCACGCACTTGTGCTTCCACTTGCTCGTGGTCTTCATACCATCCTCACGTCTCCCCGGATTGACATTAAAGGAGGTGCTACTCATCGCTGAGCTACACCAAATTTTGGCGCCGTTGCCGGGGATCGAGCTTTGAGGACGAGCGTGTGATGGTAAGACGTAGAGAGGACGCGTTGGAATGGTAAGTAGTAGGTAAATTTCTGATTTTTCTCCATCTCCATCTTCATCTTCACCTCCTTCTCCATCTCCACCTCCACCTCCTTCTCCACTACATATTCCCTCTTCCTTATCATTCCCTCATTTGTTGTGTGCGAGTTTGAGAGAGAGCGAGTGTGTGTGGTTGTCTTTGTGTGTTTTTTGCATGTTTCTTGCAGGTGGCAGCTCCATCATCATCTCCAGCAAGCTCAGCAGGTACAGAATTTGTCTGCACAGTCCCCGAGGCGTTGAGCTCGAGCTATCGTGACACTCCGAAAATTTCACCCAATCAGGATTCTGAGTGCACCACGACACTGCGCAGGCCTAGAGCTCCCAGGATCACTAGATAGAACAGAAAAATTCACCATATCCCGAGCTATCGCGACACCTCGAGGTATCGCGACACTTCACGATTGTTGACACACAAAGCAACAGAGGAATCATGCACAATACGGCAACAAGGCCAGATCATTTTTCCCCATGGGTTATGTACAACTCAAGTGATTTTAATCACTACACAAACATTGTAAATCCCGTTTTTGGTAGAATAGACTCCATTTTGTGCAAGCCGAGGAGTCCTCGAGCTTGAGGAGTATTAGAAGTACCATCGTACCAAATTTCATAATTTTTAGACTTCGTTTGAGCCCTCAAATAAGCCCTGGAACCTAATTTTTAACTAGGCCGGACACTAGGTCTGGACAGGGCCAAAGCTAGTCAAAAACTATAAAAAGAGCTAGAGAGCTCATTTTTGAGGTTAGATTGTAATTGAAACGAACTTGTAAGAGCATTTTGAAAGTAATCTAAAAGCTCCATTGATTCTCACTCTTTGTCTTACCGTGTGTGCGCGTGTGTGTGTATGTGTGTGCATGCTAGTGTGCTTCTCACTCACGCACTTGTGCCGCCACTTGCTCGAGGTCTTCATACCATCCTCACGTCTTCCCGGATTGACATTAAAGGAGGTGCTACTCATCATAGAGCTACACCAAATTTTGGCGCCGTTGCCGGGGATCGAGCTTTGAGGACGAGCGTGTGATGGTAAGACGTAGAGTTGACGCGTTGGAGTGGTAGGTATTTTCTTCACTCTCATCGAATTTCTTTTACTTTCTTCACCATCTTCATCACCATCATCATCATCACCATCTCCCACCTCCATCTCCATCATCGCGAAAATTTCAGTTTTTTGACTATATCCCCATCTCCACCTCATTTCCCTCATTTCACTTGTGAGAGAGAGCGAGAGAGCGAATTTGCATGCGCTGTTTTTGCATGTTTCTTGAGCTATTTTGCAGGTTTTTTGCTGTACCATCATCCCCAGCAGTGTGCGCAGGTACGACAGGCTCTGCACAGGTCCCGGGACGACAACCTCTGTCTATCGCGACAGACACTGTCTATCGCGACAGACAGAAAATCTTAACATTTTGTGAATGCATGATTAGCACTATAACCTACACCTTGAGGGCACTCTAGATCACTAGAAGTTTTTCAAAAATTTGCGTTTTTTCAGTCTATCGCGACAGACACCGTCTATCGCGACAGACACTGTCTATCGCGACAGACACCGTCTATCGCGACAGACAGAGACCCACGACAAACAGCGTCTATCGCGACAGACACCGTGTATCGCGACAGACAGAAATCCGCGACAGATACCGTCTATCGCGACAGACACCGTCTATCGCGACAGACAGCCCCCACGATAGATTGTGTCTATCGCGATAGACACCGTGTATCGCGACAGACAGAAATCCGCGACAGACACTGTCTATCGCGACAGACACCGTCTATCGCGACAGACAGAAATCCGCGACAGACACCGTCTATCGCGACAGACAGAATTTCACGACAGATACCGTCTATCGCGACAGACACCGTCTATCGCGACAGACAGAATTTCACGACAGATAGCGTCTATCGCGACAGACAGAAATCCGCGACAGATACCGTCTATCGCGACAGACACCGTCTATCGCGACAGACAGCCCCCACGATAGATTGTGTCTATCGCGACAGACACCGTCTATCGCGATAGACAGGCATTTTCGGCAAAAAATTAAGGAGTGAATTTTTGGAAATTTAGGCTAAATTTTGGGCATATTTGCACTTTCATGTACTCATATACTTACGAAGGCCTTAGAAAATGCATTAAAACCCCCGAAAGGTTCTGTCTGTCTAGTAACCCCCTAAACCCTGAACGGTCATAACTTTTGCATACGAAATCCATTTTCTGAGCTCTAGGGCTTGTCAGAAAGCTCATGACGTATACTATACACCCTCAACTGTTTTTTATAAGAATAACGCGTTGAAATTCAGATAGGATAATTGGAAGTGACAAACAGAAGGGTAGAAACACCAAGGGAGCTCTAGAGGAAATTTCTAGCAATACAAAAGGGGGAACAAGGGTCATTAAAAAAGTGTCTGAAATAAATTGTCTGTCAATTGAAAGGTCTACTTGGAGCTAATCTTGGGATTTATGCAGGCCTATTGAGAAGCAATTGAGAGAATCCAAGCAAGGGTGTTGCGCACGCTTGAGAATCAACTTCTCGAGCACTAAAGAGCAAGGTTCGGCAAGAAAGGTCGGAATATTCTCAACTCCTCTTCGTCAATTCCTAGCTTAGGCTAAGAACGATTAGAAGTAGGAGTAAGTCAGGGCGACGATAGGCCACTATCAAGTTGAAGACTACCTAAAAACTCAAGTTCAAGCTAAAAACTTAATCTCTGTACTGTCAACAACATAAGGGAAAGAACCTAACGTGGGACGATCAACCTGAAAGTACAAAGAACATTCAAGTATTCCTGACGACGAAATATCAGATAAGACCTTAAACACGAGAAATAACTAAAAAGAATCAAGTGACTGGTACCAATTGATCGGCAACGAGGTTGTACTCTGGGCAAAGAATTGGGCTACTTAGATAGGCATATGAACCTTAGATCAGGACGACACCTAGCAAGAGAGAGACAAAGCCTTAGGTCTTCAGAGGCTAGTGTCAATCACACTGCAGGGTCTTGTGCTCAACAGTTGAGTCACCACTCTCATTACCCTAGCTCTGATACCAGTGAATCAGAGATGTCTCAAGGCATGGACAGACCTACGGGAAGTTCAGGGGTGCCTTACTTGTACAGGGTAGAAGGCCCTTACAAAACACAGTTGGAATACCTTAGGACCAACCGATTAGGTGCTAGCATCTATGAGGACGGCCTAGGAAGATCCGTGGTCCAGATTAAAAACCCTGATCAATCCATAGGACTAGAGCACCCAGCTGTCAAGTTTGAAAACGGTGCATACCTGGATAAGGAAGGAACCATATACGTAGTCACCAGTCATCCAGATAGGACAGATGAATTTGGAAATGTAATTTCAGAAGCGGACTTAGGTGACTTGGAACAAGGAAACATGGAAGTGGAACCTAGAACCCCTCGAGGTAAATCAGTTCTCACTAGGATTATCACGCCTGAGTGGGTCCCCCAAGATAACAAGTGCATAGATTTGCTTCTCAATCGAGAAACGGACGAAGCCTTTTGGAGGTATAAACCGGATCACCCAACTGATATAGGAACAATCATGATCTATGAGTTGAAGGATCCAGATAGCCCAGGTAAAGTGACCTACTTAGACCACACTTCGGAGAGGATCTTTGTGGTGACAGAAAATGATAGGCATGCTTACACTTGGAAGGGCGAATTCATTTTCCCCCAACCAAAATCAAATGTATCCTATGGTCACCCTGGAGCTGGAACATCCCAGGCTCATGGTATGCAAAGAGACAGAAGTAAAGATAGACCAGAAGTAAGTTTTGCCAATCCAGTGGGCAGAGAAAGAACGAGAACGGAGACGAATAGGGTAGAACCTGAGATGCTTAGAGCCCACAGGAACCAAAGAAATGTAGATGGATTCCCTCTACCGAGGCCTAGAGAGCACACAAGAACTTTGAGACCCACCCAGCTAGTTAAGTCCATGAAGAATTACTTTGACGGCACAGGAGATCCCTATGATCATGTGGCGGAGTTCAAGCAAGTCTTGAGAGCTGAACAAGTTGAGGATCTATTCACGCAGTACAATGCCTTCAGTCTAACCCTGAGGAATACGGCACTTACATGGTTTCAGCCATTGGATGAGCGCCAGTTCAGGAGCATAGACCAACTCCTAGAAGCATTTATTGTTGAGTTCTCCAAGAGTGGCATAAGACACAACACCTCCTCACTGATTCACAGCTTCAAGCAAACCCCTCAAGAGACTGTGAGACTTGCAGGAAGAAGATTTAGACAATATCTTGAAAGGTGCCCTATTTCGGAGCTACCCACATCTGCTAAACAAGTAGCCTTATTCCTTGACGGATTGCTGAGTCCAAAATTGAGATCCTACGTGTATCTGAAAGACCCTAGGACTATAGAAGAGTGTGTACGTATGTGCATTGACATTGAAGATAACCTAGGAGAAGAACTAGAGCTGTCCAAAATTTACAAAGATTCAGATAGTGCATCTAGTCAATCTTCCACACAAGCCACATCAATTGAGGAACTTGCCGAAAAAGTAGCTCAAAAATTAGGTGTGACTAGCAAACAAATCCCAAGGTTTGCCCCTGTGAAAAGATGCTATACATGCGGAGGTGACCATATGGCGAATGTCTGCCCTATTATGGCTCAACCCCAAGTAAACCCTAGTAGCCAGTACTGCACCATAGAACGGAGATATACCAACCACACCGCACAAGATTGCCCATACAACAAGCAGGCGGTTAGGCAACCCTACCCTCAGCCCTACCAACAAGGCAGATACCAGAACTAGTACCCTCCACAACCATATGGCAGGCCACAACAGAATTTCCAACCTCAATATCAAAACCAACAAAGGCCTCAGCCTGTACTAGCACAACAACCCCCAGCCCCAGCTAATGTGATTCCGGTAAAGTATACTGCTGCAGAAGAGAACCTGAATAGAGCTATAGTCCCTGTAACATCCTTGCTTTCTGAAAGTGACCCGAGTGACCATAGCTTTGATTCTACACATGTTGATAGCCCCCAGGCCTACTACATGCAGTCTCCTGAGCATGGTGAGTCCTATTATAGCGAAGAGACAAACGAACCGAGTTGGGAGTCAGATTACACGAACGTCATGTATGCAAACCCCAACCCTAGGCCTCAATCTAGGCAGGTAAGACCCCCATCCCCAAGGGGACCGTGCTACAGATGCCAAGGAGATCACCTCATTCGTGATTGTCCCTTACCTCCACCTACACAACCCCAGTCAGTGACGATCCAAGGCTTCTGCCAAGATTGTGGAAAAGAGCATCTCTTACGAGATTGCCCAAAGAACCCCAATAATATGCCAAAAATCACGCCCATCAATGTTATTGAGTTAGTGGTAGATTCCAGCGGAAGTGTTACTTCCACTGCACCCGTACAGGTAGTCACGAGAGCTCAAGCAGTGAAGCAAAACCAAGGGGTAGGCAAGGAAAAGAGCCCAGACACTAGCGATACTGAGAGCCAAAATAAAAAGAGAACAAGAGCTTGGAGAGATAGCCGCGAACGCATGAAAAGGCAATGGGCAAAGAAGATGAGTGAACTTGAGGAAAGTCTACGAGAAACCAAGGCTAGAATCATAGAGATCACATCTCAACCGCACTCTCACACATTCCCACCGCTACCATCCCCATCACTCTCCATCCCTCCACCCTCTAAGACACCCCACGTAACCCACCCACCACCCCAAACAGGATCAGTATTAGCTGATCCCACTCCCGAAGACATAGACATGATGCTTAAGGCATATCAGGCCAGAATCCAAGAAGGGCCAAACGTCACGGATCATGACAAGTGCTATCCTAGAGCTGACCTAGAGATAGAAAGAACCAAACTGTGCGCGAAAATGGTCGCATTGGCTCAGACTATGTTTGAAGCCAGTCGCCTTTTCAATTACTCGGGTTCAGCCAAAACGCAATTACACTTGGATGGATTCCTAGAAAAGTTAGAGAGGATAATTGCAAGATCTGCCAAGGAAGAAAAAAATCAAGAAAAAGATAAAGCAAGCAAAAACATGAACCATCCCCCATCGGAAGTTTATGCGGCCAATTCCACTAAACCATACAGCTTCCCCTCCTTAGAAAGAATAGAGAGGCTAATCGCACAGTCAGAAAAGGAACCTACCCCTCAAAGAAAGGAAAGGGCAAGAGAACGGACAAGCCAGCCTTTTCAGGAAGCCCATGTGCCTCCTCAAGAAGCTTATCTTCCCCCCCAAAAGGCAGATGAGCCTCCCTCAGAAGCTCACATACCTCCACAGTCTGCCTACATTCCTCCTCAGGGAGTGTATGAGCCTGCTCGGAAGAGTAATAGAATGAGCAATCCTCCCCAAGAAGCTTGTGCTCCAGCCATTTATGAGAGCAAGGAGAGAGCCAACGGAAGAATAAGCCCTCCTTCCCAGGTTGCTTATGCGCCTAATTCTACTGAGCCAGACACTTCTTCTTCTATGAATCGGTTTGCACCAGACTTCCTACGAGAGATTCAAGAAGACAAATGGGATAACGAAAGTGAAGTCGCCCCTCCCTTTGAACTTGTGGATGATGCACACGACCAATTCCCACAAGACATCCCATCCATTTACGGGGAACATGAGAGTACTCAGTCTCATGAGAGATTGGACTTTGAGTCTAATTCCATACAGGAGCTACCCCACTTCACAGGTCCATGGGAAGCAAAGTCCACATGTATGAGAGCACCCACAGTCATGGTAAGGAACGACGACTCAGTCATACCTAGGAACACAGAGGTAGTGAAGAACACTAACGTGCAGTGTAATCTCAAGTCAGAAGAGCTACTCAAGGTTAGACCTGAATTATGGAAACATGTAGCCAAACAAGTACCAGAGATAGCAAAATCTCGTTCCCAGGTAGGATCCCATAGGACAGTGCCAGAAATTCCCTTGGATAAGATAGGAGATATGTGTGAAGGTGAGGAAGGGAACACCTATCTTCCCATCACCTACCAGGAATACACCACCAAGGCAATTTTGGACTCAGGTGCAAGAGTTGCAATTGCCACCACCTCCTTATGGAAGCGTTGGGGCAAGCCAGCACTCAGGCCAACGAGGATGAAATTGCAAATGGCCGATGGTCATATTGAGAAACCCTTAGGATTGCTAGAAGGAATAACTCTCACCACTTGTGGTGTTGAGTTTGAGCATAGTTTTGCTATATGTGACTTTAGCAAAAATCATGCCTATGAGATGATTTTGGGAAGACCATTTATGCGACAATTGCAAGTAGTACAGGATTGGGGAACCAACTCCTTGTATTTGCAACACTTGGGTGTTACGACCAAAGTCAATCTCAAGGATTATTCTCATAGAGATGTCCCTCCTATCCAGTGGAATCCCATCCATAGAGCCAAAGATGATACAGAATCGGTGCATTCCATAGGGTCTGGATCCTCATGGATGCATGAAGATACCCACTTATGGATGTGCAAGGTAGCAGTAGAAGAAGAGAAGAGAGAGCAAGCCAGAGAGGTAGGTGCGAAAGAAACCCATAGATCAATCCAAGACCCAGCCTATGCACCTGTAGTTTTTCCAGACGAAGAATTTGAACCTCACGGTTGGGCAGAAATCTTAGCAACAATGGACATAGCCATCAACGAAGAACAATGAACACCTCACTGTGATGAGGATGGCTATGATATTTCAGTCTTCTCCATAGAGCCAATCATGGGAGAGGCAGTTCTAGAAGAATGCGAACCTAGCCCTGATGCATTTGAGGATGCAAGTGACTCCGATCTAGAGTCAATCATTATGGACCCACCATTTGCATCAGATGAAGAATACTTCCATGAAGTAGAATTTCAAACCCAGAGGCATGGAGAGCTGACAAATGACGTAAGATTAGCAACACATGTGAGCCCGAAGGAAGAAGGGAAGAAACGAAAGAAAAGAGAAGCCTCACCAGAAGAAGAAGAATCTTTGTTTGAGGTCCCCGAAAATTTTAAGAAGTATGAGATAGATGATAGGAGAGTCATGATAAGAATGCCTAAAAGAGAGGCACAAGCAGGAGAGGCCTATGATAACAAAGAAACTACCAAGAAAATTGTAGTGGCCATAGAAGAAGGAGAGGAGAGATGCACGTATATAGGCCATGACCTGACAGAAGAAGAAGAGCACGAATTGATTGCCTTGCTAAGAGAATACAGAGATGTATTCGCTTGGAGTTACAAGGATTTGAAAGGGGTTGACCCGGACATATGCTCGCACACCATCCCCATGACCTCAGACGCCAAACCCTCTAAGCAAAAGCCTTATACATATAACGATAATTACGCCGCTAAGATCAAAGAAGAGATAGATAGACTGGTTGAAGCTGGATTTATCTATGAAATTGAGCACACCGAATAGGTATCCCCCATCGTTGTGGTGCCCAAGAAGAATGGCAAGCTGCGTGTGTGCATTAACTTGAAAAAGGTTAATGCAGCCACAATTCGAGATAACTATCCGCTTCCCATCACAGAACATCTCTTAGAAAGAGTGGCAGGCAAGGAAGTGTACAGCTTCCTTGATGGATTTTCTGGCTACAATCAAGTAGCCATAGCTCCAGAGGATCAGCATAAGACAGCCTTTGCCACAGAATGGGGCATTTTTGCTTTTAGAGTAATGCCATTTGGGCTTACCAATGCACCAGCTACCTTCCAGAGGCTGATGTGCCATGTGTTTAAGGAGTTCCTGAGGAAGAGTTTAGAAGTCTATGTTGATGATCTTTGTGCTCATTCCAATGTTAGACAAACCCATATTCCTGAACTCAGACAAATCTTTGACAAATGTAGAGAATACCAAGTCTGCCTGAACCCAGAAAAGTGTGTTTTTATGGTCAGGCAAGGCAAGATTCTAGGACACATAGTGTCAAAGAATGGCATATCTACCGACGAAGAAAAAGTGAGAGCCATAGCAGAGCTACCTAGGCCAAAGAATGTCAAGGAAGTACAAGCTTTCATGGGGCATTGTGGTTATTATCGACGATTTATACACATGTATGCTGTCATTGCAAAGCCCATGTACGGACTTCTGACAAACTTTGAGTGGACGGATGAATGTGAGAATTCCTTCCAAGAGCTTAAACGAAGATTATGTTCAGCACCAATCTTGACCACACCAGATTGGAATAAGCCATTCCATGTTCATGTGGATGCATCCAATTATGCTATTGGATGTGTGCTGGCACAACCTACTGGTGAAGGTAATATGGATCTTCCAATTGCCTATGCCAGCAGACAATTGAATGCGGCTGAACGGAATTACACCACTACAGAGCGCGAAGGATTAGGCATGGTATATGCAGTCAAGAAATTTAGGCACTATTTGCTTGCAAATAAGTTTAAATTTTTTACTGATCACCAGGCATTGTTATATCTCGTAAACAAGCCATGCAATACAAGAAGATTAGTGAGATGGTTTCTCTTGCTAATGGAATATGACTTTGAGGTTGTGGTAAGAAAGGGTAGGACTCACTTGAGAGCAGATCACCTCTCTAGGCTCACATCAGGAGAAGCCCCACATGGAGTGTCAGATGACCTTCCTGATGCTTACTTGTTTAATTTGGAAGTTATACCGCAGTGGGCTAAGCCATTGGTACCAGTATTGACCTACGGGCCTAATCATCCAGTCGTAAACACACGGAATAGAGAGGTTGTAAAAGCCCAGAAGTACCACATCATGGCAGGAAGCATGTACAAGCACACAGATCAAGGGATCTTGGCTTGTTACGTAGAAGAGGATGAGTACGCTAAATGGTTGCAATTAGCACATGTAGGTGCGTTAGAGCAACACCATTCAAAGCAACGAACTTTACAGACTCTAAAGAGACTTGGAGTGCATTGGCCAACTATGGAAGCTGATGTCCAAAAGTTGTGCAAGGAATGCCCAATCTGTTGCACTAAACCACCAGTGGAACATGCCACTCTTTATCAAGTATCCATTGTGCCCAATTGGAGTGAACCACTAGTATCATTCCTGAGGACAAACACATTCCCTCCAGACATGACTCTGGCAAGAAAAAGGAGTTTAGAACAAGAAGCCCTGGATTACTCACTCATTGGTGATAATCTATACAAACGCGGTAAGGATGGTTACCTGAGACTGTGTGTCCATGAGAGTGAATATCTTAAGATCTTGGAAACTGCTCACCAAGGTGTAGCAGGAGGACACTTTGGACCAGATCGGGTAATCAAGGCAATACTATTTGCAGGCTTCTGGTGGCCTACACTTCACATGGATGCACATACCTATGTGAAACGGTGTGATGTCTGTCAAAGGACTCAGTATCCTATACGCAAAGATGAGATGCCACTGAAACCTATGATGGGTGGACGTGCATTCTCTAAGTGGGGAATAGACTTCGTAGGTCCTATTAATCCCCCAGCCAAAGGTTCTCATGCGGAATACATCATTGTGGCAACAGATTATCTCACCAAGTGGGTTGAGGTAAAAGCTACAACCAAGAACGATGCTCAAACAACTGCCAAATTCTTGTTTGAGAATGTATTCACAAGATACGGGCTACCTATAGAGCTTGTAAGTGATAGAGGCACTCATTTCTTGAATGAAGTAATTGAAAATCTACTCCAAGAATTCTTGGTAATACACAAGAAGTCTGCCCCTTATCACCCTCAAGCTAATGGACAAGCTGAGAGCACTAATAAGATTTTATGCAATGTACTGACGAAATTAGTGAACACTAAACGCTCTGATTGGGACAAACAGCTACACCATGTTGTTTGGGCATACCGAGTGGCCTACAAAACGGTACTCCAAGCCACTCCCTTTCAGATGGTATTTGGCCAAAATGCTGTGCTACCCTTGGACTTCCTGATCCCTACATTGAGAGTAGCACAAGAGCACGAATGGACAGGTCATGAGCTCTCCTCTAGGATCTTTGACCTTGAACGATTAGGAGAAACAAGACTGAGAGCCGCTGCAGGGATATATGCAGCCAAGAAGAGACAGAAGGCATACTTTGATGCCCACGTGAAGGATAAAGGCTTGAAAGCAGGAGATCTAGTCTTAGTCTATACACTAAAACAACACGCGAGGAAGCTAGAAAAGAGAGGCTACGGACCTATGATCATCAATAGGATCTCCACGAGTGGAGCAGTACAATTAGCCACATTAGAGGGCGATGTTCTCCCTAATTATATTAGCGGATGCAGAGTCAAGTTGTATCAGGAACCCCTCACGGAGGAAATGCTCAGCCGACTCAACACTGCTAAGAAACGCAAAGAGGAAGAGAAGCGAATTAGAGAAGAAGCTCAAGCAGAAGCTTTAGAACGCATCAGAAGGATGAAATTACGAAGGCAAGGTAGGGAGCAGCCTAGGACAAATGACTATGCAGATCAAGGATATCATATGGCAATGTGTGAAGTTGCAGGAACCAGCTCACCTCGGATAACTGATCGACGTCCTTTCGTAACCCTAGATATAGGACAAGAAAAGAGTGCAAGGACTGTAAAAGCCTTGATTGACTCAGGTGCAGCCGCTAGTGCTGTTAGAGTGTCTTACTGTCAAGAGTTACAGTTAACTGTCAATCCTGTAGAAGCATATCTCATAGGATTGGGAGGCGTGGAAACCCCTTGCATGGGCGAGGTGGAACTTCCCCTCTACATTCATGATGAGGCAATGACAGTTAAAGCACTAGTGTGTCAAGATGAGGATCTCACTGAACCTCTTGTCTTGGGTCAAGACTGGATCTATGACCAAGCAGTCAGCTTAAACCTAAGAAGTGGGCTTCTTCAGGTATGGGTCAATCATAGTCGAGTTACAGTAGAATTAGACAATGGAGCACTCAAGGAACTAGGAAAGGCACAGACTCCTGGTCCTTCCAGGGGTGCACATGAAGTTGACCATGCTGCTCTTGTCCAAAACTATGTGTTGCAGAGGAAGGATATTCGCAAAAAAGGAGTCCGGGATGCAAAGGAATTCCCTTCTTTTCCAAAGGCCAGAAGAAGGCAACAACCCAAGGTGGATCACAGGCCGAAGAAGCAGAGTACTACCTATGTCGGGGATCCAAAGTACCTGCGCAGCAAAATGTCCCAGCAAGTGAAACAAGTGTGGGTGCGGAAAGGCGGACACCCGGTTGCACTCAAGCCAACCACACGAGCAAAGCCTCTTATTAGTAACAAACAACACGACACTAATAAGAAGTCTTTCGGAAATTCTTCTACTAACGTGAAATATATTTGGGTGCCCAAGAAGTCGATGAAGGCTAGCCCACAATCAAGACAAATTTGGGTGCCTAAAGCTTGCTTGATGGCACAAGGAGCTACGCCGAGGCCACAGCCTAAACAGCATAACGCAGCTACGCATACTGCTAGTATTCACTCATTCTCAACGCTCATGAACACACCAAGACCCAAGAGCGTGCATGTAATTAATTGTAAATGGGTCCCAAAAAGGCCTCGTGTTCAAACCACGACACCGAGAAAGCTCTCTAGAGCCTCTCCGAAACCGAAGGCAAAGCCCATTCACTGCAATTGGCAGCCTAGGGCCTGTCATAAACCCCCCGACCCCAATTTGTAAATTCATACCCACTTACTAACTGCAGTCGTCTCCTAGGAATACACAAACATTAACTACACTCACTGTCTTCGTGCACTTACTAACCACTAACTCACCATCTACCTCATGTTAATGTTGTAACGGGGACAACAACGGATTTATTTTGTCCATTACGATGTTAACACATGATTCTATATTCTCACAGAATCAGAAAGCAGGAAGAAAAATGGCAGAAGCGACAGGTTCGGGCTCACAAGTAGGGATACTCACTGCAGGAATTGATGTGGATAGCCTACCTGTGGACGTGCCCCCGACTGAACGGCCAGTGGAGATGCAACACCTTCAGCAAATCCCGGTGCCAGACCCACCTACAGGGATCACGGAAAGAGTCCATGCCAATTCTCATTGGTTCAATGGCATGCCCGGTCCATTAGGAGAGGCCAAGTATATCTGGGAGTCTAAATGCGAGTATGACAGATCATGGGTGAGATTCCAATTTTTCTCCAAAGAGTTCGAGACTTTACAGAACATCGAAGATCTCCAGACCATATGGCAACGAGCAGGGTTGGCGGAATATTTTGAAGCCCCACTACCGAAACCCGATCTCCTCCGATGTTACTATTTGGTCTCCACATTACAAGCTAATGAAGATAAGGACCAACCCGGATCATTTGTTCTCCCCTCATTGCTGGGCAACAACGAGTTGAAGAGGTTTGAACTTACTGTGGAATTGGTGAGCGACGCTTTAAATATGCATGGCACGCATGTGCCCTCAGAAAAGGATGCTCTCGTTCCCACCAATATGAAGGACAGGAAACTAGTGAAGCTGAAAGACATGGCAGCACTCACCCCAAATGTGTCCATCCCTCTCCGCATGTGCATGCAACATTTCGCCTTCCCCGGCCAAGACCGATTCACGCAACCACACAAGAAGATCTGGTTTGCCCTCTACTTGGCGGAAGCAGGTGCGTTACCTATTAAGCTACCAGTGTGGATTATAGATCAGTTGTATGAAGCAAACAAACGGGCTTCTAGGAAATTAGTGGTGAACGGATGCTGTGCGATCACACGCATTATTTACCGATGCCTAGCATATGATGTCCCCATTGAACGTGCCTTAACTTGGGCACAATTACAAATGTTTAAAAGGCTCAAGACGTCCACACATCAGTCCAAGCGCATGAGGGGCGCGATCCCTTGTGTCCAGACAAGGGAAGTCCTGACTACTCCTGAGGCATCACCACTAAGAGAGGGCACTGTACCTCCCTTTACCATTAGGATACCCAGGTCGGAATCTGACACTACGACACAACCTACCCCATCGGCTCCTCCTGTTACACCTGAATTCGAATTTGCTGCCACTGGCGAGGCTGAAGGACTGGACCCCCAGGATTTCGAAGCATTCCTACAAAGCACACAATTCTCTGATGTGGAGTTTTATTCAGAGGCAGAGGAGCAGGGCACATCCTCACGAAGAAGAAGAAAGTCTACAGACGGTAGACATGTCCATTGGAGTGACGCTCAGCAAAGTCAACAACACGGACACCCGGAAGAAGAAGAAGCGTATGAAGAAGAGACCACTGAAGCCCCAGCATATACAGCAGAACTCCGAAGGCTGTATCAGATTATGGAAAGAGTGCGATCACAGCAGTTACTCACTGAACAGAGCAGCAGAGTACTTATGACTCAGTTGTTGGAAGAAGCGGGAATTGACTCAGAGTACAGGGAAGGTCTCTTATTGATGGCAGAAACATATGGAGTTGTAGAAGCTGTGCGTACTGCCATTCAGAGGCCTTCAGTTCAATATGACCCACGAAGGTTCCAGACACGACCTCGCTCAGGTAAAAATATCCAAATCCCCGTTACAGTTGTAGAAGAGCCAACTACTACACCAACCTCCCAAACAGCTAGTCAACAGCACCCCGCCACCCATGAGGAGTCCACCGAACCATTACCGCCTACTCCCCCACCATCACCCCCTAGAACAGAGACAGTGGAAATCCCATCGACCACTCAACCCACTGACCCAACCTTCATCTTTCGTACTCCCATCTCTAGTGCCACCCTATTCTCTACCACTGATAATCCAATCTTCGAAGCAAACCCCAACCCTACACAATCCGCTGAACCCCTCCTAGAGCCTGCCCTAGGGCAACCATCCCCAACGCCCTCAGCCACGGGTCATCCTGACCCTAGATCCACATTCATGGGCTTCCCTGCTACCACGCAACCCTTTCAACCCTCCTCAAATTTACGACCTCAACCCCCGACATCCCTCTCTCCATTCCTACAATCCCTCCATGACTTCCTTGCTAGGGCTTTTCAACCAGGCTCTCAACCATTCCCTGTCGTTTCAGCTCCCCACCCCACTTCACATCTATTCACCACTTCCACACACACACCACCTACCATAACAATGTATATGGCAGGCCCCACACTAACACCCACTCCTGAAGGTATGGACATTTCACCACCCACGGCACCTCCACCCACGGTTTCACCTCCTCCCGTTCCCCCTCCACCAATTTCACCCACACACACAACTTCCGTAGACACATCATTCACTGTCTCCCTTCCCCAATTCCCTTCCCATGCATCTCCCACGATAAACAACCCACACTCATCTATAGGAAATGCATTGGACACCATGTTGGCTTGTATATCAAATTTAAGAACAGATTACATTCAGCTCCAGCAACAAAACGAACCCCTGCAAGAGCACTCAGCGACACTACAGCACCGCCTTGCGGCACTAGAACAGGAGAACGCTCGCCTCCACACACAGTTCCAAACCCTCCAAGAAGCCCATAACATATTGGAGGTACAGTTACAGAACGTAGATCAGGAAGCGGTGCAGGTGGTAGAAGGTCACCTACGGACACAGCTGGAACGCAACTCTAAACTTCAGCGAAATATGGCACTACTCAAACGCCATCTTGCGGCTGCTCAGGAAGAGAATAGACGCCTACAAATACAAAATCAAGAGAACCTGGAGGCAGCTATTGAGAGCACACCGGGGGCACCCATCAGCCCATCCAAGTTTCAAGCAGTGACCCCCGATAATATCAAGATTATATTGGAAGATTATGCCATGCTGCTCGAAGCACATGATAAGCTATCGGAGGAGCTCGGACAACTGAAGCAGGAACACCAACAAGGACCAGCAAATGCCCCTCCAACCACCCCCTCTGCGGCTTCGCTTCTCAACGCAGAGGCCATAAAAGATCTCCAGGAACAGGTCACTGAATTGCAAACACGCCTACTACAATATGAGAGACCATCTTCCCCTCCGGAGGCTCCCACGGACGAAGAAGTTGTGCAAATTCCTGTGGAACAAACGTTTGATGAAGAATATGATCCGCAACCATTCCCAGGAGGCCAACAAACCGAAGAAGCGCAGGACACGTTCGAGGCACCACGGCCGCCATGGTTACGACAAGTGGAGGAAATAGGGACTTCACATGAAGAGCCCACCGTAGTGCAAAATCAGGCCATGAGGGTCATAGAGGAGACTGTGTTACAATCAGCTTACTTCAAGAACTTGTCATCGAGACGCCTGATTCTCTCATCGGAACTCCAATACAGGCCGTATTTTATTATCTTGGCTGATTATAATGCAGAAATACAAAGAGTCACGGGTCAGATTCCTACTTTTGCGACCCAATTTCAACCCGAAGACCTTCCTCCAGAGGTGCGAAAAGGCAACATTCGTCAACCAACATGGCGGCAGAAACTTTTAGAGACCTATCCAGAAATGCTACGCACATGGAACAACGCGCCGTTGCACCTCCTGTACAACTCATGCTACGGTCCAGTCCCCCGCCGCAGGTCGTGGAAGGCATTCAATATCAAGGTACAGAACAATGCGCAATGCAAGGAATGGCTGAACTACCCGTATATCGCGTCACCACAAGGACCACCATCGGTAGCATATATGATGGGAACCATTCGCCACTGGATGCCGCGCTTGAAGCCCATGCCAGATGTAGCAGCGCAAATGATGCTTAAAATCTTAGATATGATGCAAGTAGTGCTGAAGACCTTTAGAAATGCAGCCGCACCACAGGTACGTCTTCCGGGGTTTAGCAATGGAAATTATGACTTGGTGTATGACATGAGCACCACCCCTAGTATCCGTGTGGCTTACGCTTGGCATGCGCGCATCAAATACCTCCCCGCCTGCTACAAACAGACCTTCGAAGAAATGTTCAGATCAGGTTTCTGGGAGTATCACTCGGAGATTTTCGCACCAAAGCCGACACATCTGCTTCAACTGTTTGCTTGTGAACAAGCAATGTATTCAGAGTACTACACCACCCCGCAACCAGAGACCCCCGGTGCAATAAATTGGGAGGCATTGGAAGCCGATCTAGCAAGAGGCTTAAGGATAGGAGAACATGAACTGGCCACCAATGTCATCCAATATTACATCGACCACCCGCGAGAACAAAGGTCTGTCAGGGGCGACAGACGCTAGGAAGGGGGGAGTGTTGACACACAAAGCAACAGAGGAATCATGCACAATACGGCAACAAGGCCAGATCATTTTTCCCCATGGGTTATGTACAACTCAAGTGATTTTAATCACTACACAAACATTGTAAATCCCGTTTTTGGTAGAATAGACTCCATTTTGTGCAAGCCGAGGAGTCCTCGAGCTTGAGGAGTATTAGAAGTACCATCGTACCAAATTTCATAATTTTTAGACTTCGTTTGAGCCCTCAAATAAGCCCTGGAACCTAATTTTTAACTAGGCCGGACACTAGGTCTGGACAGGGCCAAAGCTAGTCAAAAACTATAAAAAGAGCTAGAGAGCTCATTTTTGAGGTTAGATTGTAATTGAAACGAACTTGTAAGAGCATTTTGAAAGTAATCTAAAAGCTCCATTGATTCTCACTCTTTGTCTTACCGTGTGTGCGCGTGTGTGTGTATGTGTGTGCATGCTAGTGTGCTTCTCACTCACGCACTTGTGCCGCCACTTGCTCGAGGTCTTCATACCATCCTCACGTCTTCCCGGATTGACATTAAAGGAGGTGCTACTCATCATAGAGCTACAACGACCTATCGCGACACCTCACGACCTATCGTGACACCTCACGAGCTATCGCGACACTTCACGACCTATCGCGACACCTCACGACCTATCGCGACACTCACGACCTATCGCGACACCTCACGACCTATCGCGACACTCACGACCTATCGCGACACTCACGACCTATCGCGACACCTCACGAGCTATCGCGACACCTCACGAGCTATCGCGACACCTCACGAGCTATCGCGACACCTCACGACCTATCGCGACACCTCACGACCTATCGTGACACCTCACGAGCTATCGCAACACCTCACGACCTATCGCGACACTTCACGACCTATCGCGACACTCACGACCTATCGCGACACCTCACCACCTATCGCGACACCTCACGACCTATCGCGACACTTCCCACCTATCGCGACACTTCCCACCTATCGCGACACTTCGACCTATCGCGACACTTCGACCTATCGCGACACCTCGACCCGACCTATCGCGATACACGGCCTTTAACGCATGAAAATTTAGGGTTAATTTTGAGTGAATTGGAGGGTAGTTGAGCTTAATTTTAGGCACCTTGGTATAACTCTAGAACCTTGGAAGTGGGCAAAAGACCTAGAAACCAGAGAGGGATCTCCTGAACCCTGAGAGCCTGTTTTGACCCTTTAGTGCCTGAATGGTCATAACTTGACCATACGAACCCCGATTGATGAGATTTTGGTCTTGTTGGAAAGCTCGTTGAGAATCCTACGTGGACCTCGACTGGTTTTTGTAAGAATCATACGCGGAGTTTTAGAACATGCATTTTTAAGTTGACCTTTAGGTGGAACTAAGTGGTCCTCAGATTCAGGGGGTGCAGTGAGTCACTCCAGGGGGACTGAAAATATTGTGTGTCTTCCAATTACTTGTGGTAATAAAGCTATACTAACTGGTGAGCTTTTGCAGGAACTTTTTGTGCACTCAAGGCAATCCAAAGCAAGCTAGCAAGGGTGAGTACCAAGCTTGGGAGAAGGCTTCCTGGGCTTGTGTAGCAGTCTAGTCAACCAGCTAATTGAGGTTGGAAGATCTCTCAACCCTCCTTTGTCAATTCCTAGCCTAGGCTAAGTACGACTTAGGTGTGGTAATTAATTAGGGCAACGTTAGGCACGAATCAAGTCCAAGAGTATTAATCAACCAAGTGCAAGAAGTAAATAGGTCCTAAGTGCGAAAACCCTAAGGGACAAAAGGTAAACGGGAATCGATCACTTATCAAGTGCGGAAATTCACTTAAGTACTCCTGACGATGCGATTTCAGACAAGACCATAAACATAATATTCAACTCAAAAGAACAAAGTGATTGGTGCAAAATCAACCTGCAACGAGAGTGTGCTTGGGTCCCAGGGGGTAGATAAATTAGGCATATGAACCTTAGATCAGGCAGACACTTAGGCCGAGACAGACAAAGCCTCAGATCTTCTGAAGCTAGTGTCAATCACACTGCCAGGTCTTGGGCCCAACAGTTGAGTGATTACCCATACACTCCCAGATCAGAAACAAGTGATTCTGAGATGTCCTATCACATGGAGAGACCAGTAGGTAGTTCAGGGTTGGCGTATCTGGAAAAGCCAGAAGGACCATACAAGACTTAGCTGGAATACATCAGGACGAATCGTCTAGGTGCTCGCATCTACGAAGACGGACTGAGAAGATCGGTGGTCCAGATTAAGAACCCCGATCAACCCCATGGATTAGACCACCCGGTAGTCAAGTTTGAGAATGGAGCATACCTAGATAAAGAGGGGACTATATATGTAGTCACCACTCTTCCTGATAGAACTGATGAGTTTGGAAATGTGATTGCGGAGACCGACATGGGTGATATAGAGCAAGGGAACTTAGAGAGAGAGCCAAGAACTCCCCGTGGTAAATCTGTCTTGACCAGAATCATGACTCCAGAGTGGATTCCACAGGATAATAAAAGCATAGATCTGCTTTTAAACCGAGAAACCGATGAGGCTTTTTGGAGATACAAATCTGCTCAACCCCAGGAAGTGAGTGCCCTCACAATCTATGAGTTTAAAGACCCTGATAGCCCAGGCCAAGTAACCTACCTAGACAATGCATCAGAGAGAATCTTCGTGGTCACTGAGCATGGCAGACATGCCTACACATGGAAGGGAGAATTTGTTTTTCCCCAACCAAGGTCTAATGTGTCCTTTGGTCACCAAGGAGCTGGGACCTCCCAAGCTCATGGAGCTCAAAGAGATAGAAGTAGAGACAAACTTGAGGTAAGTTTTTCCAACTCCCTGGGAAGAGAAAGACCGGGAACAGAAAGGAATAGAGTGGATCCTGAGAGACATAGAACCCCATGGAATCAAAGGAATACTGACGATTTTCCTTTGCCGAGGCCGAGAGAACACACTAGGACCCTGCGACCAACTCAACTGGTGAAGTCCATGAAGAATTACTTCGATGGCACGGGAGACCCTTATGACCACATGGTAGAATTTCGGCAAGTATTGAAAGCTGAACAGGTAGAGGACCTATTCACACAATATAATGCTTTCGGTCTAACCCTTAGGAACACTGCCCTTACGTGGTTTCAACCACTAAATGAGAGGCATTTCAGAAACATAGACCAGCTCTTAGAGGCATTTATTGTTGAGTTTTCTAAGAGTGGAATCAGGCATAACACCTCCTCACTAATTCATAGCTTCAAACAAACACCTCAAGAGACGGTCAGACTAGTTGGAAGAAGATTTAGACAGTACCTGGAGAGATGCCCGATGCCGGAGTTACCAACACCAGCCAAACAAGTGGCCTTGTTCCTAGATGGATTGTTGAGCACTAAGCTCAGGTCATATGTGTACCTGAAGGACCCCAGAACGATAGAAGAGTGCGTGCGCATGTGCATAGACATTGAGGACAATCTAGGTGAGGAATTAGAACTATCAAAAATCTATAAGGATTCTGATAGCTCTAGTAACATGACATCTGGTCAATCCACATCCATCGAGGAACTTGCAGAGAAGGTAGCCCAAAAACTAGGTGTCTCTAGCAAGCAAACTCCGAGATTTGCCCCAGTTAAGCGGTGTTACAATTGTGGCGGTGAACATATGGCAAGTGTATGTCCCATTATGGCCCAACCCCAGGCGAATCCTAGTAGCCAGTACTGCACCATAGAGCGCAGGTATACCAACCACACTGCACAAGACTGCCCATATAACAAACAAGCTGTTAGGCAAAATTATCCTCAGCCATATCCACAACATGGTAGATACCAGAATCAGTACCCATCACAACAATACAACAGACCACAGCAAACTTATCAGCCACCTTATCAAGGGCAGCAGAGACCTCAACCAGTCCTAGTGCAGCAACCCCCTGCTCCAACCAATGTGATCCCAGTGAAATATGCATCTACTGAAGAAAATCCGAATAGAGCCATAGTCCCAGTCACCCCATTGCTATCAGACAGTGATCCAAGTGACCATAGTTTTGACTCCACACATATTGATAGCCCACAGGCTTACTACATGCAGTCACCCGAGCCTAACGAGTCATACTATTATGAGGACCCAAGTGAAAATAGTGGGGAACCTGAGTATGCTGATGTCATGTACACAAACCCCAACTCTAGACCTCAACCTAGGCAGGTACGACCCCCATTTCCTAGAGGACTATGCTTCAGATGTCAAGGAGATCACCTTATACGTGATTGCCCACTGCATGCCCCTACACAACCTCAACCAGTAACCATTCCGGGTTTCTGTCAAGACTGCGGGAAAGAGCATCTCCTACGAGATTGCCCAAAGAACCCTAATAACATGCCTAAAATCACTCCTATCAATGTTGTTGGGTTAGTTGTAGACTCCATAGGGAGTGTGACTTCCACTGCACCTGTGCAGGTGATCACAAGAGCCCAGGAACTACAACAAAACCAAGGTGTTGGTCAGGAAAAGAGCCCCGAGGTGAGTGAAACAGAGAGCATAACCAAAAAGAGGACTAGAGCCTGGAAGGATAGTCGTGAAAGAATGAAAAGGCAATGGGCAAAAAAGATAAACGAACTTGAAGAAAGCTTGAGAGAAACCAAGGCAAAAATCATAGAGATCACATCTCAACCGCACTCTCACACATTCCCACCGCTACCATCCCCATCACCCTCCATTCCTCCACCCTCTAAAACACCCCACGTAACCCACCCACCACCCCGAGTAGGATCAGTATTAGCGGATCCCACTCCTGAAGGCTTGGACATGATGTTCAAGGCCTACCAGGCTCGACTTCACGAAGGGCCAACAGCTACAAACCTAGACAAGAGTTACCCTAGAGCTGATTTAGAGATTGAACGGATGAAAATGTGCATGAAAATGGTAGAACAAGCTCAAGCTATACTTGAGACTAGTCAAAAGTTCAATCAGACAAACTCAGTCAAGCCGGATTTGCATTTCCAAGGCTTACTAGAAAGATTAGAGCAGTTGGTAAACAAATCACAAGTTTCTTTACCTCCACAGGCTCAACCAGTTGTTGAAAGAGGAAGCTCACCACCAATGGGAGCTTATGTTCCTAATTCCACGGATGCTGGAATACCTCCTTCAATTCAACAGTACTCTCAAGAGTTCTTGCGGGAAATACAAGAAGAGAAATGGGCCAAGGAGAAGGGTGATTCCCCTCCTATTCCTGAGATTGATGATCTTCATGATCAATTTCCCCAAGACATTCCGTCTATCTATGGAGATCAAACAGAGCAACAAGAGGATGAGAGATTAGATTTTGAATCTAATTCTTTACAAGAGTTGCCTCATTTCACAGGCCGATGGGAATCTGAATCCCTCCAGATCAGAGCTCCCACAATATTGGTGAGAAATGAAGACTCAGTGATTCCAAGGAACACTGATGTTGTGAAGAACACTAAGGTTCAATGTCATCTCACTGTGGAAGAGCTGCTCAAAGCCAAACCAGAGCTCTGGAATCATATGAAGGATCAGGTTCCAGAACTTGATTCCAATATGCCAAAAGTAGGCCCTAAGCAGAAAGTACCAGAGATACCTCTCGACAAGATAAGAGACATGAGCGAAGGTGAAGAAGGTAACACTTATCTTCCGATCACCTATCAAGGTTACACAACCAAAGCAATTGTGGATTCGGGTGCTGGTGTTGCTATTGCGACCACCTCCTTGTGGAAGCGATGGGGCAAACCCACCTTAAGACCAACGAGAATGAAACTTCAAATGGTAGATGGTCATTTTGAAAGACCTCTCGGATTGCTTGAAGGGATAACTCTAACCACTTGTGGTGTAGAGTTTGAACAAAATACATTTGCTATATGTGACTTTGAGAAAAATAATGTCTACGAGATGATCCTAGGAAGACCCTTCCTACGACAATTGCAAATAGTACAGGATTGGGGAACCAACTCCTTGTACTTACAGCACTTAGGGGTCACCACCAAGGTCAATTTGAAGGATTACACCTTCAGAGATGTACCACCCCTACAGTGGAATCCTATCCACAAAACGAAAGAAGATTCTATCTCCGTGCATTCTCGAAGTTCACCTGAACCATCCTGGCTGCATGAAGATACTCACTTGTGGATGTGCAAGGTCGCAGAGGAAGAGGAAAAGCGCCTAAAGGCGAGAGAAGAAGGAACTCCCCCAGGAGATAGACCAATAAAAGACCCAGCCTATACACCGATGATATTTCCAGATGAGGAATTTGAGCCTCATGGTTGGGCAGAAATCTTAGCTACCATGGACATTGCAGTCAATGAAGAACAATGGACACCCCATTATGATGAGGAGGGTTATGATATTTCAGTGTTCATGTGTCAGCCCTTGTTGGAAGAGTGTGATCCTAGTGAGTTCATAGAAGAAGAAGAGAATGACGATGATCTAGAATCCATTGTGATGGATACTTACTTTGACTCAGAGGAACACTACTTAGAAGACATAGGAGTGTTAATCCAAAAAGAAGAAGAACCCCTTGCGAGTATTAAAATGATAAATTCAAAGAAAGGAAGTGAAGGAGGTCAAAAGAAAAAGAAAAGAAAAGCAGTGAAACAAGAAGAGGAAGAATCATTGTTTGAAGCACCAGAAAATTTCAAGAAATATGAAGTGGAAGACCGAAAAATTTTGGTACGAATGCCTAAGAGAGAGGCCATTATAGGAGAAGCATATGACAATAAAGAAAAGACTAAAAAAATTGCAGTGACCATTGAAGTGAACGAAGAGCGATGTACGTACATAGGAGACGACCTAAGTTCAAAAGAAGAATTAGAACTTGTAGCTCTATTAAGGGAATATAGGGATGTGTTCGCATGGCACTATAGAGACTTGAAAGGAGTAGATCCAGAGATTTGCTCTCATACGATTCCGATGACCGCTGATGCCAAGCCCACCAAACAAAAGCCCTACACGTATAATGACAATTATGCAGCCAAAATAAAGGAGGAAATTGACAAGCTGATTGAAGCTGGATTCATCTATGAGATTGAGCACACTGAATGGGTGTCCCCCATTGTAGTGGTGCCCAAGAAGAATGGGAAATTGCGAGTGTGCATTAACCTTAAAAAAGTTAATGCCGCTACGATCAGAGATAGTTATCCACTTCCAATCACCGAACATCTATTGGAGCGTGTTGCAGGCAAGGAAGTTTACAGCTTCCTTGATGGATTTTCAGGTTACAACCAAGTAGCCATTGCCCCCGAAGATCAACACAAAACGGCCTTTGCCACAGAATGGGGAATCTTTGCATTTCGTGTGATGCCATTTGGGCTCACCAATGCACCTGCAACATTCCAAAGACTCATGTGTCATGTCTTCAAAGAGTTCTTGCGGAAGAGCTTAGAAGTATATGTGGATGATTTATACGCTAATTCCCAAGAAAGAAGTTACCACATCCCTGAGCTCAGACAAATCTTCAACAAGTGTAGAGATTATCGAGTGTGTCTGAATCCAGAGAAGTGTGTGTTCATGGTACGACAAGGTAAGATCTTAGGTCACATTGTTTCTAAGAATGGAATTTCAACAGATGAAGACAAAGTAAGAGCAATAGCAGAGTTGCCCAGACCAAGGAATGTTAAAGAGGTACAAGCCTTTATGGGCCATTGTGGATATTACCGTAGGTTTATCCACATGTATGCCATCATAGCTAAACCTCTTTATGGGTTGTTAACAAATTTTGAGTGGAGCGAGGAATGCGAGACTTCCTTCAACGAGCTGAAGAGACGTTTGTGCACAGCACCAATCTTGACCACACCAGATTGGAATAAGCCATTCCATGTTCACGTGGATGCATCCAATTATGCTATTGGATGTGTGCTTGCACAACCTACTGGTGAAGGTAATATGGATCTTCCAATTGCCTATGCTAGTCGACAATTGAATGCAGCTGAACGAAATTATACCACTACAGAGAGAGAAGGCTTAGGCATGGTATATGCAGTTAAGAAATTTAGACATTATTTGCTTGCAAATAAGTTTAAATTTTTTACTGATCATCAAGCATTGTTATATCTCGTAAACAAGCCATGCAATACAGGAAGATTAGTGAGATGGTTTCTCTTGCTGATGGAATATGACTTTGAAGTTGTGGTAAGGAAAGGTAGGACTCATTTGAGAGCTGATCATCTCTCTAGGCTCACATCGGGAGAAGCCCCACAAGGAGTATCAGATGACCTTCCTAACGCTTACTTGTTTAATTTGGAAGTGGTGCCGCAGTGGGCTAAGCCATTGGTACCAGTATTGACATACGGGCCTAACCATCCAGTGGTAAACACACGGAATAGAGAGGTTGTAAAAGCCCAAAAGTACCACATCATGGCAGGAAGTATGTAGAAGCACACAGATCAAGGGATCTTGGCTTGTTGCGTAGAAGAGGATGAGTACGCTAAATGGTTGCAATTAGCACATGTAGGTGCGTTAGAGCAACACTACTCAAAGCAACAAACTTTACAGACTCTAAAGAGACTCGGAGTGCATTGGCCAACTATGGAAGCGGATGTCCAAAAGTTGTGCAAGGAATGCCCAATCTGTTGCACTAAACCACTTGTGGAACACGCCACTCTTTATCAAGTATCCATTGTGCCAGATTGGAGTGAACCTCTAGTATCCTTCCTGAGGACAAACACATTCCCTCTAGACATGACTCTGGCTAGGAAAAGGAGTTTAGAACAAGAAGCCCTGGATTACTCACTCATTGGTGATAATCTATACAAACGCGGTAAAGACGGTTACCTGAGGCTATGTGTCCATGAAAGTGAATATCTTAAGATCTTGGAAACTGCTCACCAAGGTGTAGCAGGAGGACACTTTGGACCAGATCGGGTGATCAAGGCGATACTATTTGCGGGCTTTTGGTGGCCTACCCTTCACATGGATGCACATACCTATGTGAAACGGTGTGATGTCTGTCAAAGGACTCAGTATCCTATACGCAAAGATGAGATGCCACTGAAACCTATGATGGGTGGACGTGCGTTCTCTAAGTGAGGAATAGACTTCGTAGGTCCTATTAATCCCCCAGCTAAGGGTTCTCATGCAGAATACATCATTGTTGCAACAGACTATCTAACTAAGTGGGTAGAGGTAAAAGCCACGACGAAGAACGATGCTCAAACAACTGCTAAATTCTTGTTTGAGAATGTATTCACGAGATATGGGCTACCTATAGAGCTTGTAAGTGATAGAGGCACTCATTTCTTGAACGAAGTGATTGAAAATCTACTCCAAGAATTCTTGGTAATACACAAGAAGTCTGCCCCTTATCACCCTCAAGCTAATGGACAAGCTGAGAGCACTAATAAGATCTTATGCAATGTACTGACGAAATTAGTGAACACTAAACGCTCTGATTGGGACAAACAGCTGCACCATGCTGTTTGGGCATTCCGAGTTGCCTACAAAACGGTACTCCAAGCCACCCCCTTTCAGATGGTATTTGGCCAAAACGCTGTGCTACCGTTGGACTTCTTAATACCTACGTTGAAAGTAGCGCAAGAGCACGAATGGACAGGACATGAGCTCTCCTCTAGGATCTTTGACCTTGAACGATTAGGAGAAACAAGACAGAGAGCAGCTGTAGGGATATATGCAGCTAAGAAGAGACAGAAGGCATACTTCGATGCCCATGTGAAGGATAAGGGTTTGAAAGCAGGAGATCTAGTTTTAGTCTACACACTGAAGCAACACGCAAGGAAACTAGAAAAGAGAGGCTACGGACCTATGATCATCAATAGGATCTCCACGAGCGGAGCAGTACAACTAGCCACATTAGAGGGTGATGTTCTCCCAAACTATATTAGCGGATGCAGAGTCAAGTTGTATCAGGAACCCCTCACGGAGGAAATGCTCAGCCGACTCAACACTGCTGAGAAACGCAAAGAGGAAGAAAAGCGAGTTCGAGAAGAAGCTCAAGCAGAAGCTTTAGAACGCATCAGAAGGATGAAGTTACGAAGGCAAGGTAGAGATCAGCCTAGAGCGAATGACTATGTAGATCAAGGATATCCTATGGCCATGTGTGAAGTTGCAGGAACAAGCTCGCATAGGATAATTGATAGACGTCCTTTCATAACCCTAGATATAGGACAAGGAAAGAGTGCAAGGAACGTAAGAGCCTTGATTGACTCAGGCGCAGCCACTAGTGCTGTTAGAGTGTCTTACTGTCAAGAGTTACAGTTAACTGTCAGTCTCCTAGAAGCATATCTGATAGGATTAGGAGGTGTTGAAACCCCTTGCATGGGAGAGGTGGATCTTCCCCTCTACATACAAGAGGTCCTCATGACAGCAAAAGTGCTAGTGTGTGAAGACGAGGATCTGACCGAACCTCTTGTCTTAGGCCAAGACTGGATCTATGATCACGCAGTCAACCTCAACCTAAGAAGTGGACTTCTTCAGGCTTGGGTAGGCCAAAGCCGTCTCACGATTGAATTAGAAAATCAAGCACTCAAACCAATAAAACAGGCATCAACTCCTGGTCCCTCCAGGAACCCACATGAAGATAACAATGTTGTTCTGGTACAAACTTCTATGGTGCAGAGGATTGTCAATCTTACTGAAGGTACAGAAGTCAATAAGGAGTTCCTAACTGATCCGAAGAAGATTCTAGAGGAGCAGACTGAACATCACTCAACACGAAGGAGGCTGCCGACCAAGAGGCAGGAGCGCCAACCCATGCAACATGGAGCATCTTGTGGCGTGAAGCAGATCTGGATACGCAAGGATGGGAAACTCACAACTCCAATAGCAGATTCTCAAGGAGACAAGAAACGAGCCTCACCATCAAGGAACAAAGTGAAGAAGCCCCCTAGGATAACCCCTAGGCATACCATTTCTATTTGGGTTCCTAAGCGGTCAATGAAGGCCATCCCTAATGCTAGACAGATATGGGTGCCCAAGGCCTGCTTACAAGCCCAAATTACTTCACCTTCAGACACTAGGATGAAGCAACTTTCACAAGCACTCGTGGCCAACAGCTCAGAAAACGAAAAGATACCTACACCTCTCACTGCCTCCACTCCCATCAACCCTAGGAATGCCTGGAAATGGGTACCCAAAAGGTCCCAAATACATCACACTCTCATCCAGAAATCTTCACCTGTCTTTAGCTCTAAGAGCTACGACTCCTCTATCAAAGTGTGGAGAATTAAACTGTGTACTAAACCCCCTGACCCAATTCTGTAAATCCGTCTACTCTAACACAGGAGCATTCTGAGCCCATTGCATAACCAAAGTATGCATCTAGGATGACTCTGACCTCTAATCACCACTCACACCTATCACAAACACTTCACCACTAACCACTGACCTCCGGGATTGTCATGTTAGTATTGTGAAGGGAACACCATTACAGCTTGTTTCCTATGCAACACTAATGTGCCTTTCTTCTTCCAGCAGATAAGCAACCTACTCTCATGGCAACAGCTGCAGGCACAAGCTCTCAGGCAGGCTCGGGTGCTCCAATCAATTGGGATGCCATGCCGGTGGAGGCCCCACCAACAGCTCGACCTGAGGAGTTCGTGAATGTGCGGAGGATTCCTATTCCAGATCCACCAAATGGCCTAACCGAAAGAGTAAAGGGGCATTCTCACTGGTTCAACGAGATGCCAGGAGATTTGGGGGACGCGGATCATATCTGGGAGTCCAAGATGGAATGTGGAGGAGTGTGGTGGACCTTCCAGTTCTTCTCACGAGAATTCGAAGCATTGCAAAATGCAGCTCCACTTCAAGATATCTGGCAAAAAGCAGGATTACAAACTTATTTCAGTGCAGCTCTGCCTAAACCCGATTTCCTCAGGTGCTACTACCTAATTGCCACGCTGAAGCCGACAGGGGATAAGGATCATTCAGGCACATTCTGGGTGCCCTCCTTGTCAAATCTGGAGGAAATGAGGAAGTTCGAATTGAATGTGACTTTAATCAGGGAAGCACTTCAGATGTATGGCACGCATGTACCTTCTGACCGCGACCCCTTGATACCGGAGTCGATGAAAAGCAATAAAATCAAGAAACTAAAAGAAATGTGCGCCCTCACCCCCAACATCGCCATACCTTTGCGGATGTGCCTCCAACACTTCGCATTTCCCGCTCAGGACCGTTTCACTCAACCTCACAAGAAAATATGGTATGGGCTATATCTAGCAGAGACTGGAAGCTTGCCCATTAAGATGCCGGTATGGATCTTAGACCAAGTGTATGAGGCAGGCAAGCGGGGTATGAGGAAGCCCACTTTACATGGTTGTTGTGCACTGACAAGAATTATCTATAGATGTCTTGCATATGATGTGCCAGTTGCCCGAGCTCTAAAGTATGCACAACTGGAGCTGTTCAAAGGGCGGAAGTCAGGGAGCCAGCCTGCAAAACGAATGCGTGGATCGCTCTCCCAGGTAACGATTCCTCAAGAAGCCATGACCGAAGCTTCTCCCCGACCAGAAGCTCAGGTCACACCTTTCACGATCCATCTTCAAGGAGTTCAAGCTGGGGAGGTGGTACAACCCGTTCCATCCGCCCCTCCACTACCTACCGATGCAGAGTTTGCATCTATGGCCACCTTCACAGAAGATCCAAACTTCGATTTTGAAAGATTCCTGCAGACGGTCCCCCTATCAGACAGTGAAGATTCCCTTGACAATGTTGATCCGGGTGCATCAGCCCAAAGAGAACAGCCACGGGGCGAGACGAGCAGAGTACATGGGGAAGAAGTGGCACAACATCCTCATGACCCAAACACACAAGTTCAGGAAGGTGCACAAAGAAATGACCCGGAAGACAGTGAAGAGGAGGCCCCTGCCTACACAGCACAACTCAGACGGCTGTACAAGACAATCAAGCAGGTACAGAGAAGACATAAGATGACAGAAGAGGCGAATAGAGCTCTAGTGAACCAGATGCTTCAAACCGAGAATGTCGACTCACACTTTGTGGAATCATTGAATCTATTGGCAGAGACATGTGGGATCGGGGAAGCATTGAGGACAATGGTCTATCAGGAAAACCCTGTCTATGATCAACGAAGGATTGATACACCGCCACGACGTGGGAAAATGATTCAAATGGAAGCCTCTACTGCCTTGCCTACTATAATTTCAGAGGATGTTCACATGACGAGCCCAAGTCCCACTGACGAACAAGAGGTAATTACACACGTACCATCTCCACCGCCACCTTCCTTCCACCCTTCAGAACCCTTCTCCACTATCCCTTCTGAACAACCGATATCCACCCATCATGAAACCAATGTACACACTTCCGTTTTTACATCCTTCCCTTTACCCACATCCAGCACTTCCACCCAAATTTTTGAACCCCACACCGGTCATCCGGCCACCGATCAAACCATAATAGGTCACCCTTCCTATCTCCCCACCCTTGGACAATCACTTGCCACTAACCAGACCTCACCCCATCCTTTTCCATTCACCCATACCCAAACACTATCCACCACTTCCCTGGTAACTGCCTCATGCTCAACCCAAGTCACCCAACCGTCATTCTGGACGAACCTTGTAAATATACTCCAACAGGTGGATAATTATAATAAAAAGTCCCTTTCCCAACCCCACTCCCCCACATTCACTGCCACCACTATCACACCACCCACCATTCCTGTATTCACAGTGCACGAATCACACACTCTCACGTCCGATCCCATGGACATCTCACCATCCACAGGATCACCCACCACCACTGTTATTCCAACATCACCACGTATCATTTCACTCACGTCGCCATTTCCAAGCACTGTAGGCACAACATCCACTTTTCCCTTTCTCATCTCCCGACCCCTTGCATCTTCCACCTTTACCCCTGCACCCACTTCATTTAGTCATGCACTCAACACCATGCTCGAAGCTGCTGCCCAACTTAAACAGGAATACAGGTTACTAGAAGAAAACAATAAAGAACTCTGTACTTTGTCAGCCCATCTCCAGGCACGTGTCACTGCCCTGGAGTTATCTAATATGGAATTACAGCAGGAGGTGACTACCCTCCAACAATATCAGGTGGAGCTCGAGTCCACACATACAGAGAAGAGTAGGGTAACTGAAGAACAACTTAGAGATCAGCTAGCCCGTAACGCTAGACTACAATGAAACATGGCTCTACTCCGACGCCATTTAGCGGCTGCTCAAGAAGAAAACAAAAGACTACAACAACAAAATCAAGACAACCTCGAAGCAGCTATGGAAAATACTCCAGGGGCACCCATTGACCCGGCTAAATTCCAAGCCATCCCCTCAGAAAACATACAACAAATATTGGAAGCTTATGCCAATCTCTTGGAAGCACATGATCAACTTGCTGACCAAGTCAAAGACCTACAGAAAGCCCAAGGGCCTACCCAACACCAACGAGAACCTAAAGAGATGGCCAACGCTGCAACCTCACCAGAGCCGGAATTATCAGTAACCAATGAAGTACTTGAGCTAAGGCAACAGTTTGCAGAGTTGAAAATCAAGTTGTTACAATATGAACGACCTCCTTCCCCACCTGAGTAACCCATAGAAGAAGAAGCAGTTATTATTCCAGTGGAGGAAGCATTTGAAGAGAACTATGAGCCTCAACCTTTTCACGGAGGCACAATCACTGAGGAGGGACAGGACACTTATGAGGAACCCCCATCGGCATGGATGAAACAGGTAGAAGAAATGGGGCAGACTCATGAAGAACGTATCTCCTACCAGATGTTGGCCATGAAGACCATTGAAGAAACCATACTTCAATCAGACTACTTCAGACATCTGGCCCCTAGAAGACTAATAACCAGCTCAGAATTACAATATAAGCCATACTTTAACTGTTGGCAGACTACAACGCCGAGATCAAACGTAAGACCAACAAGTACCCAACTTTCGCAACACAATTTGAACCTGAGGACATTCCAGAGGAGGCGCGCAAAGGGAAAATACACCAACCCATCTGGAGGCAAAAGCTATTTGAAACCTATCCCGAGATGCTACAGACATGGGACCACGCACCCATGCATTTGAAGTATAACAATTGCTATGGACCAGTGCAACGGAGAAGAACATGGAAGTCATTCGCCATCAAAGTCAAGAACAACGCCAATTGCAAAGAATGGCTCAATTACCCTGCCATTGCACCCCCAAACAGCACGCCTACTGTAGCCTACATGATGGCTACCATCAGACATTGGCTTCCACGCCTCCACCCTATGCCAGATGTGGCTGCCCAGATGATGCTCAAGATCTTCGATATGATGCAGGTTGTGCTCAAAACTTTCCGAAATGTCTGTCATATTCAACCTCCGATTCCCGGGTTTGTGAATGGTAATTATGACCTGCTATATGATATGAGCACCACCCCGAGCATACGAGTTGCTTATGCATGGCACGCACGCATCAGATATCTCCCTGCCTGCTACAAGCAAACTTTCGATGAAATGTTCACCACGGGGTTCTGGGAAGCACACTCAGAGGTGTTCGCGCCACGGCCCACCCATTTGTTACACCTCTTTGCATGCGAACAAACCATGCACTCAGAACTCTACACAACGCCACAACCGGACATACCGAGTGCAGTCAATTGGGAGACCCTCTAGAGAGACTTGGTTCGGGGACTACGCATCAAGGAACAAGAAGTGGCAACCGACCTCCTGCAAGAGTACATTGATCAAACGGTGGAGCAGAGGTCTATCAGAGGCGACAGATGCTAGGGGGGGGAGAGTGTTGACAGTATACGGGAAGAAGCAAGTACGGACACACATGCAGATCTAGCACTAAGGCAACCCTTCATTTTTTTTCAAAACCCTTACATCATTTTTAAGTGATTCTCATCACTAAAAACCCTTGTAAATATCATTTCACCTTTTTGTAGCTCCATTTTGTACAAGCCGAGGAGTCCTCGAGCTTGGGGAGCCTTAGAAGTAGTTGCCTGCCAATTTTCATAATTTTTAGATCTCGTTTGAGCCCTCAAATAAGCCCTGGAACCTAATTTTTAACTAGGCCGGACACTAGGTCTGGACAGGGCCAAAGCTAGTCAAAAACTATAAATAGAGCTAGAGAGCTCATTTTTGGGCTAGCTTCTTGTAGTTTGAGCTGGTATGAGAACTTTGTTGCAATAGAAGTGGTTCCATTGTCTTACTCTCTTTGTTCTTGCCGTGTGTGCGTGTGTGTGTGTATGTGTGTGCATGCTTGTGTGCTTCTCACTCACGCACTTGTGCTTCCACTTGCTCGTGGTCTTCATACCATCCTCACGTCTCCCCGGATTGACATTAAAGGAGGTGCTACTCATCGCTGAGCTACAGCAGGTAATTTTCAAGGCTGAAGACCTGAGTGTCTATGAGCATTATGAACCTTTCACATCCATGAATGGTAAAGGACAACCTTCCTTTAGACGCTTGGAAGGAAGCTCTAAAAAGTGTGTGGGGAGCAGCCACATAACACATTAGGAAAAGTGAAGTAGATAGAAACAAAACACTTTGTATAACTTAGTGATGCAGACACTAAAAACTGGGAGAAGAAGAGCCCTTAATGGTCATGTTTTCTGTTTTGGTTGATGCATGTGTAAGCTTGAATGAAAACTCAAAGCCTGAATGCAGCAGCCAAGTGCCGTTGTATCATGTATGATTCTACTGCCATAAATGTTTTTGGGCGAATGAATCTTCAGAAATCTCTTGACCTCTGTAGAATCACATGGAATAAAAGTTGAAGATCCTGATGGTGCTTCCTACTACTGTATCAACATCTGTGTGCTTCTCTATTGACTGCAAGAAGGCTTATGAGAACTTTTCGACAGTGGCCATACTGTTATCTATTTGAAAACGGTCACAAGGCAATCAAGCAAGATTTATTTTTTGTGTAAGCATAAGTGTGGCTCACTAACGGATACCGAGGCACTCTTTTGTTGACAGAAGTTGGCATGGATGTTGCTGAACTAAAGACTTAATGTGAAGAACAAGATGTGTCCTTATCTGTCACCAAGTTCAGATGGGGAAGGTGCCAATGATCCATTTGCTGAAATAGAACATGGATGGCCTCACTCAGGAACACTTGGTTCACCGCATAAGGCAGAGATCACCATTATCATATTGCAGCTAAACAATTTAGGGAAAAGTATGGCAGTGCTATTTCGGCACATGGAGCTCTCATCACCTATCCACTTTGACATTGTCAGGCATAGACCTATTGATGAGGTCAACGGAGTTGTGAAAGGGTGTCCCAATCTCATAAAGATATCATTTCTTATTGCTAGATCTGCTACAATCTGTTATCCTGCAATACCACACTTGAGTTTGAAAGCAGGCAGGTTTCCATGAATGTTCCACACATCTTCTGCTTGTAGCCATTGAAGGGCTAGATGGATGACACAATCCAGAGAAGCTTCTACAGATATGCATTGCTTCAATATTATCAAGAATAACAGCTAATGGTGGCTTAACCTTCCACATAATGCTGAGGGATTTGGTGGCATCAAGTGCACTAGAACTACTACACAAGGCATATAGGTTTCAGGTCTCCACATCTAGTCAAGCAGTGCAGAAAGTTGGCTCCTGTGGTCCTCTCCAAAAGTATCATGAGATTTTAAGGTATATGTTAATCTATATCTGTGTGTTTCACTGGATATGTAGGTCTTGCTTGGTGGGAGGGCTCACAAAGGGGCAATGAGGTTTTGAAGGCCAAGCACAGGCAAACAGTTCTTTGGTTCATGACCAGTATCGTATTTAGATTATCACATACCCCGTTGGGAGGATTCTCTTCAGGATGGTTGTAGCTGCTGGAATGGGAGGCTCTGCTGAATGGAATCAAGGCAGCATCCTCTCCATATCATATGACAGAACTTTACTCTCGGGTGATCAAAGTATGTTGCATCAACACGGTCTGATGGCACCATGGGGATAGATGTGGTATTTCTTGAGCATGATAGAGCTATGCTACAATCTAAAGTTGGATCTGAGAGAGGATTGTGTTGAACCATCAAAGTCGGGACTTCATCACCTTAAGCCTATTTTTGGGGTGCCTACAACCCTTTGCTACAGGAAAGCCTTGCCAATATAGGATCGAACAATGCTGCTACTGCTAGCATTGGGTTTACAATTAATGATCACTATGGTATCTATATTGTCCTTTGGCCATTAGAATGGCAGATCTTGTGCTGACAACAGGACAAAAATTGGAATGACATTGTGTAAATGGCCAGACATCTGTGTATGTCCTTTTCGTCACTTCTCATGATTGAAGCTTGAAGCAGGAAAGCAGATACTTTGGAATTTTCAGGAATTGCAAATTGTAGTATGGCCATAAGTGGCCAACCACATCAGAAATCTAGAAAAAACTGATGATTTTTTTCCTTTTGGCTTCTTCTCTCATGGAAGGTGGCTGTTATTGATAACCTCTGGGATGACCTCTACTGATTCCATGACTCCATTACAGTAGAGCAAAAACTAAGGTGGCTCTTGGCTTTGGAGCTTGCTGTTGCTTTTGGGGTCTATCAATCTATATGTAGTAGGGAAGTTTGATGATTGATGATTGTCTTGATGGACGGTACCAAACCTGTATGCAACTTCCATGACAGTACAATGCATGAGTTTACTCATGGTCTGCAGTTCAAAATTGGACTTGGGCGATACAGAACACTTTGCCTGGGATGTGTGACTGCCCTATTTTAGGGATTGTGTCCACTTTCACAGCCATCTGGTGAAATGTTTGGGACAGTTTTGATGCTAATTTTTCAAGTTACTATGGATGATATGAAGTTTGTTTGGTCTTCATGCTATCATGGCACAACTATCTTGTTAAGATCACCTCCACTGCTCTGGAAATCCTTTAGATATTCAAGGGTTGCTTTTGTTTCTTTGAGACATGGCTGCATGAGTTCATTGCAGGTTTTCAAGATGCAACAGTTTCTTATGGCAATTGGTTCCTTTCCTGCTCTGTCTTGTTTTTGCGTCTGTCCATGGAGTTGTTGGACTTGCGTCTGTCAAGTCTTGTTCAGCATTACTGCATATCTGGCAATAGAGGCCGCTATTTACAGGGTTGGGCTGATTGCCCCCATGGGGATTGTGTTGCCCAGCTCTGAAGACAGAAGCATTTCAGATTGAAGAAAAGACTGACGGCTTGAAGATTGGAAGTGCTGCAGATTTGAAGATTGAAGACTGATGTGCTCCAGGTTCAAAGATCAATAAAGAGTATGAAGACTTGAAGACTACAGACTGCAGAATGGCAGATTTGTAGACCTGGAGCTTCTCAGAAGTCAAGACTCAAGCTTGAACCAGTTCACTTATGTATGCTCTTTTTTAGCTTTGTCGGGGACGACAAAGTCTAGAGAAGGGAGAGTGTTGGGTTGTAGGGTTGCACACACCCTCAATTGTGCATGAGAACCCTCACTAGACCATGAGAATAACCCTTTTTTGTATATATGTGACTGTCACATATGAACACTCTCCTAGAGCACTTTTTAATAATTCTCTTATACCATAGTGAAGAGGTCTCTCATATATCTCACTTTTTTGGCCCTTCTAGGACATTCCTACATAAAAATCCCACGCATGGAGTTTCTTGGGATTTGGTTGTTACAAGACTTGATTTTAGAATATCCTAGAAGATTGGCAGTTAGAGAGAGAATCACCTTTTTGACTTTTCAAAGAGGCACATGGGGAATAGAGCTTAGCCTATAAATATGAGCTCATTTTTGTAAAGAGGAGAGCTTTTGGTCGACGTGCTCTCATGTAATATCTCTTCTCAATGGAAGATGCTCTCATTTACTCCAAGAAGACTATTTACATTTACATGTATTGTGTCTTGTGAGTGTGTGAGAGTGGTGTGTGTGTGCCATGCATGTCTCTCCTTTGTGTGAGTAGAGTAGTTGTATTTGCTTGTATTTTCCTCATGGACTAGGATCCTTGACTCCCTATTCTCCTTGTTTTCAAGCATGTGGCAAAGCATGGGGCTGTTGCCAATGGCCTGAACATGCTGGACGTTGGAGTTAGACGTCTGCGGAAGCACGCGAACAGCACAAGGAAGAAGAAGAAGCTTGGAGCACAAACACATAATACTGAATGTATTACTAGAGAATGTACAAAGATAAGTAGCCCATTAAGGCAATAGGCATATATACAAGCCGGGGGAAAAAACCTCCTAAAGAGGGAAAAAAGTGCCTCGGCGGTCCTAGTGTGTTCACACACATCACTACCTAAATATATCAACAAATCCCCCTTGGGAGTGATGCGGTGAACAAGGAGCTGGCATTCATGTATAAGGAAGTGCCAAGCTATGTGGAAAACACTCCACAAAAGGAAGTAAGCCCAAAGCTTTGCGGAAAGCTTCAAACTTCTCCCTAGGCAGAGCCTTCATGAAAAGGTCTGCAATGTTCTCCTGCGTGGGCACATATGCCAAGCTGATCTCCCTAGCAGAGAACCTCTCCTTGACATAGTGATAATGCACCTCAATGTGCTTAGTGCGAGCATGGAACACAGGGTTCCTCGCAACTGCCAATGCGCTCTGACTGTCAGTGAAGATGGTGGTGGGAGAAGACTGGCCAACACCCAAATCAGCCATAAGGCGTTTGAGCCACACACACTCAACAGTCGCTGTGAAAGCTGCCCTATACTCAGCCTCACAACTGGAAGTGGCCACAGTAGGCTGCTTCTATGAGAGCCTGAACGAGTACGATATGACAAAGGTGCATCTAATTTGTTGTCACGCAAAGTCTGCACCAGCAATTTTGGCATAGTTTTTGCCTGCTCAATATCAGCTCTCTCATCAACAAGTGCATCATGTAAATCTGCATAAAAAATAGAATGATCTGCATCATCATATGAAACCTGCAAAGGTTGAGAAGTTGCCTCATTAGGACCAACACTAGACGGTCCACCTGTAAAAAGAGGCATCAACGTATCATACATGTCTTTGAGCTAATAGATGTCTCCTTAGTACATGAAAGCAATGGCTGAATAGCATCTTCCACAAAGACAACATCACGGCTAACCAGATTGTGTTTAGTTTGTGAATGATACAGATGATAGCCTTTACTTTTAGAACTGTACCCAACAAAAATACATTTTACTGCCTTATCATCCATTTTTCTGCGATGTTGTTCATGCACTAATGCATATGCCAAACAACCAAAAACACGCAGATGAGCAACAGATGGCTTGCGATCATGCCAAGCCTCATATGGAGTGATAGACTGCAACGCTTTAGTGGGACACCTGTTCAGTACATATGCTGCACACATGACAGCCTCAAGCCAGAAACTATGTGGTAAAGCCTGACTTTTGACCATGCACCTCGCCATCTCCATGAGTGATCTGTTCTTTCGTTCAGCAACTCCATTTGGTTGAGGTGTATACGGCACTGTACACTGGTGTTTTATCCCACGTTCAGCCAGAAATGCATTAAAATCAGAAGACATATATTCCCCCCCTCGATCAGAACGGAGGGTGCCCATTCTACATGCTGACAGATTTTTAGCCAAAACCAAAAACTGTTTAAAGCACATGAACACTTCGGACTTTGCCTTTAATAAATATACCCATGCATGCCTAGAAAAATCATCAATGAAATTCACGAAGTAAAGGTTATTTCCAAAAGAGGGTGTCTGCATAGGACCACAGACATCAATATGTACAAGCTGCAATTTCTGCGTAGCCCGAACTGAACCATCTTTTGGAAAGGAGGAACGCTGCATTTTGCCCAAAATACAGCCTTCACATACATGTTTTTCGGGTTCCTCAAGCTTGGGCAAAGAAGACACCATATCAAGTTTCTACAGGCATAGCAAACTAGCAAAATTTAGATGACCAAAGCGTGCATGCCAAAGCTTTGCATCTGAGATAGCATGAGAATCATGAATTGCTCATGCCGAATCATTAACAGATCTTTCATAGTCTATGAGCTTATACAGCCCACGACATAAAATGCCAGAAGCAATAATCACATCACCATTTGACATATCATGAACTGTACACCTGTCATCAACAAATTTCACAACCAAACCAATCTTGGCTAATGCAGAAACTGATAACAGGTTCTTTTTGATCCCTGGCACAAATAAAGCATCTGACAAGGTGAAAGAACTACCATCTGCAGTAGTCAGAATGATCTTACCAACTCCCATAACACGATAAGAGGAGTTGTTGGCGCATGTGACAGTATTCCTTGTAGGGGCAGACTCGAGTGAAGAGAAGAAACTGTGCTGCAAGGTAATATGTTTGGTCGCCCCACTGTCAAAGTACCAAACATCTGAGTCCACTGCAGACATGCACTGCTCATGAGAAGATGGGTCAAAACTGCAAACAGTAGTAAACACCCATTCTTCTTCCTGCACAAGATTATCAGACTCTGTTTTTGGTGTAGAGGCTTCTGCAACAACCATTCCAGCCTCCTTTTTCTTTGCCTCTTTTGCAGCCAGTTTTTGACAGTGCTTTATGATATGATCATTCCCTTTACAGTACTTGCAAAACAATTTCTACTTTTCTGATTTCTTCTCGTCTTTATCCTGGTTCTTCGAATGTGCAGCATTTGCAGATTTCTGCTTACTAGTAGAAGAGCTCCATTTTCCTTTGCCCTTTTGACTAGCCAGGAAAGCTTGATCTGCAACACGCATAATGGACCTGTTCTGCCTGGACTGATCTTCCTGCAACAGAACAGAGACTAACTCCTCAAATGATAAGGCATTCGGATTGCCTTTCATCATCAACCGAAGAGTAGAAGCAAAACTCTGATATGAATCAGGAAGACCATTCAGAATGGTCTGCACAAGTGAGCTATCTGGTATAACCTCATCCGCAAAAATCAATTGTTCCTTCAAATCTTTGATCTTCGTTAGGAAACTGTCCATAGAATCACCTTCATTCATGTGCTCACTCTCCAACTGTTTTCGGAGGTAAGCAACACGAGCCTCATTCCTAGCTTGGTACAATGTGGTAAGTGTATCCCAAGCATCCCTAGCTGTTCTGCAAGAGCAAATATGAGGAATTTTGGCACGTTTGACAGCCAAAGCTATCAATGCATGTGCCTGGGCATGAGGTTTTACAAGATTCTCCTAATTCCACGAGATATGAGGTTTTACAAGATTCTCTCAAGGTATAAACCTTTTACAATGGTAAATGATCAAGTAATTACAAGCTATGGTTCATAAGCTCATACTTCTCCTAATTCCACGAGATATGAGGTTTTACAAGATTCTCTCAAGGTATAAACCTTTTACAATGGTAAATGATCAAGTAATTACAAGCTATGGTTCATATGAATCATCAAATGCTTCCACATAGTCTTCCATGCTAAGCCAAATGTGAAGGCTTGGACATTTGCACCAACAAGATCATTGTTACTCTAGCACAATGGCAAGTACCAACGTGAGGAGATCCATCTCATAATTGTCAATCCATGGAGACGTGAAAACTAGTATAAAAACTATGATCAAGTGATGGCACAAGTGTGAGAGTGAGAAGCACACAAACATGCACACACATACACACACACGCACACAAGGCAAGAACAAGGAGAGGAACAATGGATTTCTTTGCATTAGTAAAAAAGTCTCTTACATAAGCTCAAATCATTAAGAATCCAACCCCAAAAATGAGCTCTCTAGCTCTTTTTATAGTTTTTTGACTAGCTTTGGCCCTGTCCAGACCTAGTGTCTGGCCTAGTTAAAAATTAGGTTCTAGAGCTTATTTGAGGGCTCAAACAGAATCTAAAATTATGAAATTTGGTATTTAGCTAATTCTAATACTCCTCAAGCTTGAGGACCCCTCAGTTTGAACAAAATGGAGTCTATTCTACCAAAAATGGAATTTACAATGTTTGTGTAGTGATGAGAATCACTTGAGTTGGACACAGTTCATGGAAAAAATGATTAGGCCTTGTTATCGGATTGTGCATGACTGCTTCTTTATGCTGGTATACTCTTCTTATATCTTGTATGCCAACACTCCCCCCTCCCTAGCATCTGTCGCTCGTGACAGACCTCTGTTTTATAGGGTGGTCAATATAGTATTGGAGAACGTTGGTGGCCAGCTCGTGTTCTCCTATCCGTAATCCTCTTGCCAGATCAGCTTGCAATGCATCCCAATTTATTGCACTTGGGATATCTAGTTGCGATGTCGTGTAGTACTCGGGGTACATGGCTTGTTCACAGGCAAAGAGATGAAGCAGGTATGTGGGCTTAGGTGCAAATACCTCCGAGTGATATTCCCAGAAACCTGATCTGAACATGTCTTCGAATGTCTATTTGTAACATGCGGGTAGATACTTGATGCGTGCATGCCAAGCATAAGCCACTCAAATGCTAGGGGTGGTGCTCATGTCATACACCAAATCGTAATTTCCATTGGTAAACCCCGGTAGACATACCTGTGGTGCTTTTGCATTTCTAAAAGTTTTGAGCACAACTTGCATCAAAATTTTGAGCATCATTCGGGCTGCAACATTTGGCATGGGCTTCAATCGAGGCATCCAATGTTGAATTGTTGCCATCATGTACAATGTCAATGGGGATCCCTGCGGTGGTGCTATGTACGGATAATTGAGCCACTCCTTACATCGAGCATTATTTTGTACCTTTATGTTGAATGCTTTCCATAATCTGCATCATGGAACCGGGCCATAATATGGATTGTAAGTAGATGTAAAGGTGCGTGGTTCCATGTGCGTAGCATTTCAGGGTATATCTCTAGAAGCTTTTGCCGCCATGTCCATTGATAGATCTTACCTTTCTGTGCTTCTGGAGGAAGGTCTTCTGGTTGAAACTGTGTTGCGAAGGAAGGAATCTTTCTTGTGACTCTTTGTATTTCTGCATTGTAATATACCAAAATGACATAGTAAGGCCTGTATTGGAGTTCTGATGATATGACGTGCTTTTGAGTTTCACATTCATTTCATTTTGCGAGTACATGTTTTAGTTATGCTTCCGATGTAGTCTCTACATAGCTACCATGAACAATTCACCTACATAGCTACCATGAACAATTCACTAATGTGATATCGTTCTTCATTGAAATGATCATTCATGATGGATTCATTAATAGAAATGTCCAAAGTTTCAAGGAATTGCATCTAGCCATGTGGTTCAAATTCCTCATCGAATAATTTCCAAGGAATGCATGCTAGATCTTATATGTATTTATCTTGCATTGTGAGTTTTGTAAGATCTCTCAATTTCTCTCTTTAATCATCTTTTCTTTCTTCTCAAAAAAACCATAGATTCTTTTGAGGATGTAAGGTTCATGTGAACTTACCACCACATTCATATATATACATCACTTATAGAGCATTGCCTCAAGAGAGATCATTATGTGGGTTTCGAGGCTCCCACACATGTGTACACGTCTCTCCTCTCCTCTCTCTCCCTCCATCTCCTCCTTACTCCTCTTGTTCAGTACACCAATGCCCTTCATTGGTATCAGAGCTTGTTGAAGGCTGGTGTGCAAGAAGCTTCAATGGAAGCTTAGGTCACAAGAGGTGAATGTGCAGGTCGGCACCTCTCGATAGCTGTTCGATATTTTGGCCATAACTTGAGCTAGGAAGCTCAAATTGGTGCGTTTTAAAATTTTTTGAGTAGCAGAGACAAAAGGTTACAACTTTATAGAGGGGCAGATAACTTGGTTCAGATTGCCAAAAATAAAAAAAAATGTAGACTGGTGTAGAAGATGAATCTACAATCACTTGTATAATATGTCAATTTTTGGACTGTAACTTGAGTTTTATAGGTCAGATTGAAGCAATTTAACTTGTTGTGGGTAGCTTGGAAAAGAAGCTATATGTTTGTAGAAGAAGAAAATCTAGATTTTGAGTTTTAGGTTGCCAAAATTTCAAAATACAGAGCAATACTGCTACAAGTGAAGGTGAAATTGATAATAGATGCTTGTTTTGTGTACATCTTGAGCTACACACCTCCGATTGAGGTGTTCTATACATTTTACGTACCCAAGAAAGAGTTCTTGAAGTTTGATGAAGACTAAAAGTTCAAATTTAGAGGTTAGCATCTCTAAAACAACAAAACACAGAGCAACATATTTTCACCACAAGTATCCTAATTGCTTTTGGAGGTTCATTTTATTGTGGAACTTCTTTCAGAGAGATTTCTGGTGTGCAAGCTCTTATTTTTAGAGCTTAAAGGCATTGTCCATGTATGATCATTGTGGTATCTCCTTTGTATAAGAGTACAATATGATCTTGTCACATGTTTGGCATGTGAGATGACATTATGGTATACCTTTTTTTTAGGTTTACATCATCATGAGCTTGATCATGGTATTATCAATGGTTGTATAGTGGCATCATGGTCAATATCTTGATTATGCCTCTTGGTTATTGATTTACTTGCTGGTTACACATAATTTTATGATAGTGGATTTTGTATCTTGGTTGGTACTTGTATCCTTGTTTTCTTTGCAGGTACATGATCTAGATTGGAGCCTTAGTTGCATACTCATTTGTCACCTTGATTGGCTATTCTATTAGCATGTGGTCATTGATTTGATATATCATTTGCTAATGTGATTCTTGGCATATGTGGATGGTGATTCCCACATGGCCATTATGGTTCTAGAGTCCATTTTATAGAGGAGATGCTGCCTAAATTTTATCGGCTTTTATGCTAGATAGATGGTCTAGAAGATCCTTTATGCTTGTTGTTCATGATGGGTTGGACCATTTTACAGGATTTATTCTTGAGTGGGAGGTGTATCGCCATTCTATTGGCATGTATTGCCATCAGGTTTTGGCATATATATTTGCCATTATCTTTGGTTGGACTAGTGACAAGTGGTGATAGGATTCTTACACATCCACTTGGTTGCTTTGGAGACTTGGTGAGCAAGGTTATGCTCATGGTTTTATGTGCATGCTAGATGCATGGTTATGTGAAAGGTGGTTCACATGGTTTCTTCTCTAGTGAGACATTTGTGATGTGAGTTATGCATACCGATATGCAAGTGTGATGCTATTGGTGATAGAGTATTGTTTCTAGTCTCTTGTTATATTTATAGTCTCTTGGATTGCAAGCATGTTTCTTCTCGGTTTGATGGCACTGGCTTTCTGAGATGGAAAGCTCAGATGTGGCATACATTGGTTTGTGTAGGCTTACACATGCATGTGCATAGAGATGCACAAAGGCCTCGTGACATGCCCGACCACATATGGATGGATATGGATGCATTGGCTAGCTCCACTATCAGGTTACAACTTGTAGATTCTATATATGAGTCTGTTATGTATGAGGAGATGAGTAGTGCATTATGGCAGAGACTACATGATATGTATGCAAGTCCATTGACTCATCTAAGACATAGATCACATCAACAACTTTGATGTTGACATTGTGGTCATTCAACGATGTTGCTTCAGGTGGATGTGGCAATGCCATTTGAGATATGCGTGTGATGTAGGTCAAGTAGCAATTTCAAGAGAGTCTATGGCAATTGATTATGCTAATGATGGTGATATCACTTTCTCCTATGGTTCATCTCAAGATTCCTCTTGTTCATTGGATAGCTCAGATATGGCTTGGTTGCTTAATGCATTAGCCGACTTTCATGTTACTGCACATCATGAGTGGTTTTGTCGATTCTCAGGTGAGAGTCGTGGATGTGTGGACTTGCTTGATGGTACGACATATGAAATTGGGGGTGCAGGAGATGTATGCCTTATGCCACCTAGTAGAGCATCACTTATACTCAAACATGTATGTTATGTGCCTTCATTCCCTATGAGCTTGATTTCAGTTATCTAGTTACAAGAGAGTAGATGTTATGCATTTCTTAGTGAGCATCATTTTCTATTGCAGTTAGGACAACTCATGCTTGTCCGAGGTGCCAGGATTGGGCACAGGCATCACCTTCATGTACTTCATGTGAGAGACAGTCTCATCTCAGTGGGAGTTCAACCTTATGTGCAATGTGAGACTCATCATGTCTCATTTTCTCTACCTACAGATAGGTCTATTGACATTCTTGATGCACACGTATGGCATGATTCAGATGCTCAAATGGATGCACATGTAGAGAATACTTTGGATGCTCGTGATGCTTATGAAGAGCATGATTGTTTTGATCATATGGATGCTCTTATGGAGCACACTTTAGACGATCAATTGGATTCTTTAGAGCATGATGTGGATGCTCATGTAGAGCATTATGATGATACTCTGTTAAAGTGAAAAGGTGAGTTGATCTTCTTTTAGTCTCTATGCTTGGTTCTGACTGTTGCTTCCCTTTTTCTTCTTTGTTGAGACTTTTCTCACGAGTTTTGGGATGTCACGAGGAAGGAGATAAGGAAGAGAGCTCAGACACACACTCTCACAATCAAAGAGAAGCACACACACACATATATTGAGGCAAGTAAGAATTATCTTCTTCTTCTTCTTTTATTACATAAAAGGAATGTACAAGACTGACCTAAAACAACAATACAAGTGCAATATAAAAAGAACAGTACATAAGGAAAATCTAATGTCTACGAATGAGTGAACTGGCAAGAAACAAATATGCCATCACTCTTAATAGATAAATCTATTAGAGCTAAGTTGAATCCCTGACATATACCGGCATGACCACAATACATGTCACAGAAATGAAAAAGTGATACGTGTCATCTTGGATCATCACATATTGAGCTTGACATCTCAACACTCCCCCTCAAGCTCAACATCATGTCTTGTAATCCAAGCATCGTGCAAAACTTCTTTAGCTTTTTTGATCCAAGTGATTTAGTGAAAATATAAGCAACTTGCTCATTTGTTCTCACATAAACAAGATCAATATCACCTACTAATACCTTCGCTCTCTGATGAAATGATAATGTATCTCGATATGATTTGTTCTAGCATGAAAAATAGGATTCTGTGCTAATAGTATGCTGCTAAGATTATCACAATAGATGGTGATAGGCTTTTACACTTCCACACCTAAATCTGCAAGTAGCATCTCTAGCCATGACGCATCACATGCTTCCATTGCAGCGCCTCTATACTCAGTCTCTGTACTCGACAAAGCAAGAGTGGGTTGCTTCTTACTGCTCCGTGTAATAGCGGTACTCCCAAGTGAGAATAGAAAGCCACTACAAGATCTTCTATATGGAATGCTACCAACCCAATCTGCATTAGTGTATCCATGAACCTGCAAATCTACACCAACTTCATAAAACAATGCAAAATCCAAAGTAGCACTCACATAACATAGAGTGCACCTCAGAGCATCTAAATGTAGCTTCTTGGGAACCTACATAAATTGACTTTCAAGTCCAACAATGTAGCTTAGATCATGCCTTGTAATTGTGAGATATATCAAACTTCCCACAATTTTCCTGTACATAGTAGCAGTTTCTAATGCTTCACCTGATGTAGTATCCAACTTCAAATTCTGATCTAATGGCATAGAAATTGGCTTACAATCAGCCATACCATACTTTTGCAACATATTCAAGGCATATTGCCTTTGCGACATCCATATACCTGTTTCTGTATATATAAATTCAATGCCCAAGAAATAGTGTAGCACGCCAAGATCTTTCATGTCAAATTCCTGCATAAGGAGTTGCTTTACCTCTTTAATGCTTGCTTCATGGTTGCCTCCTACAATCAATTCATCAACATAAATAGTCACAATTGTGATGCCATCATCTCCCTTCCTTGTATATAGTGAATGATCTGCATCACACATAGAAAACCCAATGGTGGTTAAGTAGTCAGCAATCCTTGCATGCCAAGCATGAGGGCCTTGTTTAAGCCTGTATAAAGCCTTTTGCAACCTGCAAACATATTCTGGGTGCTTTAGATCTTCATATCCGTGTGGTTGGTCCATGTATACTTCTTCCTATAACTCACCATGTAGGAAAGCATTCTTTACATCCATCTGATGCAAAGTCCATCCTTTGGTTGTAGCTAATGCAACTAGTGTTTTGACAGTCGACATTTTTGCTACAGGGCTGAATGTTTCCTCATAATCAATGCCATATGTCTGTGCATATCCGTGATCTCCTCATCCATAGCTTTTTCCCAATCTGCATTTCCAATTGCATCTTCAAAACAAGAAGGTTCAACATCTTGTATGTTGGCAGTAGCCAAAGGCACAGAGGTAGAGGAAGCATGTGAAGGCGGACTACAAAGAGTTGTGGGGGGCCATGCAGTCTAATTTTTCCAACGAAATATGTTCTACATTACTTGTTCAAAAACCCAAACAATGATTTTCAACACTTTTGTACCATATGTATCATAAAATATCCACTTTTGTAATTAGTAGCTCCATTTTGTGCAAGCAAAGGATTCCTCAAGCTTGAAGAGCTTAGGTAGAACACTCGTACCAATTTTTGATATTTTTAGATTTTGTTTAGACCTCCAAATAGTGCCTAGAACCTATTTTTTAATTATGCCAGACACTAAATGTGAAATCGGTCAAAACTAGTCTAGAATCTATAAAAAGAGCTAGATAGCTCATTTTTGAGGTTAGCTTGTAGAGTTAGTGTTGGATTGTATGAGTTAGTGTGAGCTTGAGCTTGTAAGAGTGTTATTGAGCAATAGAGTTTACTTTCAACCTTCCATTGTGTCTTGCTTGTCTCTTACATGTGTGTGTGCATCTCCATGCTTCTCACCTTCACTCTCTCTATTTCTCGCGTTCACGATCTTCATATCACTTCTATCTCTTTCGTGGATTGACATTAAGGAGGTGGAGCTTCTTAACACTGTGCTTACCATTGTGCTAGGGCAACACCAAATTTGGGGCCGTTGCTAGGGAACGAGTCTAGGACGAATGCGTGATGGTAAGCGTATAGCAAGAATTGGCATTGGAAGCTAAAAATTTCACTTTTTGTTGTTGTTTTTGTGTAGTTTTTTGTGTTTTTCATCTCCTCTACACTTGTCCTTCACAATGGCATCATCTCCTTCCACTCCAAAAGAATGAAAAATTTCACCATATCCACCCATCCTCCTCATTTCCCTCATTTGCGCATGCAAGAGAGAGAGAGAGCTTTTGAGTGTGCATCGGTGTGTGTGTTTTTGAGTTTTTTTGCAGGTACAATGCTCTAGAACAACAGGAGAGCTTCTAAAAAGTGAGAAATTCAAGTTCCTATCAGATCTGCCATAGGTGTATGGTCTGAGAAAGCCGACTTTTTTTATAAGCGTCTACACTGTAGCATAGTAACACTTGCGCCTGCATGAATCCACAAACAATTTCCCAAAATTCGTATTTTGGTGGACCATCACGACCGGCTCATGCCATCATAATTGTGTGGCACCATCACGATTGGCTCAACCCATTGTGATGGCTCAATTGGACCATCGTCACGGTCTCACACCATCATGACGGTTCACTTGAACCATTGCAATGGTCACTGACCATCGCAATGATCTCGTTGGGCCTACGCCATCGCAATTAGCTCATGCCATCGTGATGACCCAATTGCCACATGTCAATTTAGACCATCACAATGATATAGGTACGTCAGTACGATGCCTCGTGACCATCGTGGCGGGCTCATGCATTGTGATGATTTTGTTGACCATTGACCATCGCGATGGGCTCATGCCATCGCGACTGCTCGCCAGTCAGACCATCGTGATGCTTCACACCCTCAGATCATCGTGATGGTTCCAGACCATCGCAACGGTTTCAAATGGACCATCTGTTTTGTTTTGGACTCCAAGTTGTCCTCTCCAATCATGAAGTAACAAAGAATCAACAAATCATCTTTATTTTGTCAATCCTAGGAATATCCATAAGACCACAGCCCCTTCAAGATAATAGATTCAAGGAAATAAGAGATTGATGGCTGGATTGCTGAGAGAAATTGAAGATGAAGAGAAAATCTAGAGTTTACCATAACTAAGGCAAATCTCCATCATTTTCTATGTTCTTTATGTCAAAACCATGCCATTTCATTAGCAGAATACAAATATGAACTCAAAATTGAAAAATATCACCTGTATCACAGAGACGAGACAATCGCGATTCTGTACCATCAGACAATTTTCACAATTTTGGAACTTCCTTCAGTCCTTTTCCACTCATTACAGCAATAGGTCTCTCACTTCATACAACTTACTCAGTAATACACAAATGTGACTCACAAATCTCCATGATTAAGCAAGAGACAAGCTCACACATCAAAGGAAATACACTCAACAGGAGAAAACACGATTTTTGCAGAAACTCTTTCTTCTCTATTGATAGCTTGAGCAAATGATTAACCAACCTCTCCAAAATAGAGAAAATTGACTTATATACATTTTCAAGTGTCCCTTTTCATACTTGAAATTAGGTCTTTTTCTCTAATTTTCTAAAACTATGCTATCTAAGAGTTTCTAAAAATTCTACAAAAATTACATGAGGTCCTTGACTACATAAGGAAGACTCTTCCTTATTTTTACAACCATTGCATAAATATTTTACAAGTTTTTTGGCTTTTTACTAATTTTTTACATCAAAAATTGCTTTCCAAAAATACTCCTTCCAACATCCTTCCCCTCCTAAGCCTTTCGGCTCCTGACGAAAGATTTTTCTGCGCCTCTACTTTGATCACTTTTCTTCATTTCTTCTTTCTTTGATACACCTGTGACAGTAAATCATGGCTTTTTCTTTCTGTCACATTTAAGTTGTTGACCATCTCGAACAAGGCTTTTCTCCATTGTATTGCAGCTTCAGGTTTGTCAATAACATCCTTTTTCAAGTATTCTGTATAAGAGGCTTCATAGGCAGTAAGTCTGGATTTAGTAACCACTGATAATTTCCCAAAAATTTTTGATTCTCGTTCAAAAAATCCATAGTCAAAAGCATCTTCAAAAATTTGCAAAAAGTGGCTGCCCAAAAACACTATTCTACTATAATAGGCCATTAGACATATCCTATCAGGTGTCTCACTGAGATCAAATAATAGAGCATCTGTTGGAGAATTGAATCCAATGTAATTCAAAATTCTGATATCCGTATCTGTGTATGTTTCTATACAAGCTAGAATTAACCTCATTATTCTGACAAGTAATATACAAGCAGGGTCATTAACATCTTTGTATGTTGCTATAACCAACTCAGCAGTGTTCACCATGTAACTCTTTGTAGGCCAAGTTCCTGCCTTTGGACTTGCTATTTTTGGAAAGTTCAGCCATTTTGCTGGAATCTGCCCTGTTTTTCTTCTTTCCCAAAAAACAGTCCACTCCCTTCTTCTAGCCACAGGACAATAAGCTGGGTTAATCTTTAAGTGCAATGGTGCCTCCTTCCAGATTCTCCTACACTCTTTATTGGCATCCAACCATTTATTCCTCCATTTTGGGTTAGCTCTTTCAAATAATTCCTTTGTGACATTAATATCCTCTTCATATTCAAAATATTGATTTGGAGATAATCCCACTCTGGCCAACTGATAATTCTTTATGCTTTCCAATACCATACAAAAAGGAATTCCTAATCCATCTGCAGCCCAATGGTGCTGATCTGGATTGATGCCTTTATTTAAAGCAAATGTGACAATCTGGTTTTCATAATCATCATGCATTTTTCTCATAAACTCCATTCTTGATTCTCTGCTAGTCAGCAACTTCTGAACAAATTCCTCAGCGTATTCTTCCTCAGATCTTTTGGCTATTGCTTCATAATTTTCCTGTTCTTTATCAGCATCTCCTGTTTCATACTCTCTTGTATTGGTATCTTCTGCATGTGCCTGATTCTGAACCTCTTCCTGGGCTTTTGATTTCTTCAGTTGTTCCTGCAAATCTTCTAAGGTCATACTTAAGCTTTTATTCTGAGTTGTCAAATCTTCTCTTTCTTTCATCCAGTCCATTCTTTCTCTTTCCAACTTGTCCTGCCAATCCTTCCTCTCTTGCTCTGTATTCAGAAACAACTTGTTATACCCCCTCATAGCTGTAGCAGCATGTGTACTTGCTTGCTTTTCTAGTTCTTTGGCTTCCTTTAATTCTTCTTGGAGTTTCTGAATTTCTTTATGCATTTCATCTCTTTCTTCCTCTGTCAATTGGGCAGGTTTACTTTCATCTTTTACTAGACCTTCTTCTAGCAGCAACTTATTAATATCTTCATGGGCCCTAGTCAAAATTTGATATGAGGTTTGTAGTGTTCTGTATCTTCCTCCTATGGTTTTTAGTTCCATTTCCATCTTGGCATTCTGTTCTGATAACTTCACACTCTTATCCTCCAAATATTGTATTTTGTTCTGCTTCTGAACTTCACTTTCTTCCAAAGCAATTATTCTATTGACATACTCTTCATTTTTCTTCTGAATTGACCTCAGTTGTTCTGACATCTGCTCCTTTTCCTTTCTGTGTTCTTTGATAATCATACTCCCTTTCTCAAATTCAGATTCAGCCACCATGCCTGATATGATCATATTTCTGCTAGATGGTCTGAACTGTTCAATATTACTTATGATCTTCTGACAAGCTGCTCTTATACTCTTGGGTATCCTTTCCAAACCTACTTCCATTTCTGTCTGTCTGATTTCAATTTGCTTGTCTTCCTTACCCTCATCATCCTCTTCTGCTACTGTTTCATCATCTATATCCTTAGTATCTAGTTCCTCATCACTGTGATCATCATTCTCAGTCTCCTGATTAGTATCATCTTCTTCATAAACTAGTGCTTGATTTTTTGTCTCCTTCTGATCTGATAAATCTGAAGTCCTTATTTCTTCTAATGAACTTCTTCCTTCCATTACCTGTTGCTTTTCTGTTCCTTCCAGATTTTGTATCTCATTTCCCTTTATTAGAGTTCCCTGACTTTTGTCTAACTCTTCTCCAACATGATCAGTTTGAACCTTCATGATTTGCTCTTCCTGCCCCATTCTTTCCTGAACAGACATTAATTCAATTTTTTCCACACAATTAATCTGAACATTATTTTTCTGAAATGCCTGTCTTTCTGTTTCTTGGGCTATATCTGATTCATTTGTATGAGAATTTTTTATCTGATCGTTACTCCCCTTATTTGTGTATTCTTGATCTTGCTCATCAATGTCCATAAAGTCTGCTTCTACCTCTTGTTCTTGATCATTCTTGGATGTAGATTCCCCACTGCTTTTTATATCCTGCAGTACATCTTTTATACTTTGAATAATTCCTTCCTCCATTACCTGTCCTAAGACCTCTTGAGCACTCTTTTCTGGTTCTAACTTCTTGCTTTCCTGTTCTTTGGGTGCATCCTTCTGCTGATTATTTGAACTGCCGAATACCTTCTTTGCTAGTTCCTCTAAACTTGCATTCAATCTTGCGTTCAATTGGAATTGTGTCTGTGAAGGCTTGGTCCATATTGAATTTTCATCAACATTCATTATTCCAAAGCTATCTTCATCTCTCTTCTGGTTTTCCTCTTCTGTCATTCTTGCCTTACCTTTCAACAGTCTTCTTTCTTCTTCAGCACTCATCTGTTGAACTGTTTCTTCATAAGTCTTCCTTTCTTTAGACTTCTTACTTGTATCCTCAGGTGTCTTCACTTTTTCCACAGCCTGTACAGCTACATTGGGAGTGTTGGGTATTGACAAGTTTAAACTTTTCAACAGAAAACTCTCAATGTCAGTGTCAGAATCTGATGAAAAACGTGACGATCCTCCTACTTCAGTTTCTGTGTCCTTTAATGCTTCATTCACTGTGATTAGCTTCTGTGTTTCTTTTGTAATTACTTGTTCCATTTCTTGCATCACAGGTTCATCTGCCATTTTTCCTTTCCCTTTCTTAATCATTTTCTTCTTTTGGACAGGTTTCCTTGGCATTCTTCTTTTTCACTATCACAGTAGTCCTAGTTTTTGGAGGTCCTTGTAGCTCTTGGAAGTATGCCAGCAATTCCACCTCCTTCTTCACAAATATCTCTTCAGTTTCGGCTGCCATCATTTCTTCATGTAATGCTTCATAGTGCTCCACCTCTTCTTGGATCCAATCCGTAGCTTTGCATGAAAAATCTTCCAACATTTTTTGATACTGTGCCTCATATATAGCTCTTTTGTTGTTTCCTTGAGTGAGATAAGTATAAAGCTGTTCTTTACTTGTCTGTGGAGGGTGAGGTTCACCGGAGGATTGTACCTTTTTCTGTGCTGCCACCTGTTCCTCTCTTGTTTCTTCTGCCTGTTCTAATTCTACTTTTCTGGGGTCCAACTTTCTTTTCTTTACTGGAATCACTTCCTCAGATATTACTTTTCTCTTCATTCCTGTTCCCCTCATGCGAGTTTGTCCTTTTGATTCTTTTCCAAGTGCTTTTCTTGGGGGACTTTTGATTCCTGACATCAGATTTCTGAAGTACTGTGCTTCAGGAGCTAACTTTAACTGTTCTTCCATTCCTAGAACATGATAAATGATTCTTGTCAAATACTGGGCTCCATTCATGAATTTCTTCTGCTCCCAGTGTTTTGCTGCTTCCTTCAGCTGTTCATGGATGTATGGTGAGACATCCATTACCCCAAATGGCTTGGTTCTATCTTTGTTATTGAACATCAATAGAGTTACTGACTTATGAGGCATGGTGTACCTTGGTAATTTTGGAAAACAAAAAAACTGTAAGAACATTCTTATAGCGTATTCTTCATTTTCTCTTCCTTTGAAGTCAGTGAACTTTGCATATCCAGTGTAAGTCTCCTTATTCTTTTTGACAAAACTTTGGTCTAGTTTGGTGCCCATTGGAAAAAATTGTAAAGTAGCTCTGATATGTTCTGCTTTGATAACTACCCGTACCTCCTGATTGTCCTTGTTCCTCACTTTGCATCTGAAGTAGGCATCATTACCTTTCCCCACTTCCTCCAAACTACCCATCACTTGTGCTACTCTTTCAAAGTCAATAAAGAAAATAGGTTCTTCCAAGAGCTTGTGCAATCCCACAGCTTTCCATCTCTTGATGTTGACAGAAGTTTTCTGAAACCTGTAAAATTCCTGGCACATCATAGTGTACTTATAACCTCCCACTGCTACTGTGAAGATGTGCTGTCCTATTACTCCCAGAATTTCTTTAAGTTCTTTTGCTATTTTTTCAGCTTCTGGGATTTCTTGGTCTTCTTCTGAGTCTAGGTTCACCTGTTCCTCAGCTGCATCACTATCCAAAAACCAGTGTCCTCTGGACAAAGTTACTGAATCAGCTTTGAAGTCATGAATTGTCAACTCCTTTGCATTCACCATCCTGTATTTATATATAACAGAAAAGAAAACACTCCACCCACATGAGTCACAAGATTTCACAAGAAAATACTATCTTATTCTGGAATGTTACTGATATATAAAAAATAAGAAAGACAAGTTCCAAGCAATTTTTGCTTTTTTCCAAGAGACTCAATTTTAAGTGAGCAATACAGGTGTAGCAAGACATCTAATGTGCTCTCTTCAATTGTCACTTCCTTGCTCAAAAAACAATTTCTGAATAGAAAGATGATGCTAGAAAAGATGATTAATGAAGAAACTTGAAAAAGTAGTGGTCAAAAAAGATGATCACAAAAAATTGAACAACAATAAGACAAAACAACTTTTTTCCATAATAAGTTACTCTCTCCCTCCCTATATCTTGCTTTGTGTTTTTTAATTTTAGAAAGAAAATCAAGAAAATAAAATATATTTTTCTGGGTTTTTTTTTTTTTTTTTTTTTTTTTCTGTCTTCTTTCCTTCCCCTCCTAATTTTCTTTTAAGGGGAAAGAAGGAAATATTTTTTTGTCATTTTCAAAATTCCAAAGATAGGTCCACTGTGGATTATCCCTCTTCCATTGACCCAATTCTGATTTTTTCACCCAGTAATGTTTTACTCCATTTGTCCTTTTGTTATGGAAATATCCATGCTCTGTGGATGAACATTTTGTGGCACTTTTTGGCTTCCATATCCATTTTGTTCTAATTTCCTGTTTTGGTGAGCAATAACTGTGCATGACCTGTTTCCATATTCCTCTTGTTCTGATTTGTTGATATTGCAAATTTGGCAATAATAGTCTTCTTTGTTTTGTCTCCTCATCCACCTTTATCCCTTCAATCTTTTGCTGGTTTTGAGTGTATGAAGCTTGATCACTTTGTATTGTCAAAATGTTCCTGTCCTCCATTGAGAAAGTAAATCCTTCGAGATCTGGGTCATGAACATCCATATGAACTACCTGTTCTTGATTACTCAGAAAGAACATTAAAAACTTTTTGTCCTTGATGGTCAAATTAAGCTTCATTTTTTCAAAATTTAAGATGACTTTACATTGTTTGAGCCATGGTTGCCCTAAAATCAGCTTTTCAGCCATTAAATGGTCTGGCCACTCTTCACAATCTATCTCCATATATTCATTATTAAATTTAACTTTAATAGAAAGTGAAGATATGCTCTGAATGCTTTTCCCTCCCAGGGTTTTGATCAAAATTCTGCTTTCAGCTCTCTTAAGGTTAAACTTATTGACCAAGGCTGAGCTAATTAGATTCACTTGAGCTCCTGAATCTATCAAAACCCTTATGTTTTCATTCTGATAATTCATCATAATCAAAGGCAAATGTTCTTTTTGCTTTAGAGTGTTTTCACATAAGCATACTTGTTTTAATTTTCTAATTCTCTCTTTGGCTTCTAGTTGAGCCTCCTTTCTAATATTTTCTTCTTCTTTTTTCTTGTTTTGGGCCTTTTGCAATCTTCTCCATTCATCAGTAGTTAATGGGCACTCATACCTCTTCACTCTACATCCACTTATGAAATTTGGCATGATTTCCCCATCAATGTTGGCTAATTGAATAGCTCCACTCTTGCTTATCTGATGTATGATATATGGCCCATGACCTTTTTTCTGAAACTTTTTCTGATGTTCCTTGATTGTGTAAGCTAAGACCAGGTCTCCTTCTTGTAGATCTTTGTCTTTTATGTGAACATCATGATAAGCTTTTTGTCTTTTCTTGTTTGTGTATATACTCATCACTGCTTGGAGTCTCGATGCTCCCAGTTTTTCCAAATCTATGACTCTCTCAGATAATTCATGTCCTGTCCAATTGTATTGGCTACCCACCTTCAATGTTGGAATAAGAAATTCCATGGGTAAAACTGCATTCTGGCCATATACCAAATTAAATGGTGTAGTCCCTAAAGCCGTTTTGTATGCCACTCTATAAGCCCAAAGAACATGATTAAGTTGAGAATCCCAGTCATTTCTATTCGTGTTGACTAATTTGGACAATACAGTGCAAAGTACTTTATTAGTACTTTTCGCTAACCCATTGGCTTGTGGGTGATATGGGGCTGACTTATTATGACTAATCATGAAATAATTGGTCATGTTCTCTATGATCTGATTCAAAAAATGAGTCCCCCTATCACTTACCAATTCAATTGGTAGTCCAAATCTAGTGATAATGTTTTCATACAAAAATCTAGCAGTGGTGTGAGCATCATTTCTTCTAGTAGCTTTGGCCTCAGCCCATTTTGTCAAATAATCTGTAGCTACTAGTATGTATTCTGCATGAGATTGTCTGGCTGGAGGATGTATTGGTCCAATAAAATCCAATCCCCATTTACTAAAAGCTCTGGCTGAAATTAAAGGAATTAATGGCATGTTATCTCTTTTGTTTGGTTGACTTACCCTTTGACAGACATCACATCTTTTTACATAAGTTCTAGCATCGGGAAATAGGGTTGGCCACCAAAAGCCAGAATATAAGATGAGTTTGGCTGTTCTATCACTTGAGAAATGTCCTCCAGCTACTCCCGAGTGTGCCATTTCCAACATCTCTAAATACTTTTCTTCTGGAACACAAATTCTCAGATATCCATCCATTCCTCTCTTGTATAATTGTTCTCCTATGAGTTGATATTCCTCTGAGATCACTTGTAGATTTCTTGAATCAGCACCAGTTATTACCTGTTTTCCTTTCTCCTTTCTCTTCAACTTCTCAACAATGTTTTCACTCCATTCAGGGTTTTTTTGAAACCAATATAAAGTTATTAATTCTGATTTCTGCCATGTTTGACATTTTTGACAGTTATCAATATATCTCTCCACATCTTGAATCTTATTTGGCCAATGTACTGCCATCCTATTAAGGTTACTTAGAGTGACAATCGTAGAAGCATGAGTACATGGATTCCAGCAATGAGCTTTTCTTACATATTCATGTTGCTCCTCTTCTGGAGTACAATATTCCAGTATACCTGACTGATTGAGGTGATACAAATGTCCAGCTAACAACATGAAATTCCTGCTTTGTAACACCAAATGTGTGTTATTTGCTAATGACCTACAAGGTCCCATGGTTAGCAAAGGAATTAATGACATCGACCATTCAGGAACACTTTCCACCTTGAATAAGTATGTATCTGGCAAATCATCATCTATAGGTGAACTAGGTTCTTTTGACTGGATTCTTGACAAATGATCTGCTCTCAAGTGTGTTTTTCCTTGTCTAACCACCACCTCAAATTCAAATTCCATTAGTAAAAGAAACCATCTTACTATTCTTCCTGTATGACATGGTTTATTTACTAAATAGAGTAGAGCTTGGTGATCCACAAAGAATTTAAACTTGTTGGCCAATAGATAATGTCTGTATTTTTTGACAGCAAAGATCATTCCCAATCCTTCTCTCTCAGTGGTTGTGTAATTTTTTTCTGCAATGTTTAATTGTCTACTTGCATATGCTACTGGGAAATCTAACTTGCTTCCTTCTATAGGTTGTGCTAACACACATCCCAGAGCATAATTTGAAGCATCGACATGTACATGAAAGATTTTATCCCACTGAGGTGTTTTTAAAATTGGTGCTATCACCAAACAAGTTTTTAATGTTTCAAATGCTTGGTCACATTCTTCAGTCCACTCAAACTTTGTGATGAGGGCATATAAGGGCTTGGGTATATCAGCAAATTTGTGTACAAATTTTCTGTAGTACCCACAATGTCCCATAAAAGTTTGGAGTTCCTTCACATTTGTAGGTCTAGGAAGCTCTATTATGGCTTTTGTTTTCTTCTCATCAGTAGAAATTCCATTTTTTGACACTATGTGACCCAACATTCTTCCTTGTCTGACATAGAATACACACTTTTCAGGATTTAAGCATACTCTATATGTCCTGCACTTCCTGAATATTCTTTCCAAATCTTGTAAATGATCTTGTCTTTTTAAAGAAAAAGTGCATAAATCATCTACATAGATTTCCATCACATTTCTCAGGAATTCTTTGAAAATATGACACATCAACCTTTGAAAAGTTGCTGGGGCATTGGTCAATCCAAAGGGCATAACCCTAAAAGCATAAACCCCCCATTCTGTAGAAAAGGCAGTCTTATGTTGGTCCTCTAAGGCTATAGGTACTTGATTGTATCCTGAGAAACCATCTAGAAAACTATAGACTTCCTTTCCTGCAACTCTCTCAAGAAGATGATCTGTTATTGGCAGTGGATAACTATCCCTTATAGTTGCTGCATTTACTTTCTTCAAGTTGATGCATACCCTAAGTTTTCCGTTCTTTTTTGGCACCACAACTATAGGTGATATCCATTCAGTATACTCTATTTCATAAATGAAATTAGCAGCCAATAACTTGTCAATTTCTTCCTTTATTTTGGCAGAGTATTTATCATTAAATGTATAATGTCTCTGTTTGCTTGGTTTTGCATCAGGTGTCATAGGGATCTTATGCTCACAAATTTTTGGATCAATTCCTTTCAAATCTTTATAACTGTAAGCAAATACATCCCTATAGTTCTTTGCCAGGTTCCTTAATGCTTCTTCTTCTTGTGATGTCATGTCATCAGCTATTACTATTTGTCTCTCTTCTCCTTCTTCCTGTGTAATTACAATTTTCTTTGTTTGTTCTTCATTATCATATGCTTCCCCTTTCTTCTTCTCTCTTTTTGGTTTCATTTTCAGAAGTAGTCTGTCTTCTACTTCATAAGTTTTAAAGTTTGCTGGTACATCAAAGCATTGATCTCTGTTTATCTCTTTCTCTTTCTTTTCTTTTTCCTGGTCTCTTTCTATTTCTTTGTGTTTATGTTCCTTGTATTTGCCTGAGATTTTGTCTTTTATTGCATCCTCAGCTTTTACTGTTTCCAAATACTGTGATTTTCCTTCTTTTAATATCATTTCTTGATTTTGATCCTCTTCTGTTTTTGATACTCCTATCATGTGTATGTTAATGTGGAAAATATCAAATCCTTCCTCATTTTGGAATTCCACTCCCACATATTCCTCACTGGCCAAATCCATGGTAGCTAAGATTTGATTCCATCCATAAGGCTCAAACTCTTCATCTTTGAATTGTTGAGGCACATAACTTTCATCTTGTATTTTTCTTTCTTCCACACAATCTTCTCTTCTTAACTTTCTTTTCCTATTTGTGAGATTTCTTAATATGTTACACTTCCAAACTGCTGATTCACCCTCTTCCTGATCCTCCCTCTCTGATTCTTCACTTTCTTGTTGATTTTGATGTATTTTATACCATTCTCTAGGAGATATGTCACAATAGTGGCCATTTCTTAAGTTTACTCTTGTTATTCTCCCCTGGTTCTGAAGATACAAACAATCATTACCCCAATCTTGTACAATTTGCATTTGTCTCATGAAAGGTCTTCCTAGGATAATTTCATAAGATGTGGATTGTGGAAATTCTACTATAGCAAAGGTATGCTCTATTTCTATGCCGCATATGTCCACAATCACTTTCTCCCATATTCCTAGGGGTTTTTCTATATGTCCATCTGCAAGTTGTAATCTCATTTTAGTGGGTAGTAATTCATTTCTTCCCCATTTCTCCCAGGTTTGTTTAGTCATTATAGCCACTCCTGATCCACTATCCAAAATGGCTTTTGCTGAATTTTTTCCATATTGTAATTTTAGGGTTGAATTCCCTTCTTCTCCTTCACAATATCCTCCTATTTTATCAATAGGAATATACCATAATTCCTCTAATTCTTGTGTTGGTGAATGAAGGTTTCCAGGTATTGTTTCCCCTTTATTCATCTTGTTTTGTAGGTGAGGATTTTGTTTCAACAAGTTTTCCCATGTTGTATGACATGTAATGCTACTTTGTTCATCTATGATCATTTGGAATGTTATTTGTGGATTTCCCTCTTTATCATTTTCCTTGGTTTTTGTTTTTTCCTGCTGTTCAATTGTTCTCCGAGAGCTGTCTTCTTCCCCTAATCTGTGTTGTGTTTCCTGGATAATTTGTTTGCATTTTAGCATCCTTTCATGCTCTAGATCCGGTATGGGATAAGCCATTGCATGATATGCATGGCTTGGTCCTTCTTGAATCCTTCCTTTATAGGCTTTGATTAGGGTGTCTAGACTCTGAGAATTTCCTAATTCAGACAGATTCTGGGTCTTTTGAGGAGGGTATATTTTGAATTTGATTGTTCCTGATTGTCTTCTTCCAGACTTTTGCCCACTTTTCTTTTCTTTTCCCATTTCCCTTTTTGTCTATTTTTCTTCCCTTTTGATGTAGAACCCTCATTTTGTTCTTTAATTGTTCCTTGTTGTTTGGCTTGTGCCCTTGTTATAACATTAAGTTCAACTTGATCATTGTCACTCAATTCCTCTTGTTCCATAATTTTGACTGTTTTTAAAGGTATGTTATTAGGTGTGTTCTGTTGTTTTTGGGGATTTTTTGGACAGTCCTTGATCAGATGTTCTCTACCACAATCCTTACAGTATGCTCCCTCTATCCTGAATGTTGGAGGTTGTGGACAATCTCTAATGAAATGCTCCCCCCCACACCTATAACATGTTATCTTTGGTCCCCCTTTGAATTGAGGTTTTTGATTGGACATGTAGTTGTTGGTAATGTTCATGAATGTTGCTGTGTCCATTTCAATTTTTCCATTTCCCAAATCTAGGGCTTTAAGCTCAGGTTCCCTTATTTCATAATCTTCCCATTCTTCCTGATGTCCCTCACTCCATTGATACTCTTCCTTATAAGGTGATCTGAATCTTGAATTTCCTTCGTCAATGGGTGTATATTTGACTGGTACCACATTAGTTGGAATAGGAGGTTGTTGTCCCAATACTGGTCTTGGTTGCTCAGTATAACCTGATTCCCTCTGAGCCATGTAGTCTCTTTCCTTGACAGGTTGTTTGTTATAGAAGCATTCCTCCCTGGTATGGTTTGTCCATTTTCTCTCTAGTGTACAATACTTGAGTGTCTTCCTATCTTGTAAGTGTTGTGGCTTCTGATAAGGGCATTGTTGTGCCAGATGATTTTCTCCACAAATATAACATTTCTTGTTTGTGTTTATCCTAGAGTTTATCAGATTAGTTTTAGTGCTTACCTCTAGGGCTTTAGCAATAGCCTGAGCCAACTCTTCTGCTGGAGGAATTTTGTCTTCATAAGATCTGGGTTGATCAAATGCTAACAAATCTTGACCTCTGTTGTCCTCCAAATCTATTGCTTCCTTAACACAGGTTGCTAAATCAGGACATCTCCTATAGTACACTAGGGTCCTTAATTGGGCACTTCTCAAACCCTCAATGAATAAGGATACTTGTTTTGCCATGGAAGGTACTTCTTCTCTTCGGCATCTATCAATGTACTGTTTAAACCTTCTGGCTGCTTCTCTAACATTTTCCTCCTTTTGTTGTTTGAAGCTGTGTATCAATGTGGCTGTACTATGTTTGATTCCAGTCTTAGAGAATTCACCAATGAAAGCTTCTAAGAAAGATTCAATGTCTAGGTACATTTCTTTTCTCAAAGGAATGAACCATGATAAGGCTGGCCCTGTTAGGGTTAGACCAAATGCCTCAAATTGCACCTTGTAATCTTCTACTTCCTCTGCTCTAATCAGTTGTCTAAATTCTGCAGCATGAGCATGAGGATCTGAATACCCTTCATATTGGTTCTTCATGCATTTGGCTACTTGGTATGGTCTAAGCATCCTACCTAGAGGTTGCCAATGAGGTCTTCTTCTGAGTGGGAAGTCATTGTATCCTTCTGGTTCTTTGTCAAAGGGATTTGGTGAAGCATGTGTCCTTCTCCCATGATGTTGCTCATTATTAGTGTAGTTTTCATTTGGTCTAGGTATATCAGGTTGTCCCATGTTATGTTCCCAAGGTCCTTTGTCAGCACATTGCCCTAGATCATTTGAATTTTCTGGGTCTTGAGAGAATATGTATACACATCCTTGCCTGTCTTCATATCTTCCATCTTTGAATTGGGCTACCGGAGTTATGTTCAGGGGAACTTCTAAATTTCTCAATCTAATAAGGCCTATTCAGGAAAAATGGGAATTACACAGGATTTTGAGACAATTCTTTGTGTCCTAATGTTTTAGTTTTTGACTCATTCACACACCACAACATGTTATTATCTCTTGATTGGAGTATATTAAACTAACACTTTAACATTAAGGATAATTTTATTATAAATGGGGTATCAAGGCTGGGCTCAAACGTGAGAAATTAACATAATAAGTAATATAAATGGGACTTGAATAATTCCCAAATTTCCTGAATAGGCCTTTAATGAGGAATTTATGCATTCCATCCTGGTATACATAGGTTCCAAACCTATTTGTATACATGTATTTGAGGATGTTTCTAAAATCCCCAGTTTCTATTGACTCATTTGTTTCATTTAGGTTTTCCATGTTATTTTCTTGGCCTAAACTTCTTTCTGATCTTTTACTACTTCCTGGCTCTTTTTCCTTCCTTGTTAGGTCTTGTTTAGAAAGTGAATTTATTTTATTTCCAGACCTTAGTATCATTCAACTATTTTTGACAAATTTCTAATACTCAAAAGAGTGTTTATCACAGTTTCTTAACCAATGTATTGGTTTTCCACAATTTTCTGTCCAAAATTATGTGTGTTTTAATTTTCTTCCTAGGTTTTGTGCTTTTCACGACTTTCTAATGAAATTAGGGTTTTTCACGATTTTCTACTGCCAGTAGTGTTTTTTCACGATTTTCAGATGAAAATCGTGTTTTTCACGATTTTATGATGCAATTAGACTTTTCCACGATTTCCTGATGAATTTGGGGTTTTTCACGATTTTCTGATGACAATCGTGTTTTTCACGATTTTGTGCCTACTTGTGAGTTTTTCACGATTTTCTGTTGATAATCGTGTTTTTCACGATTTTCTACCTACTTGTGAGATTTTCACGATTTTGAGTGAAAATCGTGTATTTCACGATTTTGTGTTCAAAATCGAGTTTTCCACGATTTTGTGTCAAAATCGAGTTTTCCACGATTTTGTGTCAAAATCGTGTTTTCCACGATGTTGTGATCAAAATCGTGTTTTCCACGATTTTGAGTGAAAATCGTGTATTTCACGATTTTGTGTTCAAAATCGAGTTTTCCACGATTTTGTGTCAAAATCGTGTTTTTCACGATGTTGTGATCAAAATCGTGTTTTCCACGATTTTGAGTGAAAATCGTGTATTTCACGATTTTGTGTTCAAAATCGAGTTTTCCACGATTTTATGTGAAAATCGTGTTTACCACGATTTTGTGTGAAAATCGTGTTTTCCACGATTTTGTTCCCAGACATCGTGATTGCTCACAGATTGTAAAAAACACGATTTTCTTATGAAAATCGCGTTCTGGGAATCGCGATGTTGATGGCACTTTTCACAGAATCGTGATTTTGAGTTAAAACTCAGAATCGCGATTTTGTCCAAAATTTGGCAGAATTTCAACTTATTGCTTTTTTCAATATTTTTTCACCTATAGAATCGCTTTATCAAAATTTTAACATGCAATGAAGCAACTAAAGCAAAAACTAATGATTCCTTAGTAAAAACTCAAGAATTCAGAAAATCGCGATTCTGTCCTCCTCTGATTTTTTCTATTTTTTGGTGTTATTTTTCACTCAAAACCAAAAATATGTATTCAAATATGAAGTTAGGATTCTTACCTTTCTTCCTTGGGTGCAAATGTTCCAAAGTCCACTGTTTGTTGGAAATCGCGATTCTGGCAGCTCTGCTCACTCTCTCTCTCCCTCACTCTCACTCTCAAATGAATTTTTTCTTCAATTATCTGTTTATATAGTGCTCAAGAAATCACGATTTTGTACTCAAAAAGTCGCGATTTTGTTCAAGTTTCAGTTTTCCACACTCTTTCAATTATTCCTCTTCACTTACTCAATTCCCCTAATCTTCCTTACACTTCCTTATCTCAATGTACCCAAATTTACCACAGATTCCAAAAAACTTTCTTTACAGAAAATCGCGATTTTGTGTAGAGAATCGTGTTTTTTCTGTAGATCTTTTTCATGTGCGATTTTGAGTATTCTATGTCCTTGCCTTCTCTTAATACCCTTGACAACTTCAATACATGAATCACCTGAAATGTTATTTCAGAAACAACACTTTTTTGAATTTTTTTTTTTATTTTTTAAACTTTTCTTTCTCTTTGTTTTGCTTCAATTCCTTCTTTTCTTTGTAATTCACTCTACTCCTGAACTTTTGCACCAAAATCACAATCTTCCTCAAAAAATCGCGACTTTGTGCAGAAAATTGTATTTTTCTCTGTTTTTGATTTTATGCCACTTTGAGTAGTTTTTTCTTCTTGATTACCTTCAAGACCCTTCAACAACTTCAATTCAACTTTCACTTAATATGTTATTTCAAAATCAATCACTTTTTTCAGAAAGTCGCGATTCTGTGCAGAGAATCGTGTTTTTTAATTTTCTGGTTTTTTGATCATTTTTTGTTTTCTTTCTTTAGTTTTCCACAATCACTCCTATCCACAACACCTCACTTCAACTTCTTATCAAGAAAAGAAATTTGTTTGATTGTTTTTGATGAGTTTTGTGAATTTGTTTGGTATTTTTGCCCTAAAAATAAAGGTGAACACTTTACTTAGGGTTTCTGGTTTTGGAAATCAACTGATCCCTTGGTTCTTGATTGGTTATGAGTTTCTATGTCCTTAGCTATCACTAAAGTACCAAAGAAAGGTTCTCCAATGAAAAAGTGTTATGAAAGGCAATCAAATTTTGTAAAGATAAACTCAATCATATGTTTTTTCAAAATGCATAACAACTCAAGATTTAATGCTCAGACTTGGTCAACAACTGAATCCCTCATTCTTACATCTAGCTACTTTAACTGTCCTTTCCTTAATATCACCATGTTATCTTCCCAAGATCACCCATGGTGTCTAGTACTTGGGCAAAAAGAAATCTAGAAATGCAAGAATAGATTCAAGTTACCTCCATCTTCAGCTTCTTGGCTCAAATCCTCCACACACCTGCACTTTTACTTCACCAATATGATGAGCAACTATCAATTTACAAAGATTTCAGCACTTCCACTTCTACAAGACATCCATTGCTTTCTTCTTCCCTAAAGACAAACAATGATATATACCTATTCATGTGCACTTTTCCTAATTGATGAGCTTTACCTTGTTCACCATCATCAACTGAAGATCCAGCAAAGGTCCAACTTCAAAGAAGTTCTTGGAATGTTCCCCGGCAACGGCGCCAAAAAAATGTTTTGTTTTGGACTCCAAGTTGTCCTCTCCAATCATGAAGTAACAAAGAATCAACAAATCATCTTTATTTTGTCAATCCTAGGAATATCCATAAGACCACAACCCCTTCAAGATAATAGATTCAAGGAAATAAGAGATTAATGGCTGGATTGCTGAGAGAAATTGAAGATGAAGAGAAAATCTAGAGTTTACCATAACTAAGGCAAATCTCCATCATTTTCTATGATCTTTATGTCAAAACCATGCCATTTCATTAGCAGAATACAAATATGAACTCAAAATTGAAAAATATCACCTGTATCACAAAGACGAGACAATCGCGATTCTGTACCATTAGACGATTTTCACAATTTTGGAACTTTCTTCAGTCCTTTTCCACTCATTACAGCAATAGGCCTCTCTCTTCATACAACTCACTCAGTAATACACAAATGTGACTCACAAATCTCCATGATTAAGCAAGAGACAAGCTCACACATCAAAGGAAATACACTCAACAGGAGAAAACACGATTTTTGCAGAAACTCTTTCTTCTCTATTGATAGCTTGAGCAAATGATTAACCAACCTCTCCAAAATAGAGAAAATTGACTTATATACATTTTCAAGTGTCCCTTTTCATACTTGAAATTAGGTCTTTTTCTCTAATTTTCTAAAACTATGCTATCTAAGAGTTTCTAAAAATTCTACAAAAATTACATGAGGTCCTTGACTACATAAGGAAGACTCTTCCTTATTTTTACAACCATTGCATAAATATTTTACAAGTTTTTTGGCTTTTTACTAATTTTTTACATCAAAAATGCTTTCCAAAAATACTCCTTCCAACACCATCGTAACGGTCCCAAACCATCGCGATTATCTCAGACCATCAGGATTGTCCACCGGAAACACCAAATTAGGGTTTTGAATTTTTTGCAAATACAAGGCCTATTTTGAGTGAATTTGTGAGTGATTAGGCATATTGAAGACCCCTTAACTCATATTTGGAGAATATCCAGCTTACCTATTTTGACCCTCGACAACTTGAACATCCATAACTTTCTCATTCGAAGTCCATTTTTTGAGCTCTAGGGTTCTAGGACAAATTGAGGTTGACCCATTTGTGGGGTTAGGAAAGAAAAGGGACATTTGAGAAATTTAGCCAAAGGAAAAGGGACCCTTAAAGGTGTATATATCAAAGTGCTTGATCATTGATTTCAGGATTGGTCTAAACATTGGATTTTACAGGTCTAGGAAGAGTCATCCAAGGGCAATTAAAGGAAGACAAGGGCAAAGTAAGTAAGGCTTGGGACGCACAACTTCTTGGGCATCAGGCCGATCATCGAAGCTGACTCGAGGTTGGAAGAGTACTCAACCCCTTTAGTCAATTATTAGCTTAAGCTAAACATCTAGCATTGTGGATTAAATTAGGACAGTGGTAGGAACGCATCAAGTCCAAGAGACTTAAAATTTTTCAAGTCCAAGAGTAATAAAAAAGTGTGCGATATGAAAAAGACCTAAAGGAAAGAATTTATATTCAACAGAATGAGAACGCAAGTACAAAACAAAAAGTCGACTCCTGACGCATATATTGAGACAAGGCAAGAGTCTAAAGGAATTAAAAACAATGCAAGTGACTAAGAACAAAGAAGCATTGACGATCAGAGTGTGTATTGAGAGGATAAGGAAGACAAATTCATAAACCTTAGTTCGGGCAAGCATATAGGTAAGTCAGATCGACAAAGCCTTAGATCTTCAAAAGCAAGTGTAGGAACTACTGCACGTTCGTGGGCACAACAATTGAATAGCTACCCTTACAAGTTGGGCTCAAATACTAGTGAGTCAAAATGGCTTTTAGCACAGAAAGACCAGAAGGAGGGTTAAATGTAGCATACTTAGAAAGGCCCGAAGGACCCCACATAACCCAATTAGAATATGTCCGAACCAACCACCTAGGTGATCACATCTATGAGGATGGTTTGCGAAGATCAGTTGTGAAATCGCACAACCCTGATCAACCCCTTGGAGTGGAACATCTAGTGGTGAAATTCGAGAGAGATGCTTACATAGACAAAGAAGGAACAATGTACATTATAAGTAATCAACCTAATCATACTAATGAGTTTGGTGTTGTAAGTCCCGATACAGAAGCAAGAACCCAAGGAAAAGAACCATTAGGAGACGAACCTAGGACACCTAGAGGGAAATCCGTACTAACAAGAGTACTAAACCTAGAATGGATCCCTCAAGATAATAGAAGTATTGAATTGTTTCTGAACAAGGACACTGATGAAGCATTTTGGAGATACATAGTGGAACAACCTAGTGAGATAGGCACCATTATGATTTACGAATTCAAGGACCCAAATACACTTGGAAAGGTAGTATATTTGGACAATACTTCAGAGCAAGTATTTGTAGTGTGAGATCATGCAAGACATGCCTATACATGGAGAAGCAAGTTAGTATTCCCCCCCATCACGAGCAAATGTAAACACGAGCCATCAAGGGGCTAGGACATCCGTAGCTCATGGATCTCAAAGAGAAAAGAACAAAGAAAAATCAAAAGTAAGTTTTATGCACCCCATAGGAAGAGATAGACCAATCGTGGGCATCGATAGATTGGAATGACAAAGGAAACCAAGAATACCAGGTGGTAGAGATGATTTTCCTCTACCTAGACCACACGAACTTCCAAGGATACTAAGACCCACTCAATTAGTAAAGTCGATGAAAAATTACTTTGATGGGACAGGAGATCCCTATGACCACATTGTCGAATTTAAGCAGGTATTGTGTGCAGAGCAAGTAGAGGACATGTTTAAGCAATACAATGCATTTTGACTCACGTTAAAGAACACGGCTTTAACTTGGTTCCAACCATTGCAACAAAGACAATTTAGGGATATTCATCATTTGTTATAGTCATTCATCACAAAATTCTCTAAAGGTGGAATCAGACATGATACTTCTTTGTTGATTCACAGTTTCAAACAAACCCCTCAGAAAACTGTCAGACTTGCAGGACGTAGGTCCAAAAAATATGTTGAGAGATGTCCAATGCAAGAACTACCCTCAGAGGCCAAGCAAGTGTCTTTATTTTTAGATGGCCTCTTGAGATCTAACTACGATCCTATGTATATCTAAAGGAACCCAAAACACTAGAACAATGTGTAAGGATTTGTATAGACATTGAGGACAACCTAGGAGATGAATTGGAACTATCAAAGGTCTATAAAGAATCAGATACCTCATCTCAATCATCCTCAAAATTTTCCAATTCAATAGAAGACCTAGCAGAAAAAGTGGCCCAGAAACTAGGAGTCTCTAGCAAACAGATGCCTAGGTTAACAACAAACAAATGTTGTTACACCTGTGGTGGTGATCATATGGCAAATGTGTGTCCTAATGTAGCACATCCTCAAGCCAACCCTAGTGGCCAATAATTGAGAGACGATACATGAATCACATAGCACAAGATTACCCATGCAACAAACAAGCAGTATGACATAACTATCCGCAAGCATACCCTCAGCCACATAGGTATCAAGATCACTACAATGCTCAACCTCATTACTATAGGCCTCCTCAGAACTACCCTTACCAGGCTCAACAAAGACCGCAACCCGTTTTAGCTCAGCAGCCACCACCCCCAGCTAATGTAGTCTTAGTCAAGTACACTATTATAGAAGAGAACCTCAATAGGGCTTTAGTGCCTTCAACACCCTTGATCACTGATACTGATCCTAACTCTAACAGTTTTGACTCTACCCATGTAGGTAGCCCACCTGCAAACTATACAGAGTCACCAGAACATGTGGAAACATATCAATACGATAGTCCACCATTGGAACCTAGCTAGGAGCCCGATTATGCCAATGTGATGTATGCCAACCCTAACCCATGGCCCCAATTAAGACAGCGAAGACCACAGAGCCCTAAAGGACCATGCTTTAGGTGCCAAGGAGATCATTTCATAAAGGATTGCCCACATCCTCCGATAGCAATGCAGTCACAATACTATAACATACAAGGTTTTGTGCCAAGCATGGTAAAGAGCATGTCATCAGAGATTGCCCGAAGAACCCTACTAATGCCTCAAAAGTGATGCCCATTGATGTGATAGGTATTGTACATAACTTAGATGGATCCAACCCCAACATACATGCCTATCCAAGATATAACAAGATCCCAGGCGCTCTTGCAAAATCAATAGCCGAATCCTAAAAAAGTAACCGGAACTAGTGAAGTTGGAGAGTCTTTTAGTAGAAAGACGAAATCTTGGAAATACTAACGAGAAAGGATTAAGAGAAAGTGGATTAAGAAAATAAGCAAACTAGAAGGAAGCTTAAAGGAATCTAGAGCCAAAATCCTAGAATTGACTTCACTAGAATCTAATCGGGAGAACCTAGCTTAGAGATCACGATCAATTCTAGCTGATCCCATGCCTGAAAATCTGATGTTTCGTGCATATCATGCGAGATTAAAAGGAACCCACGGAGCTGAAATGAGTAAGAACTAGCCAAGAACAGACATAAACTGAGAGAAGTAAACTTTGCATGAAGATGATAGAATTAGCACAAGCTATGTTCGAAGCCTCTCGTTATATCAATCGGAATAACATGGAAAAACCTGAATTGCACTTTCAAGGACTACTGGAGATGTTTAGAATACTTGATTGCTAACAATGAGAAAAGGAGTATGTAGAGGAACCCTATTGTCTTAGAGACACAGGAAGGTAATGCACCATCCCTATCTCAAGTGCCAAATATCGAAGCCGGAGACAGCCTATCTTCCATACACAAGTATTCACAAGGTTTTCTGAGAGAAATCCAAGAAGAGAAATGGAGACAAGAGCAAGAAACCCATCCTCTTATTCAAGAGATAGATGACTTGCAGGAACAATTTCCCCAAGACATACCCCCTATCTATGACGATGTAGAGGAAGAGCAACTGAGTGAAAAGATGGATTCTGAATCCAGCTCTTTGCAAGAATTACCTCAATTTACAGCACCTTGGGAAGCCAAGTCTATCGGCATAAGAGCACCCACTATAATAGTGAGGAATGAAGAATTAGTAATCCCTAGAAACACGGAAGTGATCAAGAACACCAAAGTACAGTGTCACCTTACTCTAGAAGAATTGTTGAAGGTTAAGCCAAAACTGTGGAAGCACGTATGTTGGCAGCAGTCACGAAACCGAAGGAGCCACAAGATAAAGAGGGTCGGAACGAAGAGATAGCACAAGCAGACACAGTAGCCAAAGAAGATCTGGCAAGTAGGCCATCTAAATTTTTCAGACATCAAGGAGTGGAGCACACAAGAAGAAAGAGCAAGTAGGGAGCTCAAAGATGCGTACGACAAATCAACAGAGAAAATCCCTACACAAATAAGTGATTTTAATAACTAAAAACCATTGTAAATACCATTTCATATTTTTGTAGCTCCATTTTGTGCAAGCCAAGGAGTCCTTGAGCTTGAGGAGCCTTAGAAGTACCTACATATCAATTTTCGTATTTTTTAGACTCTGTTTAAGCCCTCAAATTGGCCCTGGAACCTAATTTTTAACTAGGCTGGACATTAGGTCTGGACAGGGCCAAAGCTAGTCAAAAACTATAAAAGGAGCTAGAGAGCTCATTTTTGAGGTTAGATTGTAATTGAAATGAACTTGTAAGAGCTTTTTGAAAGTAATCTAAGAACTCCATTGCTTCTCACTCTTTGTCTTGCTGTGTGTGCGCGTGTGTGTGTATGTGTGTGCATGCTTGTGTGCTTCTCACTCACGCACTTGTGCCTCCACTTGCTCGAGGTCTTCATACCATCGTCACGTCTTCCCGGATTGACATTAAGGAGGTGCTACTCATCACTGAGCTACACCAAATTTTGGCGCCGTTGCCGGGGATCGAGCTTTGAGGACGAGCGTGTGATGGTAAGACGTAGAGTTGAAGCGTTGGAGTTATAGGTATTTTCTTCACTTTTATCTATTTCTTTTTGTTTTTTTATTTTCATCACCATCATCATCATCACCATCTCCCACCTCCATCTCCATCATCGCAAAAATTTCAGTTTTTTGACTATATCTCCTTCCTCCTTCCATTTCCCTCATTTCACTTGTGAGAGAGAGCGAGAGAGCGATATTGTGTGTGCAGTTTTTGCATGTTTCTTGAGCTATCTTGCAGGTACATGCTGCATCATCCTTCCCAGCACTTTGCGCAGGTACAAAAATCTTGGCAACTGTCTGTGTGTCGCCGACCTCTGTCAATCGCGACCGACAGAAAAAATGCTCCATTTGCCAAACAAAGTACAAAACCATGATCTATAGGCCTAGAGCTTCCCAAAACTGTGTTTAGATTTTTGAAATTCATCAGATTTCTGTCAATCGCAATCGCTCTGTCAATCGCGATCGACAAACCACGACGGACAGACCTGTCAATCGCGATCGACCAGTCAATCGTGACTGACAGCCCACGACGGCTCTATCAATCGCGACCGACAGATTCAACGACCGATTGACCACGACGGACAGATCATACGTGTGACATGTGTCAATCGCGATCGAGTCATTAATCGCGATCGACCCATCAATCGCGACTGACAGCCCACGACGGCTCTGTCAATCGCGACCGACAGAGTCAACGATTGTTTGACCACGACGGACAGACCCTCGCGACCGACCTGTCAATCGCGATCGACCCATCAATCGCGACTGACAGAGTCAACGACCCTTTGACCACGACTGATTGACTTTTTGAGCCATGTGTCAATCGCGATTGACCCATCAATCGCGACTGACAGCCACGACGGACTTGTCAATCGCGATCGACACATCAATCGCGATTGACCTGTCAATCGCGACTGACAGAACTTGCGAACGCGATAGAAGGGCAAATTTGGCCAATTTTTAAGGGCAAAAAAATAAAAATAAAAAAATAGTGGTCTAATTTTTTGGGGAACTTTTAAGGGTTTAACATTACATTGTGAGGCCGCAACCCAAGTAATTCAAGAATTCCTGTCTGCCTGCGTAAACTGTTTTGAACCCTGTTTTAGCACCTAAACCCTGATCGGACATAACTTCCTCATACAAAATCCAATTGCTGTGATTCTTGTTTTGTTGGAAAGCTCGTGGGAAGCTTGTTGGAAAGCTCGTGAAAATTAAGATCAGGATTATTAGATAGGGTTTTTTGAAGTTAACCATACCCGAGGTAGGAAAACTGAGGGATCCTTGGGATTGTTTTTTATAAAGGCAAGAGATACATTGGTCGGTGAGTTACATGCATGAAAGTGGTCTAGTCTGTTATTTGAATTTAACTCTGGAACTAATCTTGGGACTGATGCAGGTCTATTGAGAAGCAATTGAGAGCGTCCAAGCAAGGGCTTTGTGCAATCTTGAGAATCAACTTCTCGAGCACTAAAGAACAAGGATCAGCAAGAAAGGTCGGAATATTCTCAACTCCCCCTCGTCAATTCCTAGCTTAGGCTAAGAACGACTAGAGGTAGGAGTAAGTCAGGGCGACGATAGGCAATTATCAAGTTGAAGAATACCTAAACTTTCAAGTTCAAGCTAAGGACATAATCTTTGTACTGTCGAGAACTTTAAAGGAAAAGAACTTAACGTAGAACGATCAACTTTAAGTGCGGAACTACACTCAAATATACCTTGCGACGTGATATCAGACAAGAATGTTAACACGGTAATCAACTAAAAAGAATCAAGTAACTGATACAAAAGAACTCCGCCACGAGGTTGTACTTGGGCAAATTTGGGTTATTCAATTAGGCTTATGAACCTTAGATCAGGGCGACATCTAGGGAGAGATAGACAAAGCCTTAGGTCTTTAGAGGCCAGTGTCAACCACACTGCTAGGTCTTGGGCCCAGCAGTTGAGCCACCACTCATACTACCCTAGTTCTGAGACTAGTGAATCCGAGATGTCTCAAGGCATGGACAGACCTACGGGAAGTTCAGGAGTGCCATACTTGCACAGGGTAGAAGGCCCTTACAAAACGCAGTTGGAATACCTTAGGACCAACCGATTGGGTGCTAGCATCTATGAGGACGGCCTAGGAAGATCTGTGGTACAGATTAAGAATCCTGATCAATCCATTAGATTAGAGCGCCCAGCTGTTAAGTTCGAAAACGGAGCGTACTTAGACAAGGAAGGGACAATATATGTAGTCACCAGTCATCCAGATAGGACTGATGAATTTGGGAATGAGATCCCAAGAACGGACTTAGGTGACCTAGAGCAAGGAAGCATGGGTGAAGAACCAAGGACCCCCCGAGGCAAATCTGTTCTCACTAGGATTATCACACCAGAGTGGATTCCCCAAGATAATAAGAGCATAGATCTGCTTCTGAACCGAGAAACTGACAAAGCCTTTTGGAGGTATAAATCTGATCGGCCAATTGATATAGGAACAATCATGATCTATGAGTTTAAGGATCCTGATAGCCCAGGCAGAGTGACCTACTTAGATCACGCTTCAGAGAGGATCTTTGTGGTGACAGAAAATGATAGGCATGCTTACACTTGGAAAGGTGAAATTATTTTCCCCCAACCAAGATCAAATGTGTCCTATGGTCACCCTAGAGCGGGAACATCCCAAGCTCATGGAACTCAAAGAGACAGAAGTAGAGATAGGCCAGAAGTAAGCTTTGCTAACCCAGGGAGCAGAGAAAGAACGAGGATGGAAACAAATAGAGTAGAGCCTGAGGTACATAGAGCCCCAAGAAATCAAAGGAATATGGAAGACTTCCCTCTACCACGACCTAGAGAACACACCAGGATTTTGAGACCAACTCAGTTAGTCAAGTCCATGAAAAATTACTTCGATGGCACAGGAGACCCATACGATCATGTGGCAGAGTTTAGGCAAGTCTTGAGAGCAGAACAAGTGGAGGACCTATTCACACAATATAATGCCTTTGGTCTAACCCTTAGGAACACAGCCCTTACGTGGTTCCAACCATTGAATGAGAGACAGTTCAGGAGCATAGACCAACTCCTGGAGGCTTTCATTATTGAATTCTCTAAGAGTGGCATAAGACATAATACCTCCTCATTGATTCACAGCTTCGAGCAAACCCCTCAAGAGACCATGAGACTTGCAGGAAGAAGATTTAGGCAATATCTTGAAAGATGCCCTGTTTTGGAGCTCCCCACACCAGCTAAGCAAGTGGCTTTATTCTTGGATGGATTGCTGAGTACAAAGTTAAGATCCTATGTGTACTTGAAGGACCCTAGGACCATAGAAGAGTGTGTACGCATGTGCATTGACATCGAGGATAACCTGGGGGAGGAGTTAGAGCTTTCCAAAATATATAAAGATTCTGATAGTGCCTCTAGCCTCTCTTCCACGCAATCCACATCAATTGAGGAACTCGTTGAGAAAGTGGCACAAAAACTAGGCGTCTCTAGCAAACAGATCCCAAGGTTTGCCCCTGTGAAAAGATGCTATACTTGTGGTGGCGATCACATGGCGAATGTATGTCCCATTATGGCTCAACCCCAAGTAAATCCTAGTAGCCAATACTGCACCATAGAACGGAGATACACTAATCACACAACACAAGACTGCCCATACAATAAGCAAGCGGTCAGGCAAACCTACCCTCAGCCATACCCTCAGCAGGGAAGATACTAGAATCAGTATCCACCACAACAGTATACTAGGCCTCAGCAAAATTACCAACCGCAATATCAGGCCCAACTGAGACCCCAGCCAGTGCTAGCACATGAACCATCTGCTCCTACTAATGTAATCCCTGTAAAGTATGCAACTGCAGAAGAAAACCTGAATAGGGCCATAGTGCCAGTAACCCCATTGCTATCAGAAAGTGACCCCAGTGACCATAGTTTCGATTCTACACATGTTGATAGCCCCCAGGCCTACTACATGCAGTCTCCTGAACATGGTGAGTCTTACTATAGTGAAGAGCCAAATGAACCTACTTGGGAGTCAGATTACACAAACGTCATGTATGCAAACCCCAACCCTAGGCCTCAACCTAGGCAAGTAAGACCCCCATTCCCTAAAGGACCATGCTACAGATGTCAGGGAGATCATCTCATTCGTGATTGTCCCTTGCCTCCACCTCCACAACCCCAATCAGTGACGATCCAGGGCTATTGCCAGGAATGTGGAAAGGAGCATCTCTTACGAGATTGTCCAAAGAATCCCAGCAATATGCCAAAAATAACTCCCATTAATGTTATTGGGTTAGTTGTAGACTCCACAGGAAGTGTGATGTCCACTACACCAGTGCAAGTGATCACTAGAGCTCAAGCATTGCACCAAAATCAAGGGGTAGGCCAGGAAAAGAGCCCAGATGTTAGTGAAACAGAGAGCATGACAAAGAAAAGGACTAGAGCTTGGAAGGATAGTCGTGAAAGAATGAAAAGACAATGGGCAAAAAAGATGAGTGAACTCGAGGAAAGCCTCAGAGAAACAAAGGCCAGGATAACTGAACTCACATCTCAAACTCCCTCTCACACTACCCCACCTCCACCATTCCCAACTCCATCCGACCCGCCACCTTCCAACCCACCTCACCTACTTCCACCACCCCCTAGAGTAGGATCAGTCCTAGCAGATCCCACTCTCGAAGACCTTAATATGATGCTTAAAGCATATCAGGCCAGAATCCAAGAAGGGCCAAACGTAACTGATCATGAAAAGTGTTACCCAAGAGCAGAACTAGAGCTAGAACGAACCAAAATTTGTGCTAAGATGGTGGAATTGGCTCAGACCATGTTTGAAGCCAGTCGCCTATTTAACATCTCTAGTTCAGCGAAGACATAGTTGCACTTTGATGGACTGTTAGAAAGAATAGAGAAGCTAATTGCACAATCACAAAAGGAACCCGCCTCTCAACACAAGGACAAGGCAAGTGAAAGAGCAGGTCTTCCCGCCCAGGAAGCTTATGTGCCTGAAGCCTATGTGCCTAACTCTACGGAGCCAGACACATCATCTTCTATGAATCGATTCACTCCAGAATTCCTAAGAGAGATTCAAGAAGACAAATGGGCTAAAGAAAGTGAAGTACCTCCTCCCATTGAACTGGTGGATGATGCACACGACCAATTCCCACAAGACATCCCATCCATTTATGAGGAGCAAGAGAGCACCCACTCTCAGGAAAGATTAGATTTTGAGTATAATTCTTTGCATGAATTACCCCACTTCACAGGCCCATGGGAAGCTAAGTCTACTTGTATGAGAGCACCCACGGTCATGGTACGAAATGAGGACTCAGTCTTACCTAGGAACACACAGGTAGTGAAAAACACTAAAGTGCAGTGCAATCTCAAGTTAGAAGAGCTACTCAAGGTTAGACCTGAATTATGGAAACATGTCGCCAAACAAATACCAACGATAGTGAAACCTCATTCCCAGGTAGGATCCCATAGGACAGTGCCAGAGATACCCTTGGATAAGATAGGAGACATGTGTGAAGGTGAAGAAGGGAACACCTATCTTCCCATTACCTACCAGGGGTACACCACCAAGGCAATTTTAGACTCAGGTGCAGGAGTTGCAATTGCCACCACTTCCCTATGGAAGCGTTGGGGCAAGCCAGCACTCAGGCCAACGAGAATGAAATTGCAGATGGCCGATGGTCATATTGAGAGGCCCTTAGGATTGCTAGAAGGAATAACTCTCACCACCTGTGGTGTCGAGTTCAAGCATACCTTTGCTATATGTGATTTTAGCAAGAACCATGCCTATGAAATGATCTTGGGATGACCCTTTATGCGACAGTTGCAAGTGGTACATAATTGGGGAACCAATTCTTTGTACCAGCAGCACTTAGGTGTTACGACGAAAGTGAATCTCAAAGATTACTCTCATAGAGATGTCCCCCCTATCCAATGGAATCCCATCCATAGAGCCAAAGATGATACGGAATCTGTGCATTCCATAGGATCAGGATCCTCATGGATGCATGAAGACACCCACTTATGGATGTGCAAAGTGGCAGTAGAAGAAGAGAAAAGAGAAAAGGCCAGAGAAGTAGGTGCAAACGAAACACATAGACCCATTCAAGACCCAGCCTATGCACCTGTAGTATTTCTTGATGAGGAATTTGAGCCCCATGGCTGGGCAGAAATCTTAGCAACAATGGATGTAGCCATCAATGAAGAACAATGGACACCTCACTGTGATGAAGATGGCTATGACATTTCAGTCTTCTCCATAGAGCCAATCATGGGAGAGGCAGTCCTAGAAGAATGCGAACCTAGCCCTGATGCATTTGAAGATGCGAGCGACTCCGATCTAGAGTCAATCATTATGGATCCACCTTTTGCATCAGATGAAGAATATTTCTATGAAGTAGAATTTCAACCCCAAAGGCACGGCGAGCTTACAAAAGACGTAAGGCTAGCCACACATGTAACCCCTAAGGAAGAAGGAAAGAAAAGGAAGAAGAAAGAAGTCACACAAGAAGAGGAGGAATCTTTGTTTGAGGTCCCAGGAAATTTTAAGAAGTATGAGATAGATGACAGGAGAGTCATGATCAGAATGCCTAAACGAGAGGCACAATCAGGAGAGGTCTATGATAACAAAGAAACCACAAAGAAAATTGTGGTAGCCATGGAAGAGGGAGAAGAGAGATGCACTTACATAGGACATGACCTGACGGAAGAAGAAGAGCAAGAATTGATAGCCTTGCTAAGAGAATACAGAGACGTGTTCGCTTGGAGTTACAAGGACTTGAAAGGTGTGGACCCTGACATATGCTCACACACCATCCCCATGACCTCAGATGCCAAACCCTCTAAGCAAAAGCCATATACATACAATGATAATTACGCTGCCAAGATCAAAGAGGAGATAGATAAACTGGTTGAAGCTGGATTTATCTATGAAATTGAGCACACTGAATGGGTATCTGTAAGGAATTGAACTCACAACCTCTTGGTTAGGAATGTGATGGGCTAACCACTTGCCCCAAAAGCCATGGTTGAGGATTACTTCCTAATCCTCTCTCTTAGGGTGTGGTTCAACCATCTCCTACCAGGATTATGTTACATTCTTCCCCCCTTGGTCGATCATTGTCCTCAATGATCTACTTTTGTATCCCTCTAGCCTCGGTGATCAGTCCCTTGAACTCCCTAGGTGCCCTTGAATTGATGTTCCTCAACCTCGCACAGTTTCTTGAACCTTGTTTGCAACCTTGGTCTCTTGAACCCTTGCTCTCAACCTTGGTGTCTTGAACCTTCTTGTTCGCAACCTTGGTGTCTCGAGCCCTTGTCTCAACCTCAGTCTTGAACCTTGTTCTCACCCATGCTTGGTATCTTGAACACTCAATCAAGTGCCACCCAAGGATTTCCAAGGAATTCACACTTCCAAGCTAACTCATTGGAAAGTTCATTCCGAGAGCTTTCCAACGGTATATTATACGCCTCAATCCGACCTACGGATTGAGAGATACACCCCAATCATTGTAAGGTCCATCCTTGAAACTGACGCGCGCACCTTCCACAATTCCTACCCTTTCACATAGAGGATGCCCAAGCGCCTTTTTTAGAGGCCATTGGGTCATTCCACTTTGCCCAAGCCTACTTCCTAGGCTCTGATACCAATGTAAGGAATTGAACTCACAACCTCTTGGTTAGGAATGTGATGGGCTAACCACTTGCCCCAAAAGCCATGGTTGAGGATTACTTCCTAATCCTCTCTCTTAGGGTGTGGTTCAACCATCTCCTACCAGGATTATGTTACAGTATCCCCCATTGTTGTGGTGCCCAAAAAGAATGGTAAATTACGTGTATGCATTAACTTAAAGAAGGTCAATGCAGCCACAATTCGAGATAACTATCCGCTTCCCATCACAGAACATCTCTTAGAAAGAGTAGCAGGCAAGGAAGTGTACAGCTTCCTTGATGGATTTTCGGGCTACAATCAAGTAGCCATAGCTCCAGAGGATCAGCATAAGACAGCTTTTGCCACAGAATGGGGCATATTCGCCTTTCGGGTAATGCCATTTGGGCTTACCAATGCACCAACAACCTTCCAGAGGCTGAGGTGCCATGTATTTAAGGAGTTCCTGAGGAAGAACTTAGAAGTCTATGTTGATGATCTTTGTGCTCATTCCAACATCAGACAAACCCATATTCCTGAACTAAGACAAATCTTTGATAAATGTAGAGAATATCAAGTCTGCCTAAACCCAGAAAAGTGCATTTTCATGGTCAGGCAAGGTAAGATTTTAGGACACATAGTGTCAAAGAATGGCATATCCACCGATGAAGAGAAAGTAAGAGCCATAGCCAAGTTACCTAGGCCAAAGAACGTCAAGGAAGTACAGGCCTTCATGGGGCATTGTGGTTACTACCGCCGGTTCATTCACATGTATGCTGTCATTGCAAAGCCCATGTATGGACTTCTGACTAACTTTGAGTGGACTGATGAATGCGAGAATTCCTTCCAGGAGCTTAAACGAAGATTATGTTCAGCACCAATCTTAATCACACCAGATTGGAATAAGCCATTCCATGTTCACGTGGATGCATCCAATTATGCTATTGGGTGTGTGCTTGCTCAACCTACTGGTGAAGGTAATATGGATCTTCCAATTGCCTATGCCAGTAGACAATTGAATGCAACCGAACGAAATTACACCACTACTGAGAGAGAAGGCTTAGGCATGGTATATGCAGTTAAGAAATTTAGACACTATTTGCTTGCAAACAAGTTTAAATTTTTTACTGACCACCAAGCATTGTTATATCTCATGAACAAGCCATGCAATACAGGAAGATTAGTAAGATGGTTTCTCTTACTAATGGAATATGATTTCGAGGTTGTGGTAAGGAAAGGGAGGACTCATTTGAGAGCGGATCATCTCTCTAGGCTCACATCTGGAGAAGCCCCACAAGGAGTGTCAGATGACCTTCCTGATGCTTACTTGTTTAATTTGGAAGTGGTGCCACAGTGGGCTAAGCCATTAGTGCCAGTATTGACGTATGGGCCTAACCACCCAGTAATAGCCACACAGGATAGAGAGGTAGTAAAAGCCCAAAAGTACCACATCATGGCTGGAAGTATTTACAAGCACACAGATCAAGGGATCTTGGCTTGTTGGGTAGAAGAGGACGAGTATGCGAAGTGGTTGCAATTAGCACATGTAGGTGCATTAGAGCAACACTACTCAAAGCGATGAACCCTACAGACACTACGGAGACTCGGAGTACATTGGCCGACTATGGAAGCTGATGTCCAAAAGTTGTGCAAGGAATGCCCAACCAGCTGCACTAAACCACCTGTGGAAGATGCCACTCTTTATCAAGTGTCCATAGTGCCAGATTGGAGTGAACCACTAGTATCCTTTATGAGGACGAAAACATTCCCTCCAGACATGACTCTGGCTAGGAAAAGGAGTTTAGAACAAGAAGCCCAAGATTACTCACTCATTGGTGATAATCTATACAAAGGTGGTAAAGACGGTTACCTGAGACTATGTGTCCATGAGAGTGAATATCTCAAGGTCTTGGACACTGCTCACCAAGGTGTAGCAGGAGGACACTTTGGACCAGATCGGGTGATCAAGGCAATACTATTTGCAGGCTTCTGGTGGCCGACCCTTCACATGGATGCACATACTTATGTGAAACGGTGTGATGTCTGTCAGAGAACTCAATATCCTATACGTAAAGATGAGATGCCACTGAAACCTATGATGGGTGGACGTGCATTCTCTAAGTGGGGAATAGACTTCGTAGGTTCTATTAATCCCCCAGCTAAGGGTTCCCATGCAGAATATATCATTGTTGCGACAGACTATCTAACAAAGTGGGTAGAGGTAAAAGCCACAACAAAGAACGATGCTCAAACAACAGCTAAGTTTTTATTTGAGAATGTGTTCACTAGATACGGGCTACCTATAGAGCTAGTTAGTGATAGAGGCACTCACTTCTTGAATGAAGTTATTGAAAATCTGCTCCAAGAATTCTTGATAGTGCATAAGAAGTCTGCCCCCTATCACCCTCAAGCAAATGGCCAGGCAGAGAGCACCAACAAGATCTTATGCAATGTACTGACGAAATTAGTGAACAATAAACGCTCTGATTGGGACAAATAGCTACACCATGCTGTTTGGGCATACCGAGTCGCCTACAAAACGGTACTCCAAGCCACCCCCTTTCAGATGGTATTTGGCCAAAATGCAGTGCTACCATTGGACTTCTTAATACCTACACTGAAAGTAGCACAAGAGCATGATGGACGGGTCATGAACTCTCCTCTAGACTTTTTGACCTTGAACGATTAGGAGAAACAAGACTGAGGGCGGTTGCAGGGATATATGCAGCTAAGAAATGACAGAAGGCATATTTTGATGCCCATATTAAGGATAAAGGCTTGAAAGCAGGAGATCTGGTACTAGTCTACACTTTGAAACAACATGCGAGGAAACTAGAGAAAAGAGGTTACGGACCCATGATAATTAATAGGATCTCAACGAGTGGAGCAGTACAGCTGGCCACCTTAGAAGGTGATGTTCTTCCAAGCTACATTAGTGGATGCAAGGTCAAGTTGTATCAGGAACCACTCACAGAGGAAATGCTAAGTCGACTCAACACTACTAAGAAACGCAAAGAAGAAGAAAAGCGGATTCGAGAAGAAGCTCAAGCAGAAGCCTTAGAGCGCATACGGAGAATGAAATTAAGAAGACAAGGTAGAGAGCAACCTAGGCCAGATGCATATGCAGACCAAGGATATCATGTGGCTATGTGTGAAGTTTCAAGTATCAGCTCTCATAGGATAATTGATCGACGTCCTTTTATAACCTTAGATATAGGACAAGGAAAAGGTGCAAAGACTGTAAGAGCTTTGATTGACTCAGGTGCATCCACTAGTGCTGTCAAGTTATCTTACTGTCAAGAATTGAAATTAACTGTCGATCCTATAGAAGCATATCTCATAGGATTGGGAGGTGTGGAAACCCCTTGCATGGGCGAGGTGGATCTTCCCATCTCCATTCAAGACGAAGTGATGACAGTCAAAGTACTAGTGTGTCAAGATGAGGACCTCACTGAGCCTCTTGTCTTGGGTCAGGACTGGATCTATGATCATGCAGTCAACCTCAACCTAAGAAGTGGACTTCTTCAGGTATGGGTAGATCATAGCCGAATTACAGTTGAATTGGAAAAGGAGGCACTCAAGGAACTAGGTAAAGCACAAACTCCTGGTCCTTCCAGGGGCGCACCTGAAGTTGACAATGCTATTTTTGTCCAACACTGTATGATGCAGAAAGAGGCTTGTCTCAACAATGGAGCCAGGGAGAGGACGGAACTCCCTTCTTTTCCAAAGACCAGAAGGTTGCAACAACCAACGGCAGATCAAATACAGAAGAAGTAGAACACTACCGATACTGGATGCCAAAAAAGGAGCAAAGCAGATTGTTTCATCCATGGAAACAAGTATGGAGGCAAAAAGGCGAATTCCCTGTTCAGACCAGGCCAACCCCACGCCCAAAACCTCTTATTAGTAATCAACAACACGACACTTATAAGAAGTCCTTCATTAATTCTTCTGCAAAAGTGAAGTCTGTTTGGGTACCCAAGAAGTCAATGAAGGCCAGCCCACAATCACGACAAATCTAGGTGCCTAAGGCTTGCTTGCGGGCTCAAATAGCTACACCACGGCCGCAACCGGTACAACATGTTTCACTCACTCGAACATCTGAGGCGCAGTGTTACACCTCACGCACGGACACATATTCTTCCATGAGCACTAGTAGAATCACTGGTAAATGGGTCCCTAAAAAGCCTTATCTTCAAGTAGATACCCCTATCAAACTCTTCAGAGTCTCCACAAAATCAAGATCAAAGCCCATCCACTGCCTTTGGCAACCTAAAACTTGTAATAAACCCCCGGACCCCAGTTGTAAATCCATGCCCACCTACTAACTACGCCACTCTCACACTACATCATTCCACTTAGTTCTTAGGTCCAACCAATTCCTAACTACACACACAAGCACCAAGCACTTATTAACCTACTAATCTCTCCCGGACCTCATGATAATGTTGTAATGAGGACAAAAACGGTTCTAACTTGTCCTTTACAATGTTAACACATGTTTCTATATTCTCGACAGAACCAGCTAGCAAGCAATAATGATGACAGAAGCTGGAGGCACCAGTTCCCAGGCAGGGTCCAACGCACAGATTGTGGACATTGAAACTATTCTTCTGGAACCGCCACTCATCGAAAGGCCTCAAGAACTTCAAGCGGTGCATGTCCTTCCTATCCAGGACCCTCCTCAGGGACACACTTCTCAAGTGGGGAAACATGCTCATTGGTTCAGTGATGTAGCAGGGCCATTGGGGGACGACACCTACTTCTGGGAAGCAGAAATTGAATTTAATGGCAAATGGGGACGCTACCACTTTTTCGCTCGGGAATTCGAGAACTATCAGAATGCAGAGGTAATGCAATCAGTTTGGACCAAGGCAGGCCTGGATAGATATTTCAGAGCACACTTGCCTAAACCTGATTTTCTACGTTGCTCCTATTTCATAAGTACCATAACTCCTAGCAGGGTCAAGGGAGGCGATAGTACTTTTGTACTACCATCATTGTTGCCAGGACACGAACTCAAGAGATTCAAACTGACCCTCAATCTGGTACGGGAGGCATTGAACATGCAAGGTATGCACATTCCCACTGAGAAAGAAACAATGGTCCCGGGTAGGATGAAGCATAAGGATCTCAATAAATTGAAGGGCATGGTGGCAATGATGCCTACCATTGCTCTCCACTTACGAACAGTTATGCAACATTTTGCTTTTCCCGCACAAGAGCGATTCACTATGCCCCCTAAGAAAATATGGTTCAGCTTATACTTGGCAGAAACAGAGAACCTCACCCTCAACATACCGCACTGGGTCATCGATCAGATACACCTAGCCCATCAGCGCTGGAATAAGAAGCAAAAAAATGTACTTCATGGCTGTTGTGCCCTAACAAGAATAATTTATAGGTGCCTAGCATATGACGTGCCCATTCAAAGAGCACTAGTGTGGTCCAGGGCCCAAGAATTCCAAAGGCGACTATCAACAGCGGGTCCTCCATCGAAGAAGATGAGAGGGGGCGTCCAATTACCATGTGCTCAACCAAGGGGAGCCACTACCACACCTGAGGTGACTCCTCCTCAAACTAGGCGTGTTCGGCCATTCATCATTCGTCTTCCCAGACCAAGTACAGAAGGACCCAACTTGGTGTTTCCCCCCATTCCATCAGACTTGGAATTTCCACAGGGATTTACTCTCAATGACCTCACGGATGAAGAAGTTGCCAGGCTGATCTACGAATCTAATCTTGAAACAGAAGCAGACCAGGCCCAGGAACCACACCCCACCACAACAACACCAGCCCCGACACAACCAGTCGTCGTAGAAGTCGAAGGAGATGAACAAGAGGCAGGAGGAGAAGAAGAAGAAGCCGACGAAGAACAATTTCAAGGATATGATGAACTCTCAGAGCTAGCAAGTGCCCCAGCATATTCGACACAAATAAAAAGATTGTACCAAACCATGAAGCGAGTTCAGGAACAACACAAAATGTCACTTGAATCAGGCAAAGTGCTCATGAGCCAACTATTAGCTGAGGAAGGTGTGGACGATATGTTTATCGAATCCATGAACCTACAAGCAGAGGCAGTCGGCTTGGATGAGGCCATACATGAGGCCATGACATACATTAATCGATTTGAGAAACGTGTGCCTGCCCGCCCTAGGCGATCTGGAAAACAAATACACATCAATGTATCAGAACCGAAGGGCAACACGCAAACAGAAGAACATCAGGAGGAACCACTCTCCCCACCCACCTCACCTCTCGCTACACAATTCACCTCACCAACCGGCACGACCACGCCCTTTTCTACCACTACCATAGTTGTCATGGGAATTCCTCTCTCTCCCGGTATCCAATTTGGAGGAGTTTCCATGCCCACCTTCACGACACTCTTCACAAATATCACTTCCACCCCACCCACTGTCCCCATTTTTACAGTCACACACACATTTGAAACAATGGAGACATCACCCACCACAGTACCACCCCCACCCCCCACACAACCTCAATCTCCCATACCCCCTCCACCTACTTCACCACTTGACTCCACCGCATTCACAACTCCCTTCCCCTTCCCCATTCCCCCTGCATCTTCATCTTTACCTGCATCTTTTAATGTAAATAGTATGTTCCTGTCATTACATCATTGTGTATATCAACTTCAGCGCGAGTACAGGGATCTAGAAAGCCGCCATCATCAGCTGACAACAAACCATCAGCAACTACAAACACGACTCTTAAGGCTAGAAGAAGAAAATGCGGAACTCAACCAACGCCACACCACTCTCGAGCAAGCCCATCAAACACTCCTAGAGACACCCCAACCATCAGCAGAAACCGGTGTCAAACAACTCGAAGCCTTGCTGGAGGTGTACCAAACAGATAACCTGAGAGTCCGGCGTAATTTAACTCTACTTCGAAAGCATATGGCTACAACACTTGAAGAAAATAAACGGTTGCAGAAACAAAATGAAGAAAACTTGGAAGCAGCCATGGAAGGTTCCCCCCATAAGATCGATCCAGAATAGTTCAAAGCGATTCCCACAGAAACAATGAAAACCATCTTGGAAAGTTATGCGGATTTATTAGACGCACATGATGATTTGGAAAGGGAACGAGATGAGCTACATAACCAGCTCAGGGAAAAGGAGGCTCCAACCAAGGTAATAGAAACGGCCTCGACTTCAGAGGAAGTAAAGGCATTGACAGAGCAGGTGGCTGAACTCCAGAAAAAGTTACTAGAATATGAAAGGAAGCCCTCCCCAGTTGTAGAACCCGAACCGGAGGATTTAGTACCCATTGAGGTGGATGAAACATATGAGGAACCATACGTTCCTATGCTAATGCCAGGTGGTGCACAGACCTCAGAAGGACTGGACACATTAGAAGTTGAAGTACCTGAATGGCTCCAAACACTCGAGAAGACAACAACAACCCATGAAGATAGAGTGGCCATTCAAATCCAATCTATGGCAAAGTTAGAAGACATCATCATTAAGTTTGAATACTTTCGAAGCATGTCTCATCATAGATGGATCGGCACCAACGATGATCAATATGTGCCATATTGTGTGCTCCTTGCGGATTACAATGCAGAGATTCAACGCAGTTGTGGCAAACCTCCAACTTTTGCCACACAATTTGGGCCAGAGGATATCCCAGAAAGTGCAAAGAAAGGCTCCATTTATCAACCAACCTGGAGAATCCGTCTTCTTGAAACCTACCCGGAAATGGTTCGTACCTGGACTAACATGCCCCTTTTTATTAAATACAATCCTTGTTATGTTCCAGTATTCCGCCGGCGCACTTGGCCAGAGTTTACCATTGCTGTCAAGAATGTCAAGGGTTGCGCGAAGTGGTTAAATTATGTTTATCTAGCACCGCCACAAGGCCCTCCCACTGTAAATTACATGATTTCTACCATCAGACACTGGAGCACTCGACTACGGAATACCCCCAATGTGATGGCACAAATGTGTATGAAAATCTTTGAACTAATGCTAATCACCTTCAGGACGTTCAAGAATATTAAAGACCCCCACTTCTCAGGTGTCGGATTTCTTACAGGAAATCAAGATCTGGTATACGACATGAGCACAACCCCATCCATAGAGGTAATATATGCTTGGCACGCCAGAATAAAGTACCTCCCAGCTTGTTTTAAACAGACATTCGAGGAGATGTTCATAACGAGATTTTGGGAATATCACTCAGAAATATTTGTACCCAGGCCCTCACATCTCCTCCACTTATTCGCTGTGGAGAGAACCATCTATTCAGAACAACTGCGGGTGCCACATCCGGACGTACCAGGACCAGTGAATTGGGATGCATTATTAACAGATCTAGCACGGGGGCTCAAATTAGAAGAACATCACCTCGCTTCCGATGTTGTCCAATATTACGTTCAACGAGCATCTAGACAAGGGTCTGTCAGGGGCGACAGACGCGAGAGTGGGGGGGGTGTTGGCAGCAGTCACGGAATCGAAGGAGCCACAAGACAAAGAGGGTCGGAACGAAGAGATAGCACAAGCAGACACAATAGCCAAAGAAGATCTGGCAAGTAGGCCATCTAAATTTTTCAGACATCAAGGAGTGGAGCACACAAGAAGAAAGAGCAAGTAGGGAGCTCAAAGATGCGTACGACAAATCAACAGAGAAAATCCCTACACAAATAACTGATTTTAATCACTAAAAACCATTGTAAATACCATTTCATATTTTTGTAGCTCCATTTTATGCAAGCCAAGGAGTCCTTCAGCTTGAGGAGCCTTAGAAGTACCTACATATCAATTTTCGTATTTTTTAGACTCCGTTTAAGCCCTCAAATTGGCCCTGGAACCTAATTTTAACTAGGCCGGACATTAGGTCTGGACAGGGCCAAAGCTAGTCAAAAACTATAAAAGGAGCTAGAGAGCTCATTTTTGAGGTTAGATTGTAATTGAAATGAACTTTTAAGAGCTTTTTGAAAGTAATCTAAGAACTCCATTGCTTCTCACTCTGTCTTGCTGTGTGTGCGTGTGTGTGTGTATGTGTGTGCATGCTTGTGTGCTTCTCACTCACGCACTTGTGCCTCCACTTGCTCGAGGTATTCATACCATCCTCACGTCTTCCCGGATTGACATTAAGGAGGTGCTACTCATCACTGAGCTACAACGTAGCAAACCAATTCCTTGAGATCGCCACTTCTTCCACTAGATAGGATCACACAAGAAAGTACCAGAGATACCCGTGGAAAGAATTGATGTGAGCGAAGGAGAGGAAGGTAATACTTATCTTCAAATAATCCATAAGGACTACACCACAAAATCCATCTTAGATTTAGGAGCTGGACTAGCCATTGCTACCACTGCTTTATGGAAACATCGGGGTAAGCCAATGCTAAGATCCACCAGGATGAAGCTACAAATGGTTGACAAACATATAGAAAAGGCATTAGGCTTAGTAGAAGGTATATCTCTCACCACTTCTGGTGTAGAATTCGACCACACTTTTGCCATTTGTGATTTTGGGAAAAATCATGCTTATGAGATGATTTTAGCATGACCATTCATGCATCAGTTGCAAATCATACAAGATTGGGGAACTAATTCTTTGTACTTGCAACATTTAGGAGTAACCATGAAAGTCAATCTCAAAGATTATTCCCATTGAGATGTACCCCCAATACATTGGAATACCATCCATAAGACATAGGAAGAAATAGAGTCTGTGCATTCATTAGAATCAGACCCCGCATGGTTGCATGAAGATACTCATCTATGGATGATTAAAGTAGCCACACAAGAGGAAGAACAAGTAGAAGCCAGAACCTTAGGTTCAAAACGACATCCATGAACCCTTCAAGACCCTGCCTATGCACTTATAATATTTCCAAATGAGGAATTCGAACCTCACGATTGGGTAGAGATCTTAGCTATGATGGACATAGCAGTAAACGAAGAACAATGGATACAACATTTCCATCTTTATGATCGAACCTATTGAGGAAAAATTTATCCTAGAAGAATGCATAGAGGTAAATCAAGAACCGAACAAGAGTGGTGATGAGGATTTAGAATCCATTATCATGGAACCCCTCTGTTTGACAGAAGAGGAATATCTTTATTTTGTAGAAGCCACAACCCCTAAGATGGACAAGGAAAATCAAACGGAACAACCCGAGTCACTCATAAAAGATACAAAAAGCAAGCAAAAGAAGAGAAAGAAATCATCTAAGATAGAAGAAGAAGAAGAAGAAGAAGAAGAAGAAGAAGAAGAAGAACCACCCATGGAAGTACTTGAAAACTTCAAGAAGTATGAAATAGAAGATAGAAGGATTATGGTACGAATGCCCAAGAGAGAAGCTGATGTTGGAGAAGCATATGATAATCGAGAGAAAACCAAAAAAATCATAGTTACAATAGAAGAAGGAGAAGAACAATGTACATACATAGGGCACAATTTGACCAATGAAGAAGAAGAAGAGTTAATTGCCCTATTGCGAGAATATAGAGATGTGTTTGCTTGGAGTTACAAAGATTTGAAAGGAGTAGACCCAGGTATATGCTCCCATAGAATCCCCATGACTCCAGATGCTAAACCTACCAAGCAGAAGCCATACACGTATAATGATAACTACGCTGCCAAGATTAAAGAAGAGATAGATTGTTTGATAAAAGCAGGATTCATTTATGAAATTGAGCATACAGAATGGGTATCCCCCATTGTGGTTGTGCAAAAAAAGAATGGAAAATTTCACGTGTGTATTAACCTTAAAAAAGCTAATGCTGCCACGATTAGAGACAATTATCCTCTTCCTATCACGGAACACTTATTAGAATGAGTCGCAGGCAAGGAAGTGTACAACTTCCTTGATGGATTCTTAGGCTATAATCAAGTAGCCATTGCTCTTAAAGATCAACATAAGATGGCCTTTGCCAAAAAATGGGGCATATTTACATTTCATGTGATGCCGTTTGGGCTAACAAATGCACCCGCCACCTTTCAACGACTCATGTGTCATGTTTTTAAGGAATTCTTATGCAAGAATTTGGAAGTTTATGTGGATGACTTATGTGCTCATTCCAATACGAGGCAGACTCATATCCCTGAATTAAGGAAAATTTTTGACAAATGTCAGGAATATCAGGTTTTCTTGAACCTAGAAAAGTGTGTTTTCATGGTCAAGCAAGGTAAGCTTCTAGGACACATTGTGTCCAAGAATAGGATCTCTATGGATGAAGAAAAGGTGAAAGTAATTGCAGACCTACCTAGGCCAAAAAATATAAAAGAATGTTAAAATCTTATTGTTTAATCTATTATTAATCCTGGGTTCTTGGGATGGTTAGGGGTCTCTAAACAGAGGCCCTGTTTATATTTTCCTAGATCTGCAGATTCCATGTATATTGTTTCATAGACTTAACACGATTAACCCGAAACTAGTATCTATCTGCAATATAAGGTAATTAACTGCATCATGCAATGTTCTTCACCATCAAACATATATCCACGCAGTTCATCGCATCATCGAAACATTAGTTAACTTAATACTTCATTAAGCTTAATTACTTATTTGAACTTAATCAACATTCTTCAATATAAGGTAATTAACTGCATCATGCAATGTTCTAGTTACAACATTCTTCAATATAAGGTAATTAACTGCATCATGCAATGTTCTTCACCATCAAACATATATCCACGCAGTTCATCGCATCATCGAAACAATAGTTAACTTAATACTTCATTAAGCTTAATTACTTATTTGAACTTAATCAACAGAATGTCCAAGTACTGAGACTATGTGGAGTTTTGGCAACACGCTACGATCCACTTCAGGCTCTTCGCCCAAATGAATAGTCCGGCGACACACACCCCTTGCTTCACACGTGACTCTTCTTTCATTAAATCGAAAGGGTTACAACTATTTGTGCTATGCCCTTTCGGTATGCATGCGACTTTTTAGGGTTATATTACATACCGGCGGCTCACAGTGGCATGCACGGTGGACACGAACCCGAAAAGGAAAATTACAAGATTCAGGGTTCATCGATGATACCCTGTACATACATACAACGAGCTAATTTAAACATTCGGGCAATCTTCTGCTTCAAGGAATCTAACATGTTCTTCAAAATTTCAGGTTCAATCAGCTGTGCATCAGTTCTAATTGAACTGGTAGCAATGACCTGACTTATTAGGGACTCCGTCTGAGTCTGCAAAAAAGCTTCTTGTAAAGAAAATTCATTGGCTATAGCAGCATCTCAGCGCACCTTCATTTCAGCTACTTCTGCATCAATGCACGAGAGTCTGTCAGCCTGAACTCCTAATTGCTTCTCGGTGCTCAAGTTCCTGAGATTGGAACTATATTGTCTTGTAATAAGCATCTCTCTCCTATTGAATAGCTTCCATTGCCTTCTTTAATGTGATAGTCAGGCCAATTTCTTCTTCCAAAGCACGACTCTTCTGGAAGAGTTCTTCGGACAGCTTCTTTAAGTCTGCAGTGACCTGCATAGCAAGGTCTACCATTTCCTGTCCTTTCTGCTCCACTAGAGCAAGATCTGCACGTGTATCCTCCAGAAGATTTCCTAATGCGATCCTGGGATCTTCTTTATCACTCACCGTTTGTTTCAATTGAATAATTTCTTCATCGCGGGCAGCAAGGAGAGCGTCTTTCTCATTCAACTCTGTTTGCAGGAGATGAATCCGTTCTTCTAATGAACTGGTTTCAACTTTTGCAGCGAGCACTTCTTCTTGAAGTGGCACGATATCAGCTTCAAGCAGATCCACTTTGGCTTGATACTACTGCTGAAGGGATTGCTGGGCCTCGTTGAGGTGATGGGAAGATGGGTGGAAAGTTGTAGGAGATAATTACCAATCCGGGCTAATTGGGCTAAGGAGTCAGGGATGATGGAAGTGGAGATATGCTGCGATGGATTAACTGAAACCGTGCCAGAGGAAGAGGGAGGGGAATAATTTGGGGAGGAAGGAAGAGGATGAGTGGTTGACTGATCGGATGAAGAAGAAGAGCTAGGTGGCAGTGGTACCTTGGAGGGGGATAAAGGTGGAGGCGGTTGTTGAGAGGAAGAGAGGAGGGCAAGAGTGGTTACCATGATGGTTGAATCATCTGGTTGCATGGTCTGTTCCTCAGGTTGAGGTTGATCCACAGGTTGCACTCTGGCGGTGGTCGTATCAAGCAGGTTCTCCTGTGCATTGGGCTCAGGTGGCACGACTTTATCAGTAAGTTGTACTTCTTCAATGACGGTGTCTTGAAGGGTTTTGTCTAGAGGAGATGACGGGGAAGACGGATTCTGTGCCGACGAAGCTGTGTCCTGAACTTGTACGGTGGAAGATGATAGGACTTTGCTATGCGATGGACTCAATCTACAACGTTTTTCAGGGAAGAATTGAAGAAGATTGGCATCATCATCAATCTCCATCATTTGCACAGACTCTTCCTAGAGCAGAATCGTATTCAATGGAGGTAGTTGCACTGCTTGGATCACCGGAAGGACGAAGGTAAGAAGATGTAGCAATCTAGTCCTAGGAATCTCGTGCTTGGCTAATTGCTTCGAAATGGCTTGACATTCACGGTGAATGCACCAGAAAAAGAATGAAGAAAAATTAACAGATTCTCGGGAGGCCGTGTTGATCATGGAGTAGAACGGATGGGATATGCCATACGTGCGTTTTTGGAGGTTGAGGGTAGCGACTAAAAACTGCAATGTAGTGCGTTCCGGTTCGGGATGACACATGATGGCAAACTCGTTAGACGAGTGCCTGGGGAAAAGTTCTTTCATGGTCGCTAGGGGAAGGAGAGGGCCATTGACCAAACCCTCCTGAGGGAGATGAAAACCCTCAGCGACAGTGTTAAGGGTGACGACAACACGGGGGTTCAAATAAACAAGTGGCTAGCACTGCTCTGTAGCAGGCGTAGCCACAATAGTAGAGATTATCTGTGCAAAAAATGGATGACACTCCACTGAATGCCAGGGCAATTCAGCGAAGGCTAGGAGACCTCGCACCCGCAAGAACTTGCTCACATCCGGAGCGAGTCCAACACGGAAGGTGACGATGTTGGCCAGAGCTTCCATGATGTAGGTGACACCACACAAAGCACAATAACACAGAATACACTAGCACACACGGATGCAATAGCGAAAATCAGCGTAAAGAACAGGATTAAGTAAGAACACTGAAAGAATCATACGAAAAGAAAGCTAATCATCACACAACGTTGGAAATAGATAGGTATAATGGAGACATGCGCGCATTAACAGAATCGAAGACACAGAGGCAGCTATTAATCATGGTTAGATAAGAAAACGGAAGGATTACAGTCAATTGGTCAACCGAAACCACATGGAGAGGACAGGAACATCGAGGTAGATCAAGAAGAAAAAAAAGGCATGAAGAAATAAAAATACTGATCACACATCATGAGGATGAAGATGGTGGATAATAGGGACGAATCTTTGAGCCATTGATCACTTTAGGAAGGAGGGTACCATTGAGCGTGGATAACCGAAAAGTTACCGGGCCCACTTGTTCGGCAATGCGGTAGGGGCCGAACCAGCACAGTTTAAATTTTTCGACGGATTGATTAGACTTAGCATTATAAAAGAGTACTAATTGGTTTACCGTAAACACGGGGGTTTTGAGGAAATGATCGTGGGTTTTGGCTTGTCGAAGCTGAACTTCCTGCATCACCAAGAAACTCTCAAGGCGCTGTTCATCCAGAGATCGTAAAGCCTGCAATCGGAAAGGAAAAGATTCTTCTAGTAGGAATTTTTGGTCTAATGCCACTCGCAAACTAGGAACCACCAGTTCCATAGGAGAAATCGCCTCCAACCCATAAGCCAACTTGAAGGGAGTTGTCCCAATCGCCACTTTATATGTTGTATGATAAGATCATAGTACGACAAGTAGGAATTGATCCCATCGTTCCGAGCAATCCAATACTAGTTTCTTTAAAATGTTCAACATGGATTTATTTGTGCTCTCAGCAAGTCCATTTGCTCGTGGGTAATAAGGGGAACTGAACTTATGCACAATCTGGAAAGTATTATTCAACACTTGCATTAATGTGTTAGCAAAGTGCGTACCTTGATCTGTTACAATCTCCAAAGGTAGCCCATATCGTGGAAAAATATCTTTCATCAAACATTTAGCTACCGCAACAACTCTAGCTGATCGAAGAGCCCGAGCCTCGGCCCACCGAGTCGCATAATCCATGCATGTCAGAATGTATCGGTTGATGGTAACTGTTGCAGGAGGAGTAATGGGGCCAATAAAATCTAAACCCCATTTCTGAAAGGGTTCAAGGGGCACAACTGGTTGGAGCGGAAAAAGATGTCGCTGTAAAGGATGACCGGAATGTTGACACGCATCACACTGCTGCACATACTGAGTGACATCATGGTACATCGTAGGCCACCATAAACCACTCTGTAGGATCTTCCGGTGTGTCAGGTCAGCCGCAAAATGTCCTCCGGTTGGGGTAGAATGGGCTATTGTAATGACTGAAGCAATTTCATGTGGGGGAACACATCTTAGTAACAAGCCGGAGTGATCCATATAATATAACTGCCTGACAATTAGGCGAAATCATCGACTATACATGGCTAGTCTTCATCGCACAGCTGAAGAGATCGTACCAGGTGGACATCCACTAGTCAAGAACAGGAGCAAGGTGTCATAGTAAGAGGGGGGTACCGGCAACTCGTGCTGATTATCCGGTACCGTCTCTGTTGCATAAATAACGGGTGTTGTATCATCAACTCCTTCCGGAAGTTCACCGGAATCCAATCGAAATAGAAAATCAGCAAGGGCATGTGCAGACCCTAGTCGATGTACTACTGAATAATCAAACTCTTAGAGCAACAAGACCCATCTTGCGAGTCGTCCTCCCAAATGCTGTTGGCGATCAAGATACACCAAGGCTACATGATTGACATGAAAGGTGAAACGGCGTCCCAGTAAATAATGCCAGAATTTCTTCACTGAAATACACTAATCCGAGACATTCACGTTCAGTAACTGAATAATTGCGCTCTGCCGAGGACAATCTACAACACACATAATATACGCGTCAGAACCATTTATCCGTTTGCTGCATCAACACACAGCCAATTGCAATGTTGGATGCATCCACAAAGACATGAAATGCGGGCAATTCCCAATTTGGCGCTTGTAAAATGGGAGCATGTGTTAACAATGATTTCAACCAATTGAAAGAAAGTTGGCATGCTTCGGTCCATTCAAACTGACGAGGGCTACTGGTTATCAATCGATTAAGTGGGGTGGCTAGATGAGCAAGCCAACACAGATGTCGCCCATGCCAACGGATTTGACCCAAAAATCGCATCACTTCTTTGGGTGTCTTAGGAGCAGGTGCCTCTAATAGGGCCTTCACCTTATCTAGATCAACTTGAATGCCCTATTTTGAAATAATGTGTCCTAGCAACTTGCCACAGGATACAAAGAATACAGATTTATTCGGCTTCAAGCACAAACGATATTCTTGACACTTTGAAAAACAGCACCGTAAATGGTACATATGTGCCGAAGTATCATCGAAATCATCCAAATAAACTCTCATGAATGTGGTTAGATAAGGAGAGAAAATTTCCTACATACAGCTCTGGAACGTACTTGGGGCATTCTACAGACCAAACCACATCATCGTACACGCATATACGCCCCAATTGGTTATAAATGCTGTCTTTGGAATGTCCTTCTCTGCCATTTGGGCTTGGTTATACCCACTATATCTATCTAAAAAGGAGTACATCTCTCGCCCTACCACATCATCTAACATTGTGTCCAAAAACGATAGAGGGAATGGATCAGGTACAGTTGCTGCATTTAGTTTCCGGTAGTCCACACATATCCTTAATTGCTTATTCTTCTTAGGAACTATGACAATAGGGGAAATCCACTCTGCATGCTCAATAGGCACAACATATTTACGGTGGTTATTCTTAAAAATCAATTCCTGCGCTGACCAATCCTGAACTACCTTCGCTTGCTTTAGCCATGGGTGTCCAAAGAGCAGGTTATAGTCAAGGCTAGATTCGGGTAATTCCAAAACAACTAAGGTCATTTTAAATACAGCCCCTTGAAGAGTAATAAGAATATCACGTACTAATCCCACCGGATAAACTCGGAATTGATCAGCCATTCGCACAAAGAATTGGACAAGTTCAATTTGTGTCCATCCCATCCGTTGACAGAGTGCTGCTGTTGCAATGTTTACACCGGAACCGCCATCAATTAAAACTTGTGTTATTTTATGATTCTTGTACCAGACCGTAATTAAGGGCACCGTATGATCCACCATTGGATCATGTTCGGGCTGAATTATGGCTATCGAAGGAGCACATGAAGGTCCTGGACTGACCTGTTGCTGGAACTGTTGACGTACACCCGGGACTAAAGGCAATAGTTGTCCCAATGGTAGTGTAATTGATGCTTTGGATAAGACATCCCACACCGGATCAATTTTTGCTCTTTCCGGTATAGTGTCCAATGGGGATTCCGGGACTCTTTGAGTTAGGTTTCTGCCTTCCGATACTGTCTTCGGTATGCTTGGTTGCGTTACTGGAACTGGGTCAAGGAAAATAGCTTGTTCCTGAGTTGCCCACTTACTTGCTTTAGTAAACACCTTCTATTGTTCACAAATTCCAGGTTCAAAAATCTCCGCAGTTGGCTGTAGTTGCTTTCTTGAACGTGTTTGCACTGCTTCTGTTTGAGTGTCGACTACTGATATGTACACCATATTTGCCATTGGGTGTTGTTGTTCCTTTTTCTTTTTATCGTACTCGGCCGCATCTTTACAATACCTATGGATATGTCCTATTTCACCGCAAAAATGACATTTAGGTGGTGGAAGACCTTCACTTGCTGAACCCGCATTCCATCGAGTTTGCCCAAAGTTAGTTGACCGTCCTCCTCGATAATTCTTGTATCCCTGGTACGGGGTATTCCTCATCTGTGGTGGTACATAATGACTGGCCGGTTGCCCTTGTTCTTGAATGATGTCATTAACAACGGCTCTGCTCTGTACCTTTGCATTATACAGACAAGTCTCCGTAGTGTGGTCCGCTGTATGGCAAATGGCGCCATATATTTTATTCAGGGCGCATGCTAAGTAACCACTCTAGATCTTCAATGAATCCACCCACTTTATTTTCTAATTGTAACACCATAGCAATTACATCATCCAAAGTTATTCCACCCACACACCTTATGATCATGATCTGTTTCAATTGGGGATTTAATCCGTTTATGAATCAGTGAGTAATAACGTCGTCCGGTAGATTAGCATGCGCTGGTGGCAACTGCCATAAATGCATCCAAAATAGCGTGGCATAATCCTATACATTCTGGTGCAGCTTCTGCCTATTATTATGTAGATAATCAAAAATTTCTGCTGGGTTTTTCTTTAACCCAAACCGTTGCAGAAAGGCATCCTTCACATCATCATACTGTTGGAAATGGTTCAAATCATATTCCGTTAACCAACGAGCAGCTTCATTAACCAAAGTTGACTGGAATACGATGGCTTTATAAGCAGGGTCTACTGGGTAATTCAAAACTGCATAATTAATTTCAAATGTCCACACATGTGCGTCGGGACCATCTCCCGGGAAACCTCCAAATTTTATGTACGCGACTCCTGCTGGCACCAGACGCAGTGGAACAATTTGTTGTTGTTATTGTTGTTTTTGTTGTTGTTGCTCTTGTTGTTGTTGTTGTTGTTATTGATGGGAACTACTCATGTTGCCTGAACTTTGGGGACGGACTTCTTGATGTCCCTGGACCGTATGGTCACTTTGCCAAATTTTCGATCAAAGAATATCTCTGAGCCGATTACTTAGCTCAACATCAAACAACCCTTTCTCATCCTTAGTATCGAAATTGGTTAGGCTTGCACCTAAAAATGGTGAATGCAGTAAATTCCTTCCGAACAGAATCATAGTATCTCCGAAAAGCACCGAATTGTCATCGGAGAGCACCGAATTGTCACCGGACAATACCGAACTATCACCAAAAATCACCGAATTGTCTCCAAACAATGCTGAATTGACATCGGACATCACCAAAATACCACAAAAAACTAACGTAATTTCTTCAGTATGTATCGGACTATCACCAGAACACATCGGATTATCACCGCATTCTGCCGAACTGCTTCTGCACAACACCGAACTGCCACCGAAATGGCCACTTGCTTGTTGAATTGAACCTTCTGCAACTGAACTTACTTGTTCTTCACTTCTACCACCAGAGGGTGACCCTAACAGATTCGGAACTGCCCAGGGATGTGGGTCACTTTGATATTTGGGATAAGATTCACCGAAACATGTTACCGGCATATATCAAAGGATTCTTCTTCGAGCCTTAACCGTCTTCTTCACCTGACTACTCCATTTCCCACAGACGGCGCCAGTGTTAAACTCTTATTTTTTAATTTATTATTAATCCTGGGTTCTTGGGATGGTTAGGGGTCTGTAAACAGAGGCCCTGTTTATATTTTCCCAGATCTGCAGATTTCGCATATACTGTTTCACAAAATTATACGATTAACCCGAAACTACTATCTGTCTACGCATTACAACATCCTTCAATATAAGGTAATTAACTGCGCCGTGCAATGTTCTTCACCATCAGACATATATCCATGCAGTTCATCGCATCACCAGAACATTAGTTAACTTAATACTTCATTAAGCTTAATTACTTATTTGAACTTAATCAAAAGAATGTCCAAGTACTAAGACTACGGGGAGTTTCGACAACATGCTACGATCCACTTCAGGCTCTTTGCCCAGACGAACAGTCCGGTGACACACACCCCCTGCTTCACGCGCGACTCTTCTTTCATTAAATCGTAAAGGGTTACAACTATTTGCGCTACGCCCTTTTGGTATGCGTGTGACTTTTCAGGGTTATATTACATTCTGACGGCTCACAAGAAGTACAAGCCTTCATGGGTCATTGTGGATATTATCAACGATTCATACATATATACACTATCATAGCGAAGCCTCTATACTCTCTTTTGACCAAGTTTGAATAGACGGATGAATGTGAGAATTCATTCAATGAACTCAAACGATGCTTGTGTTCAACACCTATATCAACAACACCAGATTGGAGTAAGCCATTCCATGTACATGTGGATGCATCCGACTATGCCATAGGATGTATGTTGGCACAACCTGCAAACAAAGGTAATATAGACCTTCCCATAGCTTACGTAGGTAGACAATTGAACACAGCAGAAAGAAACTACACCACTACGGAATGCGAAGGATTAGGAATGCTTTACGCGGTAAAGAAATTCAGGCATTACTTATTGGCGAATAAGTTCAAATTCTTCACGGATCATCATGCATTGCTGTACTTAGCTAATAAGCCTTGTAACACCGGACAATTGATACGATGGTTTCTACTACTGATGGAATACGACTTTGAAGTAGTAGTCAAGAAGGAAAAAACCCACCTTAGAGCCAACCATCTCTCAAGGTTAACTACGTGAGAAGCTCCTCAAGGAATAGCAGATGAACTATTGGATGCATATTTGTTTAACCTCAAAATAGTACCAAAATGGGCTAAGCCTATTGTCCCTATTCTCACATTTGGACCCAAGAATCCTAGGATTAGGATCAGAGAAGGAGAGATCACCAAGTCACAAAGATACCAGATAATAACAGGAAGTATATATAAACAAGATAATAAAAAAATTCTTGCTTGTTGTGTAGACAAATCAGAATACGAGAATTGGTTGCAACTAGCACATGTAGGTGCATTAAAGCAACATCGCTCAAAGCATTGTACATTGCAGACTCTGCATAGACTAGGAGTATATTGGCCTTGTATGGAAGTAGATGTCTATAAGTTGTGTAAAGAATGTCCTATCTATTGTGAAAGACCACGGTAGAACATGCCACTTTATATCATGTCTCTCACACCAAAATGGAGTGAACCGCTAGTGATGTATTTGAGGACGAAAACATTCCCTCAAGAAATGGCTTTAGCAAGACAATGCAGTCTAGAGCAGGAAGCTTAAGACTACTCACTCATTGGTGATAACTTGTACAAACGTGGACGTGATGGGTACCTAAGATAGTGTGTTCACAAGAGCGATTATTTGAGCATATTAGAGATTGCACATCAAGGTGTTGTAGGAGGTCATTTTGGCCCCGACCGGATAATCAAAGCCATACTATTTGTAGGATTATGGTGGCCCACTCTTCACATGGATGCACATACCTATGTTAAGAGATTTGATGTGTGCCAAAGAACTCAGTTTCCTATTCGCAAAGATGAAATGCCACTGAAACCCATGATGGGAGGACGTGCATTTTCCAAGTGGGGCATAGACTTTGTAGGACCCATCAACACTAGTGTTGTACTTGGACACTTTAGTGTCCTGAAAAACAGTTAATGTTTGATGAATTTTTTAGATTACTAGAAGAAACCATTTATAAATGTAACTATGCAACATGTTGGCATAAGGGTTGAATATTTTTAGAAAAAGATAGTTTTTATTAAAGGATATAAAAATTAATATTTATTCACTAATTTTATGATGCTAATTTCAAGACTGGCGTAGAAATTACAATGTTGTAAGTTAGAGGTTTTTTTTATTAAAACCATGATCTTGTTATTTTCATTGGTCTAAATGCAATAAAATCTTTTATTTTAAATATGCCAACATTTTTCTATCGATAATTAGAGATTTGTAATGAATTTTACTAGGTTTATGGCATAAAATGAAGCTCATTTGTGATATGACAGTCTTGTCATCTATGAATTATTTTGCAAAGTGATGGTATGAACATGCATCATTTTTTGTTATCAAAATACTATTTGATATTATTACAGCTAAACATATTTTTTTGACAACCTTAGGAGTCAAATTTCTATGTCGTTTCTTCAAGTTAAACAATACCACTGTTTTTCTACGCTAAGAAAAGGTCATTTTGTGAGGAAATATTGCATATGCTACATGATTAAAGTTAACATGCTAGTTTCTTCTATATAAAATAGTTTATAATGCTTATAGAATTATTTTGATTCATAATATATACCTTATATCATTTAGAAAACCTAATTTTTTAGGATGAATTTTTGTTCTCGGTAGAGAGGATTATGGCCATTCAATGAAATATTGAGATTTTTAGTGGTATGTGAGATACATACAAAATTATTGGTTCAAAGACATGTAGCATATCTTTATTCTACTATATGATGGTTTTTGAGATAAAATACAAACCCTTTTAGTGTTTTTATGAATCAATATCATATAGAAGGCTACTAAAGTGTATAACTATACAATGAGCACCCTATATTGTACTATTTTTTTATTATAAAAATGATTTTTCTAGTTCCCAAGACTTGTCATAAATGATACTCAACCATATTCAATCATTTGTATATTTTGAGTTATCAAAAAATGTTAGTTTTTAAAATATATATTTTTTATAGAGCATCTACGTATAGATCTTTATGGGTCTTTAAAGTTTTTTCATAATTTTATTTGATTAGTATGTGTGATTTTTTTTATTTATTAGAAAAAAGGACACTATAGTGTCCTGTTTTGGTACAACACTAGTGTTAACCCCCCTGCAAAAGGTACTCATGTGGAATACATCATAATAGCAACATATTATCTTACCAAATGGGTAGAGGCTAAAGCCACAAAAAAGAATGATACACACACGATGACAAAATTCTTATTTGAAAATGTCTTTACAATATGGATTGTGTTGGAGTTTATTGACCTCCAAAGTATAGCAGGAAGTAGGTGGAACCCCCTAGGAACAAGTTGACCTTCTCACAAACTTCATCATAGAAAACCAGTCATGCTTGCAGAGCTTACTACTCTCTACTCACTCAAAAGTTTTTAAAACTGTTTTAACCACATATACTAGAGACCAAGAGCTTTCCAATGAGCCAAAGAACACTCAATTTGGATAAATACTCAATGAGCTATGACCTCTGCAATATGCAGCTTTAATGGAGACCTTGAAACAGAGATGAACCTGAGGACCTACATCACTTGCAGAGACTACTGCTCTTAACTCACAACTCCAATGAATCTGAAAATTTTCAGAATACAAATAGACTTGGAGAGCTTTCTAACAAGCCAAAGAACACATGATTTGGATACATACACAAGGAGATATGACCTCTGCAAGTTGGATGTTTAATGGAGACCTTCAGCAGGGATAAAAAACAGAGAACACACACTACTTGCAGAGAGTGTTGCTCTCAGCTCACAAATCCAATGATTATGAAAATTGGTACTATGAAAGTAGACAAGAAGAGCTTTCAAATGAGCTATCAAACATGTAATTTGGATATATAATGAGGGAGATACAAGCTCTGCAAGCTCTGCATACAAAAACTAGAGTAGCATAGAGATACTCTCTTGGACATCCCACAAGATCACGACTTTTCTCCTCTTTTTATAGCATGGGAAACTAATCTAAAACCTTCCTAATACATCTAAATTCGTGGTAGACACTTGGATGGAGGTATTACATGACTCAAGTGCTCAAATAAGCAAAGTATTGATGGACTTTGAGAACTAGCCACATCGACCTTCCACTAGGACACCACTGAAGCTCCCTTGTGACTCACTAATTTGACTCACCATGTTCTAGAACTCACGTGGTATTTTTGCTACATTTTATGAATAATATGAGCCTTCTTGAAGTATTTGAAGACTTCCCAAAGGTATTTACATAATTTGAAACTTGTATCCTATATAAAACAAATGTTCGCAACATTCTCCCCCTCAAGTTTCAAAGGGTATTTCCTTCATGCCAAGAATATAGTTGAATCTTTGAAGCTTTGGTCCATCCAAGGATTTGGTGAAGATATCTGCAACTTGATCCTTTGTTCCAACAAAAGAAACCTGCACTTCATTGTTCATGGCCTTCTCTCGAACATAATGATAGTGAACCTCTATATGCTTTGTTCTAGCATGAAAAATAGGATTTGAGGTCATATGAATGCTGCTCAAGTTATCCCCATATATCAGTGGTACATCAACCTGCACATTCAAGTCATGAAACAACTTTTTAAACCACATAACCTCAGTAGTAGCCAATGCTAAACCTCTATACTCAGCCTCTGTAGAAGATAAAGCAACTGTAGGCTGTTTCTTTGAACTCCATGTTAATGTCTTGTTTCCTGCTATTACCACATATCCACTTGTGGATCTTCTGTCATCTTTGCTTCCAGCCCAATCTGCATCACTAAAGACTTTAAGAGTTAGATCAACATCATGACTATAAAATAATCCTTCGTTCATGGTACCTTTCAAATACCTAAGCACTCTTTTCGCTGCATGCATATGAGGTACTCTAGGTTCATGCATAAACTGTGACAATACTCCCACTGCATAACATATATCAGGTCTAGTTTTTGTTGCATAAATCAAAGATCCTACCATGGATCTATATACATTCATATCATGCAACTCATCACCTTCCTTTGCACTCAGCTTTACATTACATTCCATTGGAGTAGAAACAAATTTACATTCCTGCATACCAAACCTTTTCAGCATATCACATATATACTTTCTTTGTATCAACCACATACCTTCATCGCTATACACAATTTCAATCCCAAGAAAGTATCTGAGCAAACCAAGATCTGAAATTTTAAATTCCTTTCCCAAATTACCTTTTATCTCATCAATTGCTTTTGCATCATTCCCTGTAATCAACAAGTCATCCACATAAATGCATACATAGACACACATGCCATCTACATGTTTTACATAAAGTGAAGGATCAGCATGACTCGCTGTGTATCCTTGCAGCATAAGATACTTTACCAACCTTGCATTCCATGCCCTTGGTGCCTGCTTAAGACCATACAATGCCTTCTTTAACCTGCATACATGATTAGGACATTTTGCATCCACATAACCATCTGCCTGTGACATATACACTTCTTCATTTAACTCACCATTAAGAAAGGCATTTTTTATATCAAGTTGATATATATTCCACCTTTTACTTGCAGCTAAAGCCAACAAAGTTCTTACTGTTGCCATATTTGCTACTGGACTAAATGTTTCCTCATAGTCCACACCTTGAGTTTGATTATATCCTTTTGCTACAAGTCTAGCCTTATATCTAGACACACTACCATCACTATTTCTTTTAATCTTAAAAACCCACTTGCAACCAATTACCTTTTGCTTTGGTGTACTTGGAACTAAATACCAAGTCTTGTTATCCTGTAGTGCTTCCATTTCTTCTCTCATTGCTTTCTCCCACTTTTCATCTCCTTTGGCCTCATCATAACATGTGGGTTCATTTTCCTGCTCAACTTTTGTCATAAAAGCATAATGAGTATTCATGAAAGATTCATAAGTATACCTTTGAGGTTGCTTACTTACTCTTGAAGTTCTTCTTACCTCCAATGTAGATGCTCTTCCTTTCTTATTAGGAACCTTTGATGATTCTCCATACTCACATACATCACTAATTTCCTCTCCTTCATCATTAACTTCAACAAGTTTGAGTTTACCTTTACTTTTAACACTTGGAGGTGACTCTTGCCTTAATCTTCCATTGAAAGGTGATCCTCTTTCTTCATCTAGACCACTCCTTTCATCATTTAAACTTCCTAATGGCTGAACTATGCATTCATCTCCTTCAACCACACCTTCTTCATTTTCATCCATGTCCTGCAAACAATTCTTATCTGCATACCATGAAAGTGATTCATCAAAGTTTACATCTCTTGACACAACAACCTTATTGGTATGAGGATTATAGCATCTATATCCTCTTTGAGTATCTGCATAACCAATAAATATACATTTTTCTGATTTTGCATCAAGTTTAGATCTCACCTCACTAGGTACATGTACATAACATACACAACCAAATACTTTCAAATGACTTACACTTGGTTTCCTTCCATGCCATACCTCATATGGTGTCAAATGATGAACTCCAGCAGTCGGAACTCTATTCATAATGTAAACACTTGTGCTAACAGCTTCAGCCCAAAAATAATTAGGCAAACACATATCATTAAGCATACTTCTAGATGCTTCTGCTATGATTCTGTTTCTTCTTTCTGCGACTCCATTTTGTTGTGGAGTATACCTGCATGTAACTTCTCTTTTGATACCTTCATCATACAAAAAATCAGTAAAAGCTTGAGAGAAATACTCTCCCCCTCCATCAGACCTTAGCTTCTTAATATACCTTCCTGTTTGCTTTTCGACATATGATTTGAACTTCTTGAAACATTCAAAGACCTCACTCTTATGTTTAATGAAATACACAAATGTCATTCTACTATGATCATCAATGAATGATACATAGTACTTATTACCAATCAAGGATGCCTCTTTAGTAGGTCCCCACACATCTGTGTGTATGAGATCTAGCAAACCATCACTTACATAACTTGAATGCTTGAAAGGTTGTCTACTCTGCTTACCCATTTGACATGCTTCACAAAGATGCACCATATGTTGCTTAGTAAGATCAGGTAATCCTTCAACAATCCTCTTCTTTGATAGCTCCTTTAACCTGTGTACATTCATGTGTCCAATCCTTTTGTGCCATAGATCAAGCTCTGCTATTCGATGCATACCATAAGAGAAATAGTTTGTATGAGTTGGGTTTACCTTGAATGTAAACAATCTACCTTGTTTTTGACCTCTAGCAATTAGCCTCCTTTGCTTTGGATCCTCAATGAAGCAACCTGCATGATTAAATCTCACTTGTAGACCTTTTTCTACCATTTGACCAACCGACATCAAATTCTTAGTGATCGTTGGCACATAAAGTACATCCTTCAAGCAATTTTTCTTGCTCTTATCCTGCATAACAACATCTCCAACCTGCATAATCTTATGTGTTGTATCATCTCCTGTTTCAACATGACCTTTACATGACGGATTATGCATATTAGAAAACCATGAAGCATCATGAGACATGTGATTAGAACAACCACTATCTACATACCATACATCACTATTGGAATTCATCTTAGTTTCTACATTCATCATAAGAAGAGAATCATAATCATCACTTTTACCTTCAACTGCATAATTTCCTTGTTGTTTACCTCTTCTTGAATAGCCTCCTCTTCGATTACCACCTTGATTATTTTCATTTTGATAACAATCTTTGGCATAGTGTCCATACCTTCCACATATATAGCAATTGTTCTTATTATCTTCACTCCTTTGTCTTTGGTTGTAGTTGTAGTAGCGCTTGATCTTCCTCTTCCTCTTGTGTTGAAGAAGCCACTTGAAGTCCTTTGATCATCGATCCTTCTTCCTCGACCTCTATTTGAACCTCTTCCACCTCTGTTTCCACCTCTTGATGATCCTACATAAAGAGCTTGTCCTTGAGATCCTTTTTGATTTGAAGTAGAACCATTTAGATTCATCTCCTCCGTGACCATGAGGGCAATAAGTTGATCAAAATCTGGTAATTCTCCTCTGACATAAACTGAAGTAATGAAGGGTTTCCATCTCTCATCATCTTTGAGTCCGTTGAGAGTATGTGCAACCAAGTTGTCGTCCTCCACATGAGCTTGAATTGATCCTAGTTGATCTGCAATCTCTTTAACTTTCAATATGTAATCATTGACCGATGTCCTTGTATCTTTCTTTATGTTATTCAACTCATTTTTGAGTTGAATCTTCCTTGCTCTTGTACCTGTAGCATACAACCTTTCCAATGCAAGCCAAACATCTCTACTTGTGTCTAGATCTTGTATGTGTCCTACCATTGAATCTTGAATATTTTGTGATAAAATGAATATAACCCTTTTGTCTCTCTCATTCCAAAGTCTAAACTCCCTCAATTGTTGCTGATTTGGGTCCTCTGGTAATGTGGGTTTGATATCTGTGCCGTCAATCAAACCATACAAGCCTCTACCTTGCAAGTATGCTGTGATTCTAAACTTCCATGCCTGATAATTTGTCTTATCAAGCTTCTCTATTTGTGCATGTTGGTCTCCCATAATACAAATGCTAAGCTTCCTCCTTTAAGCCTCCTTTCCAATGTGTGTGATGAGAAGAAATATAATATTTACCTTGTAAATGAGGTATGTGCACCTTTCTTTGCTTGGATGTTGCTTCAGATGCCTCCTTGCAATCTTCTTCTACCTTTGTGTAGTGTTGATGATGAACTGCTTCTTTGATAGCTTCAAATTCTTCGTCAAGGTATGATAACCTTCTCCAAGCCTCCAAGTACTTGCTCTGATACCAATGTTGGAGTTTATTGACCTCCAAAGTATAGCCGGAAGTAGGTGGAACCCCCTAGGAACAAGTTGACCTTCTCACAAACTTCATCATAGAAAACCAGTCATGCTTGCAGAGCTTACTACTCTCTACTCACTCAAAAGTTTTTAAAACTGTTTTAACCACATATACTAGAGACCAAGAGCTTTCCAATGAGCCAAAGAACACTCAATTTTTGGATAAATACTCAATGAGCTATGACCTCTGCAATATGCAGCTTTAATGGAGACCTTGAAACAGAGATGAACCTGAGGACATACATCACTTGCAGAGACTACTGCTCTTAACTCACAACTCCAATGAATTTGAAAATTTCCAGAATACAAATAGACTTGGAGAGCTTTCTAACAAGCCAAAGAACACATGATTTGGATACATACACAAGGAGATATGACCTCTGCAAGTTGGATGTTTAATGGAGACCTTCAGCAGGGATAAAAAACAGAGAACACACACTACTTGCAGAGAGTGTTGCTCTCAGCTCACAAATCCAATGATTATGAAAATTGGTACTATGAAAGTAGACAAGAAGAGCTTTCAAATGAGCTATCAAACATGTAATTTGGATATATAATGAGGGAGATAAAAGCTCTGCAAGCTCTGCATACAAAAACTAGAGTAGCATAGAGATACTCTCTTGGACATCCCACAAGATCACGACTTTTCTCCTCTTTTTATAGCATGGGAAACTAATCTAAAACCTTCCTAATACATCTAAATTCGTGGTAGACACTTGGATGGAGGTATTACATGACTCAAGTGCTCAAATAAGCAAAGTATTGATGGACTTTGAGAACTAGCCACATCGACCTTCCACTAGGACACCACTGAAGCTCCCTTGTGACTCACTAATTTGACTCACCATGTTCTAGAACTCACGTGGTATTTTTGCTACATTTTATGAATAATATGAGCCTTCTTGAAGTATTTGAAGACTTCCCAAAGGTATTTACATAATTTGAAACTTGTATCCTATATAGTGTCCTGTTTTGGTACAACACTAGTGTTAACCCCCCTGCAAAAGGTACTCATGTGGAATACATCATAATAGCAACATATTATCTTGCCAAATGGGTAGAGGCTAAGGCCACAAAAAAGAATGATACACACACGATGACAAAATTCTTATTTGAAAATGTCTTTACAATATGGATTGCCTATAGAACTAGTGAGTGATCGAGGAACTCACTTTCTAAACTAGGTCATTGAATATTTGTTACAAGATTTTATGGTGATTCACAAGAAATCCACACCATATCATGCTCAAGACAATAGGCAAGCATAAAGTACTAACAAGATCCTTTGTAACATACTGACAAAACTCGTGAACAACAAATGTTCGGATTGGGACAAATAGTTACACCACACTATTTGGGCATATTGAGTAGCCTACAAGACCATACTCAGTGCAAATCCCTTGCAGATGGTTTTTGGTCAAAATGCTGTGCTTCCTTTGGACTTTTTGATACCCACCCTTAAGGTTGCACAAGAATATCAGTGGATAGGCCATGAATTATCATCAAGAATAATGGACTTGGAACTATTAGGAGAAACTAGGCTTAAAGCAGTAGTAGGCATATATGTAGCCAAGAAGCGATAGAAAGCCTATTTTGATGCACATGTGAAAGATAAAGGCTTAAAAGAAGGTGACTTAGTCCTAGTGTATACATTGAAGCAGCATGCACAGAAACTAGAAAAGTGAGGTTATGGACCTATGATCATTAATAGACGCTCGACAAGTTGAGCGGTAAAATTAGCCACCCTAGAAGAAGAGATAATGCCTAATTACATTAGTGGTTGTAGAGTCAAGCTTTATCAGGAACCTCTTACTGAGAATATGCTTAGATGACTCACATTGGCAAAGAAGCGTAAGGAGAAAGAAAAGAGAATACGCATGAAAGCTCAAGATGAAGCTCTAGAACGTATTAAGCGCATGAAGCTAAGAAGACAAGGAATAGAGAGAGAACATTATAACCATCTGGAAGCAACAACCATGTACCCCATGGCCATGTGTCAAGCAAAGTCAATTGTTCATCCTAGCATAGTGGATATGAGACCATTCATTATAGTCATGCTAAAACAAGGCAACACCCAGCAGGAACTTAGAGCTTTAATTGATTCAGGTGCTACAACTAGTGCCATTAGATGATCTCATTATATCACCTCAGGAATAGAAATGTAGCCAATTGAGGCATACCTCATAGGGCTAAGAGGCATGGAAACCCCTTGCATGGGTGAGGTGGATCTTCCTATCCTCATACACGAAGTGACCATGGCAGTGAAGCTCCTAGTGTGCCATGATGATGACTTGATAGAACCCCTAATCCTTGGCCAAGATTTGCTATACGATCACTTAGTGCACCTAAATCTTAGACAAGACTCCTTGCAAACTAGGACCTTAGACTAGCAGTGAATGATACCGCTTGACTTCCCTAACAACACTCACGTAAGGTATGTAACCCTAGACCATACGAAATGATTGAAAAAGGGGACCGGAAGATCTTTGGATAGATCCATCGGCTAAGCATGCTCCTTCCAAAGTCAACCCATGAGAGCTTGGTGATGGATAGTTGCCAGACAGGAGAATGTCAAGAGATTTTCCCCTGGTCTTACATCAGTGGTCAAGTGGGTTGCATCAACGATCAGGTGGACTGCATCAACGAACAAATTGGGACAATAGCGTCTTGTGTCCCTTCTTCCACACTTATTGCGGATTGGACTAGATTTATGATACATAATGCCTCACTTCCTAATGGGCAAGTTTCGCAAGTGTTGGACCTCTGTTGAGAGCAGTATGGCCACCCAAGGACTGACTAGACAAGGAAGCCAGCGGAGAGAGTCAGAGCGGGGTGAAGGAGTAAGTAGACAAAGCAGTCGACGCAAATCTGGCAGATAGGCCCTTCAAATTTTTCTAAATCAACATCTTTATAACAGTGATTCTGATCACTAACAATCATTGTAAATACCATTTCATATTTTTGTAGCTCCATTTTGTGCAAGCCAAGGAGTCCTTGAGCTTGAGGAGCCTTAGAAGTACCTACATATCAATTTTTGTATTTTTTAGACTCCGTTTAAGCCCTCAAATTGGCCCTGGAACCTAATTTTTAACTAGGCCGGACACTAGGTCTGGACAGGGCCAAAACCTAGTCAAAAACTATAAAAAGAGCTAGAGAGCTCATTTTTGAGGTTAGATTGTAATTGAAACGAACTTGTAAGAGCTTTTTGAAAGTAATCTAAGAACTCCATTGCTTCTCACTCTTTGTCTTGCCGTGTGTGCACGTGTGTGTGTATGTGTGTGCATGCTTGTGTGCTTCTCACTCACGCACTTGTGCCTCCACTTGCTCGAGGTCTTCATACCATCCTCACGTCTTCCCGGATTGACATTAAAGGAGGTGCTACTCATAACTGAGCTACACCAAATTTTGGCGCCGTTGCCAGGGATCGAGCTTTGAGGACGAGCGTGTGATGGTAAGACGTAGATTGGAGACGTTGGCGTTGTAGGTAATTTCTCTACTTTTCCTATTTTTCTCTTTCTTACCTTACCACCATCATCACCATCATCATCATCACCATCTTCCACCTCCACTTCCATCATCACGAAAATTTCAGTTTTTTGATTATATCACCTTCTCCACCTCATTTCCCTCATTTCACTTGTGAGAGAGAGGGAGAGAGCGAACTGTTGTGTGCTATTTTCTGCATGCTTTTGGAGTTTCTTGTAGGTTTCAGCAGCATCATCCCCTCCAGCACGTCGCGTAGGTACGGAAATGTGCAGAACTGTCTCGTAGTCGCCGACTCCTGTCGATCGCGATTGACAGAAATTTTCACCTTTTGGTAAATCTGAGTGCACCACAGTGGACTAGAGACCCTGCACACCACATTTCCACAAAAATTTTTGAAAATCTTGCAAAATTTCAGTCCATCGCGATTGACAGCTCTGTCCATCGCGACTGACTGCCTGTCCATTGCGATTGATTGCCTGTCCATCACGATTGACTGACCCCTGTCCATCGCGAATGATTGACCCCCTGTCCATCGCGATTGACTGACCCCTGTCCATCGCGATTGACTGAACCCCTGTCCATCGCAATTGATTGACCCCTGTCCATCACGATTGATTGCCTGTCCATCGCGATTGATTGCCTGTCCATCGCGATTGACTGACCCCTGTCCATCGCGATTGACTGAACCTCTGTCCATCGCGATTGACGGAACTTCTGTCCATCGCGATTGACAGCCCTGTCCATCGCGATTGACAGCCCTGTCCATCGCGATTGACAGCCCTGTCCATCGCGATTGACAGCCCAGTCGATCGCGATTGACAGCCAATTTTAGCCAAATTTTTTAGGGTTTGTTAATTGAAGAGTTGGGCTAATTTTGGGCATAAACATTTTACTTTAGAGCACATAAGGAGGCCTTAGGAAAACAACTTGGGGAAAAACTGTTGCACAGTGATCCTATTTGAACCCTGTCTTAACCCTAGAACCCTGAATGGTCATAACTTTCTCATACGAAATCCGTTTGCCGTGATTTTTGTTTTGTTGGAAAGCTCGCGGGCGAATTTGGAAATGTGATCCCAGAAGAAGACTTAGGTGACCTGGAGCAAGGAAACATGGGTGCAGAACCTAGAACCCCTCGAGGTAAATCGGTTCTCACTAGGATTATCACACCAGAGTGGATTCCCCAGGATAATAAGAGCATAGATTTGCTCCTCAATCGAGAGACTGACGAAGCCTTTTGGAGGTACAAACCTGATCGGCCAATTGATATAGGAACAATCATGATCTATGAGTTTAAGGATCCTGATAGCCCAGGTAGAGTGACCTACTTAGATCACGCTTCGGAGAGGATCTTTGTGGTGACAGAAAATGATAGGCATGCTTACACTTGGAAGGGTGAATTTGTTTTCCCCCAACCAAGATCGAATGTATCCTATGGTCACCCTGGTGCTGGAACATCCCAAGCTCATGGAATGCAAAGAGACAGAAGTAGAGATAGACCAGAAGTAAGCTTTGCCAACCCAGTGGGCAGAGAAAGAACGAGGACGGAAACAAATAGAGTAGAACCTGAGATACTTAGAGCTCACAGGAATCAAAGAAATGCGGATGAGTTCCCTCTACCACGACCTAGAGAGCACACAAGGACTTTGAGGCCGACTCAGCTAGTTAAGTCCATGAAGAACTACTTCGATGGCACTGGAGATCCATACGATCATGTGGCTGAGTTTAGGCAAGTCCTGAGAGCTGAACAAGTGGAGGATCTATTCACGCAGTACAATGCCTTTGGTCTGACCCTTAGGAACACTGCCCTGACATGGTTTCAGCCACTAAATGAGAGGCAGTTCAGGAGCATAGACCAACTCCTAGAGGCTTTCATTATTGAATTCTCTAAGAGTGGCATAAGGCATAATACCTCCTCGCTGATTCACAGCTTCAAGCAAACCCCTCAGGAAACCGTGAGACTTGCAGGAAGAAGATTTAGGCAATACTTAGAAAGATGCCCTGTTTCGGAGCTACCTACACCAGCCAAGCAAGTGGCTTTATTCTTGGATGGATTGCTAAGTACCAAATTGAGATCTTATGTGTACTTGAAGGACCCTAGGACCATAGAAGAGTGTGTGCGCATGTGCATTGACATCGAGGATAACCTAGGGGAGGAGTTAGAGCTTTCCAAGATATACAAAGATTCGGATAGTGCCTCTAACCTCTCTTCCACGCAATCCACATCAATCGAGGAACTTGCAGAAAAAGTAGCTCAGAAATTAGGTGTAACTAGCAAACAAATCCCAAGGTTTGCCCCTGTGAAAAGGTGCTATACTTGTGGTGGCGACCACATGGCGAATGTATGTCCCATTATGGCCCAACCCCAAGTTAATCCTAGTAGCCAGTACTGCACTATAGAACGAAGGTACACCAATCACACCGCTCAAGATTGCCCCTATAATAAGCAAACCGTGAGGCAGATGTACCCACAGCCATACCCTCAACAAGGAAGATACCAGAACCAGTACCCACCTCAGCAATATGCTAGGCCTCAACAAACCTACCAACCCTATCAAAACGAACAAAGGCCTCAGCCTGTGCTAGCACAACAACCCCCAGCTCCAGCTAATGTGATTCCGGTAAAGTATGCTGTTGCAGAAGAAAACCTGAATAGAGCTATAGTCCCTGTAACACTAGTGCTTTCAGAAAATGATCCCAGTGACCATAGCTTTGATTCTACACATGTTGATAGTCCCCAGGCTTACTACATGCAATCTCTTGAACATGGTGAGTCCTACTATAGTGAAGAACCGAGTGAACCTAGTTGGGAGTCAGATCACACAAACCTTATGTACACAAACCCCAATCCTAGGCCTCAATCTAGGCAGGTAAGACCTCCATTCCCTAGAGGACCATGCTACAGATGTCAAGGTGATCCTCTCATTCATGATTGCCCCTTGCCTCCACCTACACAACCCCAGTCAGTAACGATCCAGGGTTTTTGCCAAGACTGTTGTTAGCAGCAGACAAGGAACTGAAGGACTGACGAGGCATGGCAGTCAGAGAAGAGAGTCAGAAGGGAGAGAAGGCACAAGCAGACAAGGGAGTCAACGGCGATCTGGCAAGTAGGCCAATAATTTTCTTCAAGAAGAAGCAAGTATGAGCATTCACGAAGATCTAGCACTAAGGCAACCCTTTAATTTTTCAAAACCCTTACACCAATTAAAAGTGATTCTCATCACTAAACACCATTGTAAATACCATTTCATATTTTTGTAGCTCCATTTTGTGCAAGCCAAGGAGTCCTTGAGCTTGAGGAACTTTAGAAGTATCTACCTGCCAATTTTTGTATTTTTTAGATCTCGTTTGAGCCCTCAAATAAGCCCTGGAACCTAATTCTTAACTAGGCCGGACACTAGGTCTGAACAGGGCCAAAGCTAGTAAAAAACTATAAAAAGAGCTAGAGAGCTCATTTTTGAGGTTAGATTGTAATTGAAACGAACTTGTAAGAGCTCTTGAAAGTAATCTAAGAACTCCATTGCTTCTCAATCTTTGTCTTGCCGTGTGTGCGCGTGTGTGTGTATGTGTGTGCATGTTTGTGTGCTTCTCACTCACGCACTTGTGCCTCCACTTGCTCGAGGTCTTCACACCATCCTCACGTCTTTCCGGATTGACATTAAAGGAGGTGCTACTCATCACTGAGCTACACCAAATTTTGGCGCCGTTGCCGGGGATCGAACTTTGAGGACGAGCGTGTGATGGTAAGACGTAGAGTTGACGCGTTGGAGTTGTAGGTATTTTCTTCACTTTCATCTATTTTCTTGTTTTTCCTTCACCATCTTCATCACCATCATCATCATCACCATCTCCACCTCATTTCCTTCATTCTACTTGTGAGAGAGAGCGAGAGAGCGATATTGCTTGCACTCTTTTTGCATGTTTGTTGTGTTTCTTGCAGGTATCATCATCATCATCCCCGCCAGCACACTGCGCAGGTACGAAACTCGTCGAATCTGTCTCGCAGTCGCCAGCCTCTGTCGATCGCGATTGACAGAAAATTCGATCATTTGGTAAAACAAAGTTCACCACTAGCACAAGCATGATGAGTACATCCCAAATCACCTAAAACAGTAGAAAAATTCCGTGTTTTTCTGTCAATCGCGACCGACAGACCCTGTCAATCGCGACCGACAGACCCTGTCGATCGCGACCGACAGACTTCACGACCGACAGGCTGCCACGTAGGACCTTGTCAATCGCGATTGACACCGTCGATCGCGATCGACAGCCATGACCGACACCTCTGTCAGTCGCGATTGACACCGTCGATCGCGACCGACTGAAATTCAACGATTGATTGACTTTTACGCGTAGCCACGTGTCCATCGCGACTGATAGGCCCCCGATTGACTGAAATTTCGGTGAAAAATCCGGAAAACGTGTCGATCGCGATTGACAGCCACGATCGACTCTGTCGATCGCGACTGACAGGCCCGACGGACACCTCTGTCAATCGCGATTGACAGACCTGTCGATCGCGATTGATAGGCTTTTCGGCCAAAAATTAGGGTTTGCTTTTGTTCAATATTTGGGATAATTTTGGGGCAAAATAGTCAATCAATTAGCCTTTCTGGAGGTTCCTACACTTGAGATTTGGGAGAAAACCCTAGGATCTGTCAGCCAGATTGAATCCTGTTTTAACCCCCTAAACCGTGAACAGTCATAACTTTTTCATACGAAATCAATTTGGTAAAACAGAAAATTCGATCATTTGGTAAAACAAAGTTCACCACTAGCACAAGCATGATGAGCACATCCCAAATCACCTAAAACAGTAGAAAAATTCCATGTTTTTCTGTCAATCGCGACCGACAGACCCTGTCAATCGCGACCGACAGACCCTGTCGATCGCGACCGACAGACTTCACGACCGACAGACTGCCAGGTAGGACCCTGTCAATCGCGATTGACACCGTCGATCGCGATCGACAGCCATGACCGACACCTCTGTCAGTCGCGATTGACACCGTCGATCGCGACTGACTGAAATTCAACGATTGATTGACTTTTACGCGTAGCCACGTGTCCATCGCGACTCATAGGCCCCCGATTGACTGAAATTTCGGCGAAAAATCCGGAAAACGTGTCGATCGCGATTGATACCATCGATCGCGATTGACAGCCACGATCGACTCTGTCGATCGCGATTGACACTGTCGATCGCGACTGACAGGCCCGATGGACACCTCTGTCAATCGCGATTGACAGACCTGTCGATCGCGATTGAGAGGCTTTTCGGCCAAAAATTAGGGTTTGCTTTTGTTCAATATTTGGGATAATTTTGGGGCAAAATAGTCAATCCATTAGCCTTTCTGGAGGTTCCTACACTTGAGATTTGGGAGAAAACCCTAGGATCTGTCAGCCAGATTGAATCCTGTTTTAACCCCCTAAACCCTGAACAGTCATAACTTTTTCATACGAAATCAATTTTTTGAGCTCCAGGGCTTGTTGGAGAGCTCATTCTTGAGGTTAGATTGTAATTGAAACGAACTTGTAAGAGCTCTTGAAAGTAATCTAAGAACTCCATTGCTTCTCAATCTTTGTCTTGCCGTGTGTGCGCGTGTGTGTGTATGTGTGTGCATGTTTGTGTGCTTCTCACTCACGCACTTGTGCCTCCACTTGCTCGAGGTCTTCACACCATCCTCACGTCTTTCCGGATTGACATTAAAGGAGGTGCTACTCATCACTGAGCTACACCAAATTTTGGCACCGTTGCCGGGGATCGAACTTTGAGGACGAGCGTGTGATGGTAAGACGTAGAGTTGACGCGTTGGAGTTGTAGGTATTTTCTTCACTTTCATCTATTTTCTTGTTTTTCCTTCACCATCTTCATCACCATCATCATCATCACCATCTCCACCACATTTCCTTCATTCTACTTGTGAGAGAGAGCGAGAGAGCGATATTGCTTGCACTGTTTTTGCATGTTTGTTGTGTTTCTTGCAGGTATCATCATCATCATCCCCGCCAGCACACTGCGCAGGTACGAAACTCGTCGAATCTGTCTCGCAGTCGCCAGCCTCTGTCGATCGCGATCGACAGAAAATTCGATCATTTGGTAAAACAAAGTTCACCACTAGCACAAGCATGATGAGCACATCCCAAATCACCTAAAACAGTAGAAAAATTCCGTGTTTTTCTGTCAATCGCGACCGACATACCCTGTCAATCGCGACCGACAGACCCTGTCGATCGCGACCGACAGACTTCACGACCGACAGACTGCCACGTAGGACCCTGTCAATCGCGATTGACACCGTCGATCGCGATCGACAGCCATGACCGACACCTCTGTCAGTCGCGATTGACACCGTCGATCGCGACCGACTGAAATTCAACGTTTGATTGACTTTTACGCGTAGCCACGTGTCCATCGCGACTGATAGGCCCCCGATTGACTGAAATTTCGACGAAAAATCCGGAAAACGTGTCGATCCCGATTGATAGCATCGATCGCGATTGACAGCCACGATCGACTCTGTCGATCGCGATTGACACTGTCGATCGCGACTGACAGGCCCGACGGACACCTCTGTCAATCGCGATTGACAGACCTGTCGATCACGATTGACAGGCTTTTCGACCAAAAATTAGGGTTTGCTTTTGTTCAATATTTGGGATAATTTTGGGGCAAAATAGTCAATCCATTAGCCTTTCTGGAGGTTCCTACACTTGAGATTTGGGAGAAAACCCTAGGATCTGTCAGCCAGATTGAATCTTGTTTTAACCCCCTAAACCCTGAACAGTCATAACTTTTTCATACGAAATCAATTTTTTGAGCTCCAGGGCTTGTTGGAGAGCTCATTTTTGAGGTTAGATTGTAATTGAAACAAACTTGTAAGAGCTCTTGAAAGTAATCTAAGAACTCCATTGCTTCTCAATCTTTGTCTTGCTGTGTGTGCACATGTGTGTGTATGTGTGTGCATGTTTGTGTGCTTCTCACTCACGCACTTGTGCCTCCACTTGCTCGAGGTCTTCACACCATCCTCACGTCTTTCCGGATTGACATTAAAGGAGGTGCTACTCATCACTGAGCTACACCAAATTTTGGCGCCGTTGCCGGGGATCGAACTTTGAGGACGAGCGTGTGATGGTAAGACGTAGAGTTGACGCGTTGGAGTTGTAGGTATTTTCTTCACTTTCATCTATTTTCTTGTTTTTCCTTCACCATCTTCATCACCATCATCATCATCACCATCTCCACCTCATTTCCTTCATTCTACTTGTGAGAGAGAGCGATATTGCTTGCACTGTTTTTGCATGTTTGTTGTGTTTCTTGCAGGTATCATCATCATCATCCCCGCCAACACACTGCGCAGGTACGAAACTCGTCGAATCTGTATCGCAGCACAAGCAAAGTTCACCACTAGCACAAGCATGATGAGCACATCCCAAATCACCTAAAACAGTAGAAAAATTACGTGTTTTTCTGTCAATCGCGACCGACAGACCCTGTCAATCGCGACCGAGAGACCCTGTCGATCGCGACCGACAGACTTCACGAGCGACAGACTGCCACGTAGGACCTTGTCAATCGCGATTGACACCGTCGATCGCGATCGACAGCCATGACCGACACCTCTGTCAGTCGCGATTGACACCGTCGATCGCGACCGACTGAAATTCAACGATTGATTGACTTTTACGCATAGCCACGTGTCCATCGCGACTGATAGGCCCCCGATTGACTGAAATTTCGGTGAAAAATCCGGAAAGCGTGTCGATCGCGATTGATACCATTGATCGCGATTGACAGCCACGATCGACTCTGTCGATCGCGATTGACAGGCCCGACGGACACCTCTGTCAATCGCGATTGACAGACGTGTCGATCGCGATTGACAGGCTTTTCGGCCAAAAATTAGGGTTTGCTTTTGTTCATTAATTGGGATAATTTTGGGGCAAAATAGTCAATCCATTAGCCTTTCTGGAGGTTCCTACACTTGAGATTTGGGAGAAAACCCCAGGATTTGTCAACCAGATTGAATCCTGTTTTAACCCCCTAAACCCTGAACAGTCATAACTTTTTCATACGAAATCAATTTTTTGAGCTCCAGGGCTTGTTGGAGAGCTCATTTTTGAGGTTAGATTGTAATTGAAACGAACTTGTAAGAGCTCTTGAAAGTAATCTAAGAACTCCATTGCTTCTCAATCTTTGTCTTGCCGTGTGTGCGCGTGTGTGTGTATGTGTGTGCATGTTTGTGTGCTTCTCACTCACGCACTTGTGCCTCCACTTGCTCGAGGTCTTCACACCATCCTCACGTCTTTCCGGATTGACATTAAAGGAGGTGCTACTCATCACTGAGCTACACCAAATTTTGGCGCCGTTCCCGGGGATCGAACTTTGAGGACGAGCGTGTGATGGTAAGACGTAGAGTTGACGCGTTGGAGTTGTAGGTATTTTCTTCACTTTCATCTATTTTCTTGTTTTTCCTTCACCATCTTCATCACCATCATCATCATCACCATCTCCACCTCATTTCCTTCATTCTACTTGTGAGAGAGAGCGAGAGAGCGATATTGCTTGCACTATTTTTGCATGTTTGTTGTGTTTCTTGCAGATATCATCATCATCATCCCCGCCAGCACACTGCGCAGGTACGAAACTCGTCGAATCTGTCTCGCACTCGCCAGCCTCTGTCGATCGCGATCGACAGAAAATTCGATCATTTGGTAAAACAAAGTTCACCACTAGCACAAGCATGATGAGCACATCCCAAATCACCTAAAACAGTAGAAAAATTCCGTGTTTTTCTGTCAATCGCGACCGACAGACCTTGTCAATAGCGACCGACAGACCCTGTCGATCGCGACCGACAGACTTCACGACCGACAGACTGCCACGTAGGACCCTATCAATCGCGATTGACACCGTCGATCGCGATCGACAGCCATGACCGACACCTCTGTCAGTCGCGATTGACACCGTCGATCGCGACCGACTGAAATTCAACAATTGATTGACTTTTACGCGTAGCCACGTGTCCATCGCGACTGATAGGCCCCCGATTGACTGAAATTTCGGCGAAAAATCCGGAAAATGTGTCGATCGCGATTGATACCATCGATCGCGATTGACAGCCACGGTCGACTCTGTCGATCGCGATTGACACTGTCGATCGCGACTGACAGGCCCGATGGACACCTCTGTCAATCGCGATTGACAGACCTATCGATCGCGATTGACAGGATTTTCGGCCAAAAATTAGGGTTTGCTTTTGTTCAATATTTGGGATAATTTTGGGGCAAAATAGTCAATCCATTAGCCTTTCTGGAGGTTCCTACACTTGAGATTTTTGAGAAAACCCTAGGATCTGTCAGCCAGATTGAATCCTGTTTTAACCCCCTAAACCCTGAACAGTCATAACTTTTTCATACGAAATGAATTTTTTGAGCTCCAGGGCTTGTTGGAGAGCTCATTTTTGAGGTTAGATTGTAATTGAAACGAACTTGTAAGAGCTCTTGAAAGTAATCTAAGAACTCCATTGCTTCTCAATCTTTGTCTTGCCGTGTGTGCGCGTGTGTGTGTATGTGTGTGCATGTTTGTGTGCTTCTCACTCACGCACTTGTGCGTCCACTTGCTCGAGGTCTTCACACCATCCTCACGTCTTTCCGGATTGACATTAAAGGAGGTGCTACTCATCACTGAGCTACACCAAATTTTGGCGCCGTTGCCGGGGATCGAACTTTGAGGACGAGCGTGTGATGGTAAGACGTAGAGTTGACGCGTTGGAGTTGTAGGTATTTTCTTCACTTTCATCTATTTTCTTGTTTTTCCTTCACCATCTTCATCACCATCATCATCATCACCATCTCCACCACATTTCCTTCATTCTACTTGTGAGAGAGAGCGAGAGAGCGATATTGCTTGCACTGTTTTTGCATGTTTGTTGTGTTTCTTGCAGGTATCATCATCATCATCCCCGCCAGCACACTGCGCAGGTACGAAACTCGTCGAATCTCTCTCGCAGTCGCCAGCCTGTGTCGATCGCGATCGACAGAAAATTCGATCATTTGGTAAAACAAAGTTCACCACTAGCACAAGCATGGTGAGCACATCCCAAATCACCTAAAACAGTAGAAAAATTCCGTGTTTTTCTGTCAATCGTGACCGACAGACCCTGTCAATCGCGACCGACAGACCCTGTCGATCGCGATCGAGAGACTTCACGACCGACAGACTACCACGTAGGATCCTGTCAATCGCGATTGACACCGTCGATCGCGATCGACAGCCATGACCGACACCTCTGTCAGTCGCGATTGACACCGTCGATCGCGACCGACTGAAATTGAACGATTGATTGACTTTTACGCGTAGCCACGTGTCCATCGCGACTGATAGGTCCCCGATTGACTGAAATTTCGGCGAAAAATCCGGAAAACGTGTCGATCGCGATTGATAGCATCGATCGCGATTGACAGCCACGATCGACTCTGTCGATCGCGATTGACACTGTCGATCGCGACTGACAGGCCCGACGGACACCTCTGTCAATCGCGATTGACAGACCTGTCGATCGCGATTGACAGTCTTTTCGGCCAAAAATTAGGGTTTGCTTTTGTTCAATATTTGGGATAATTTTGGGGCAAAGTAGTCAATCCATTAGCCTTTCTGGAGGTTCCTACACTTGAGATTTGGGAGAAAACCCTAGGATCTGTCAGCCAGATTGAATCTTGTTTTAACCCCTTAAACCCTGAACAGTCATAACTTTTTCATACGAAATCAATTTTTTGAGCTCCAGGGCTTGTTGGAGAGCTCATTTTTGAGGTTAGATTGTAATTGAAACGAACTTGTAAGAGCTCTTGAAAGTAATCTAAGAACTCCATTGCTTCTCAATCTTTGTCTTGCTGTGTGTGCGCGTGTGTGTGTATGTGTGTGCATGTTTGTGTGCTTCTCACTCACGCACTTGTGCCTCCACTTGCTCGAGGTCTTCACACCATCCTCACGTCCTTCCGGATTGACATTAAAGGAGGTGCGACTCATCACTGAGCTACACCAAATTTTGGCGCCGTTGCCGGGGATCGAACTTTGAGGACGAGCGTGTGATGGTAAGACGTAGAGTTGACGCGTTGGAGTTGTAGGTATTTTCTTCACTTTCATCTATTTTCTTGTTTTTCCTTCACCATCTTCATCACCATCATCATCATCACCATCTCCACCTCATTTCCTTCATTCTACTTGTGAGAGAGAGCGAGAGAGCGATATTGCTTGCACTGTTTTTGCATGTTTGTTGTGTTTCTTGCAGGTATCATCATCATCATCCCCGCCAGCACACTACGCAGGTACGAAACTCGTCGAATCTCTCTCGCAGTCGCCAGCCTCTGTCGATCGCGATCGACAGAAAATTCGATCATTTGGTAAAACAAAGTTCACCACTAGCACAAGCATGATGAGCACATCCCAAATCACCTAAAACAGTAGAAAAATTCCGTGTTTTTTTGTCAATCGCGACCGACAGACCCTGTCAATCGTGACCGACAGACCGTGTCGATCGCGACCGATAGACTTCACGACCGACAGACTGCCACGTAGGACCCTGTCAATCGCGATTGACACCGTCGATCGCGATCGACAGCCATGACCGACTCCTCTGTCAGTCGCGATTGACACCGTCGATCGCGACCGGCTGAAATTCAAGGATTGATTGTCTTTTACGCGTAGCCACGTGTCCATCGCGACTGATAGGCCCCGGATTGACTGAAATTTCGGCGAAAAATCCGGAAAACGTGTCGATCGTGATTGATACCATCCATCGTGATTGACAGCCATGATCGACTCTGTCGATCGCGACTGACAGGCCCGACGGACACCTCTGTCAATCGCGATTGACAGACCTGTCGATCGCGATTGACAGGCTTTTCGGCCAAAAATTAGGGTTTGCTTTTGTTCAATATTTGGGATAATTTTGGGGCAAAATAGTCAATCCATTAGCCTTTCTGGAGGTTCCTACACTTGAGATTTGGGAGAAAACCCTAGGATCTGTCAGCCAGATTGAATCGTGTTTTAACCCCCTAAACCCTGAACAGTCATAACTTTTTCATACGAAATCAGTTTTTTGAGCTCCAGGGCTTGTTGGAGAGCTCATTTTTGAGGTTAGATTGTAATTGAAACGAACTTGTAAGAGCTCTTGAAAGTAATCTAAGAACTCCATTGCTTCTCAATCTTTGTCTTGCCGTGTGTGCGCGTGTGTGTATGTGTGTGCATGTTTGTGTGCTTCTCACTCACGCACTTGTGCCTCCACTTGCTCGAGGTCTTCACACCATCCTCACGTCTTTCCGGATTGACATTAAAGGAGGTGCTACTCATCACTGAGCTACACCAAATTTTGGCACCGTTGCCGGGGATCGAACTTTGAGGACGAGCGTGTGATGGTAAGACGTAGAGTTGATGCGTTGGAGTTGTAGGTATTTTCTTCACTTTCATCTATTTTCTTGTTTTTCCTTCACCATCTTCATCACCATGATCATCATCACCATCTCCACCTCATTTCCTTCATTCTACTTGTGAGAGAGAGTGAGAGAGCGATATTGCTTGCACTTTTTTTGCATGTTTGTTGTGTTTCTTGCAGGTATCATCATCATCATCCCCGCCAGCACACTGCGCAGGTACGAAACTCGTCGAATCTGTCTCGCAGTCGCCAGCCTCTGTCGATCGCGATCGACAGAAAATTCGATCATTTGGTAAAACAAAGTTCACCACTAGCACAAGCATGATGAGCACATCCCAAATCACCTAAAACATTAGAAAAATTCCGTGTTTTTCTGTCAATCGCGACTGACAGACCCTGTCAATCGCGACCGACAGACCCTGTCGATCGCGACCGACAGACTTCACGACCGACAGACTGCCATGTAGGACCCTGTCAATCGCGATTGACACCGTCGATCGCGATCGACAGCCATGACCGACACCTCTGTCAGTCGCGATTGACACCGTCGATCGCGACCGACTGAAATTCAACGATTGATTGACTTTTACGCATAGCCACGTGTCCATGGCGACTGATAGGCCCCCGATTGAACGAAATTTCGGCAAAAAATCCAGAAAACGTGTCGATCGCGATTGATACCATCGATCGCGATTGACAGCCACGATCGACTCTGTCGATCGCGATTGACACTGTCGATCGCGACTGACAGGCCCGACGGACACCTCTGTCAATCGCGATTGACAGACCTGTCAATCGCGATTGACAGGCTTTTCGGCCAAAAATTAGGGTTTGCTTTTTGTTGACAGTATACGGGAAGAAGCAAGTACGGACACACATGCAGATCTAGCACTGAGGCAACCCTTCATTTTTTTCAAAACCCTCACATCATTTTAAAGTGATTCTTATCACTACAAACCCTTGTAAATATCATTTCACCTTTTTGTAGCTCCATTTTGTACAAGCCGAGGAGTCCTCGAGCTTGGGGAGCCTTAGAAGTAGTTGCCTGCCAATTTTCATAATTTTTAGATCTCGTTTGGGCCCTCAAATAAGCCCTGGAACCTAATTTTTAACTAGGCCGGACACTAGGTCTGGACAGGGCCAAAGCTAGTCAAAAACTATAAATAGAGCTAGAGAGCTCATTTTTGGGGTTAGCTCCTTGTAGTTTGAGCTTGTATGAGAACTTTGTTGCAATAGAAGTGATTCCATTTTCTTACTCTCTTTGTTCTTGCCGTGTGTGCGCGTATGCGTGTATGTGTGTGCATGCTTGTGTGCTTCTCACTCACGCACTTGTGCTTCCACTTGCTCGTGGTCTTCATACCATCCTCACGTCTCCCCGGATTGACATTAAAGGAGGTGCTACTCATCGCTGAGCTACACCAAATTTTGGCGCCGTTGCCGGGGATCGAGCTTTGAGGACGAGCGTGTGATGGTAAGACGTAGAGAGGACGCGTTGGAATGGTAAGTAGTAGGTAAATTTCTGATTTTTTTCCATCTCCATCTTCATCTTCACCTCATTCTCCATTTCCACCTCCACCTCCTTCTCCACTACATATCCCCTCTTCCCTATCATTCCCTCATTTGTTGTGTGCAAGTTTGAGAGAGAGCGATTGTGCGTGCTTGTCTTTGTGTGTTTTTTGCATGTTTCTTGCAGGTGGCAGCTCCATCATCATCTCCAGCAAGCTCAGCAGGTACAGAAATTGTCTGCACAGTCCCCGAGGCGTTGAGCTCGAGCTATCGCGACACTCCGAAAATTTCACCCAATCACGATTCTGAGTGCACCACGACACTGCGCAGGCCTAGAGCTCCCAGGATCACTAGATAGAACAGAAAAATTCACCATATCCCGAGCTATCGCGACACCTCGAGGTATCGCGACACCTCACGAGCTATCGCGACACCCCGACCTATCGCAACACTTCGACCTATCGCGACACCTCACGAGCTATCGCGACACCCCGACCTATCGCGACACTTCACGAGCTATCGCGACACCCCGACCTATCGCGACACTTCACGAGCTATCGCGACACCCCGACCTATCGCGACACTTCACGAGCTATCGCGACACTTCACGAGCTATCGCGACACTTCACGAGCTATCGCGACACTTCACGAGCTATCGCGACACCCCGACCTATCGCGACACTTCACGAGCTATCGCGACACCCCGACCTATCGCGACACCCCGACCTATCACGACACTTCACGAGCTATCGCGACACCCCGACCTATCGCGACACTTCACGAGCTATCGCGACACTTCACGAGCTATCGCGACACCCCGACCTATCGCGACACCCCGACCTATCGCGACACTTCGACCTATCGCGACACTTCACGAGCTATCGCGACACCCCGACCTATCGCGACACCTCACGAGCTATCGCGACACTTCGACCTATCGCGACACTTCACGAGCTATCGCGACACCCCGACCTATCGCGACACCCCGACCTATCGCGACACTTTGACCTATCGCGACACTTCACGAGCTATCGCGACACTTCGACCTATCACGACACCTCGACCCGACCTATCGCGATACACGGCTTTTAACGCATGAAAATTTAGGGTTAATTTTTTTAGTGATTGGAAGGGTAGTTGAGCTTAATTTTAGGCACCTTGGTATAACTTTAGAACCTTGGAAGTGGGCAAAAGGCCTAGAAACCAGAGAGGGATCTCCTGAACCCTGAGTGCCTGTTTTGACCCTTTAGTGCCTGAATGGTCATAACTTGACCATACGAACTCCGATTGATGAGATTTTGGTCTCGTTGGAAAGCTCGTTGAGAATCCCACGTGCATTTTTAAGTTGACCTTTAGGTGGAACTAGGTGGTTCTCAGATTCAGGGGGTACAATGAACTACTCCAAGGGGGATGAAATTATTGAAGTGTGTCTTTCAATTACTTGTGGCAATAGAGCTATACTAACAGGTGAGCTTTTGCAGGAACTTTGTGCGCGCTCAAGGCAATCCAAAGCAAGCTAGCAAGGGTGAGTAACAAGCTTGGGAGAAGGCTTCCTGGGCTTGTGTAGCAGTCTGGTCAACCAGCTAATTGAGGTTGGAAGATCTCTCAACCCTCCTTTGTCAATTCCTAGCCTAGGCTAAGTACGACTTAGGTGTGGTAATTAATTAGGGCAACGTTAGGCACGAATCAAGTCCAAGAATATTAATCAACAAAGTGCAAGAAGTAAATAGGTCTTAAGTGCGAAAACCCTAAGGGACAAAAGGTAAACTGGAGTCGATCACTTATCAAGTGGGGGAATTCACTTAAGTACTCCTGACGACGCAATTTCAGACAAGACCATAAACATAATATTCAATTAAAAAAGAACAAAGTGATTGGTGCAAAATTAACCTGCAACGAGAGTGTGCTTGGGTTCCAGGGGGGTGAATAAATCAGGCATATGAACCTTAGATCAGGCACACACTTAGGCCGAGACAGACAAAGCCTCAGATCTTCTGAAGCTAGTGTCAATCACACTGCCAGGTCTTGGGCCCAGCAGTTGAGTGATTACCCATACACTCCCAGATCAGAAACCAGTGATTCTGAGATGTCCTATCACATGGAGAGACCAGTAGGTAGTTCAGGGTTGGCTTACCTAGAAAAGTCAGAGGGACCTTACAAGACTCAATTGGAATATATCAGGACGAATCGTCTAGGTGCTCGCATCTACGAAGACGGACTGAGAAGATCGGTGGTCCAGATTAAGAACCCCGATCAACCCTATGGATTAGACCACCCGGTAGTCAAGTTTGAGAATGGAGCATACCTAGATAAAGAGGGGACTATATATGTAGTCACCACTCTCCCTGATAGAACTGATGAGTTTGGAAATGTGATTACGGAGACCGACATGGATGATATAGAGCAAGGAAACTTAGAGAGAGAGCCAAGAACTCCCCGTGGTAAATCTGTCTTGACTAGAATCATGACTCCAGAGTGGATTCCACAGGATAATAAAAGCATAGATCTGCTTTTAAACCGAGAAACCGATGAGGCTTTTTGGAGATATAAATCTTCTCAACCTCAGGAAGTGAGTGCCCTCACAATCTATGAGTTTAAAGACCCTGATAACCCAGGTCAAGTAACCTACCTAGACAATGCATCAGAGAGAATCTTCGTGGTCACTGAGCTTGGCAGACATGCCTACACATGGAAGGGAGAATTTGTTTTTCCCCAACCAAGGTCTACTGTGTCCTTTGGTCACCAAGGAGCTGGGACCTCCCAAGCTCATGGGGCTCAGAGAGATAGAAGTAGAGACAAACCTGAGGTAAGTTTCGCCAACTCCCCGGGAAGAGAAAGAACGGGAACAGAAAGGAATAGAGTGGAACCTGAGAGACATAGAACCCCATGGAATCACAGGGACATTGATGATTTTCCTTTGCCAAGGCCGAGAGAACACACTAGGACCCTGCGACCAACTCAACTGGTGAAGTCCATGAAGAATTATTTCGATGGCACGGGAGACCCTTATGACCATGTGGCAGAATTTCGACAAGTGTTGAAAGCTGAACAGGTGGAGGACCTATTCACACAATATAATGCTTTCGGTCTAACCCTTAGGAACACTGCCCTTACGTGGTTCCAACCACTGAATGAGAGGCATTTCAGAAACATAGACCAACTCTTAGAGGCATTTATTGTTGAGTTTTCTAAGAGTGGAATCAGGCATAACACCTCCTCACTAATTCATAGCTTCAAACAAACACCTCAAGAGACGGTCAGACTAGCTGGAAGAAGATTTAGACAGTACCTGGAGAGATGCCCTATGCCGGAGTTACCCACACCAGCCAAACAAGTGGCCTTGTTCCTAGACGGATTGTTGAGCACTAAGCTCAGGTCATATGTGTACCTGAAGGACCCTAGAACGATAGAGGAGTGCGTGCGCATGTGCATAGACATTGAGGACAATCTAGGTGAGGAATTAGAACTATCAAAAATCTATAAGGATTCTGATAGCTCTAGTAACATGGCATCTGGTCAATCCACATCCATCGAGGAACTTGCAGAGAAGGTAGCCCAAAAACTAGGTGTCTCTAGCAAGCAAATTCCAAGATTTGCCCCAGTTAAGCGGTGTTACAATTGTGGCGGTGAACATATGGCAAGTGTATGCCCCATTATGGCCCAACCTCAGGTGAATCCTAGTAGCCAGTACTGCACCATAGAGCGCAGGTACACCAATCACACGGCACAAGACTGCCCATATAACAAACAAACTGTTAGGCAAAATTATCCTCAGCCATATCCACAACATGGTAGGTACCAGAATCAGTACCCATCACCACAATACAACAGACCACAACAAACTTATCAGCCACCTTATCAAGGGCAGCAGAGACCTCAACCAGTCCTAGTGCAGCAACCCCCTGCTCCAACCAATGTGATCCCAGTGAAATATGCATCTACTGAAGAAAATCCGAATAGAGCCATAGTTCCAGTCACCCCATTGCTATCAGACAGTGATCCAAGTGACCATAGTTTTGACTCCACACATATTGATAGCCCACATGCTTACTACATGCAGTCACCCGAGCATAACGAGTCATACTATTATGAGGACCCAAGTGAAAATAGTGGGGAACCTGAGTATTCTAATGTTATGTACACAAACCCCAACCCTAGACCTCAACCTAGACAGGTACGACCTCCATTTCCTAGAGGACCATGCTTCAGATGTCAGGGAGATCACCTTATACGTGATTGTCCACTGCCTACCCCTACACAGCCTCAACCAGTAACCATTCAGGGCTTCTGTCAAGATTGCGGGAAAGAGCATCTCCTACGAGATTGCCCGAAGAACCCTAATAACATGCCTAAAATCACTCCTATCAATGTTGTTGGGTTAGTTGTAGACTCCACAGGGAGTGTGACTTCCACTGCACCTGTGCAGGTGATCACAAGAGCCCAGGCACTTCAACAACACCAAGGTGTTGGTCCCGAAAAGAGCCCCGAGGTGAGTGAAACAGAGAGCATACCCAAAAAGAGAACTAGCGCCTGGAAGGATAGTCGTGAAAGAATGAAGAGGCAATGGGCAAAAAAGATAAACGAACTTGAAGAAAGCGTGAGAGAAACCAAGGCAAAAATCACAGAGATCACATCTCAACCGCACTCCCACACACTTCCACCACTACCATCCCCATCACCCTCCATTTCTCCACCCTCCAATACACTCCTCGTAACCCACCCACCACCCCGAGTAGGATCAGTATTAGCTGACCCCACTCATGAAGGCTTGGACATGATGTTCAAGGCCTACCAGGCTCGACTTCAAGAAGGGCCAACAGCTGCAAACCTAGACAAGAGTTACCCTAGAGCAGATTTAGAGATTGAACGGATGAAAATGTGCATGAAAATGGTAGAACAAGCTCAAGCTATACTTGAGACTAGTCAAAAGTTCAATCAGACAAACTCTGTCAAGCCGGATTTGCATTTCCAAGGCTTACTGGAAAGATTAGAGCAGTTGGTAAACAAATCACAGGTTTCTTTACCTCCACAGGCTCAACCAGTTGTTGAAAGAGGAAGCTCACCACCTAAGGGAGCTTATGTTCCTAATTCCACGGATGCTGGAATACCTCCTTCAATTCAACAGTACTCTCAAGAGTTCTTGCGGGAAATACAAGAAGAGAAATGGGCCAAGGAGAAGGGTGATTCCCCTCCTATTCCTGAGATTGATGATCTTCGTGATCAATTTCCCCAAGACATTCCCTCTATCTATGGGGATCAAGCAGAGCAACAAGAGGATGAGGGATTAGATTTTGAATCTAATTCTTTACAAGAGTTGCCTCATTTCACAGGCCCATGGGAATCTGAATCTCTCCAGATCAGAGCTCCCACGATATTGGTAAGAAATGAAGACTCAGTGATTCCCAGGAACACTGATGTTGTGAAGAACACTAAGGTTCAGTGTCACCTCACTGTAGAGGAACTCCTCAAGGCAAAACCGGAGCTCTGGAATCATGTGAAAAATCAGGTCCCAGAACTTGAATCCAATACACCAACAGTAGGCTCTAAACAAAAAGTACCAGGGATACCTCTCGACAAGATAGGAGACATGAGCGAAGGTGAAGAAGGTAACACTTATCTTCCGATCACCTATCAAGGTTACACAACCAAAGCAATTGTGGATTCGGGTGCCGGTGTTGCTATTGCGACCACCTCCCTGTGGAAGCGATGGGGCAAACCCACCTTAAGACCAACGAGAATGAAACTTCAAATGGCAGATGGTCATTTTGAAAGACCTCTCGGATTGCTTGAAGGGATAACTCTAACCACTTGTGGTGTAGAGTTTGAACATACGTTTGCTATATGTGACTTTGAGAAGAATAATGTTTACGAGATGATCCTAGGAAGACCCTTCCTACGACAATTGCAAATAGTACAGGATTGGGGAACCAACTCCTTGTACTTACAACACTTAGGGGTCACCACCAAGGTCAATCTGAAGGATCACACCTTCAGAGATGTACCACCCCTACAGTGGAATCCTATCCACAAAGTGAAAGAGGACTCTATCTCCGTGCATTCTGGAAGTTCACCTGAACCATCCTGGTTGCATGAAGATACTCACTTGTGGATGTGCAAGGTCACAGAGGAAGAGGAAAAGCGCCTAAAAGCGAGAGAAAAAGGAACTCCCCCAGGAGATAGACCAATAAAAGACCTAGCCTATACACCAATGATATTTCCAGATGAGGAATTTGAGCCTCATGGTTGGGCAGAAATCTTAGCTACCATGGACATTGCAGTCAATGAGGAACAATGGACACCCCATTGTGATGAGGAGGGTTATGATATTTCAGTGTTCATGTGTCAGCCCTTGTTGGAAGAGTGTGATCCTAGTGAGTTCATAGAAGAAGAAGAGAATGACGATGATCTAGAATCCATTGTGATGGATACATACTTTGACTCAGAGGAACACTACTTAGAAGACCTAGGGGTGTTAACCCAAAAGGAAGAAGAACCCCTTGCGAGTATTAAAACGATAAGTTCAAAGAAAGGAAGTGAAGGAGGTCAAAAGAAAAAGAAAAGGAAAGCAGTGAGACAAGAAGAGGAAGAATCATTGTTTGAAGTACCAGAAAATTTCAAAAAATATGAAGTGGAAGACCGGAAAATTTTGGTACGAATGCCTAAGAGAGAGGCCATTATAGGAGAAGCATATGACAATAAAGAAAAGACCAAAAAAATTGTAGTGACCATTGAAGGGAACGAAGAGCGATGTACGTACATAGGAGACGACCTAAGTGCAGAAGAAGAAGCAGAGCTTGTAGCGCTATTAAGGGAATATAGGGATGTGTTCGCATGGCACTATAGAGACTTGAAAGGAGTAGATCCAGAGATTTGCTCTCATACAATTCCGATGACCGCTGATGCCAAGCCCACCAAACAAAAACCCTACACATATAATGACAATTATGCAGCCAAAATAAAAGAGGAAATTGACAGGCTGATTGAAGCCGGATTCATCTATGAGATTGAGCACACTGAATGGGTGTCCCCCATTGTAGTGGTGCCCAAGAAGAATGGGAAATTGCGAGTGTGCATTAACCTTAAAAAAGTCAATGCCGCTACGATCCGAGATAGTTATCCTCTTCCAATCACCGAACATCTATTGGAGCGTGTTGCAGGCAAGGAAGTTTACAGCTTCCTTGATGGATTTTCAGGTTACAACCAAGTAGCCATTGCCCCCGAAGATCAGCACAAAACGGCCTTTGCCACAGAATGGGGAATCTTTGCATTTCGTGTGATGCCATTTGGGCTCACCAATGCACCTGCAACATTCCAAAGACTCATGTGTCATGTCTTCAAAGAGTTCTTGCGAAAGAGCTTAGAAGTATATGTGGATGATTTATGCGCTCATTCCCAAGAAAGAAGATACCACATCCCTGAGCTCAGGCAAATCTTCAACAAGTGTAGAGATTATCGAGTGTGCCTGAATCCAGAGAAGTGTGTGTTCATGGTACGACAAGGTAAGATCTTAGGTCACATTGTTTCTAAGAATGGAATTTCAACAGATGAAGACAAAGTAAGAGCAATAGCAGAGTTTCCCAGACCAAGGAATGTTAAAGAGGTACAAGCCTTTATGGGCCATTGTGGATATTACCGTAGGTTTATTCACATGTATGCCATCATAGCTAAACCTCTCTATGGGTTGTTAACAAATTTCGAGTGGAGTAAGGAATGCGAGACTTCCTTCAACGAGCTGAAGAGACGTTTGTGCACAACACCAATATTGACTACTCCGGATTGGATCAAACCCTTTCATGTCCATGTAGATGCCTCAAATCATGCAATAGGATGTGTGCTAGCGCAACCCACGGGTGAAGGAAACCTAGATTTGCCGATAGCATATGCTAGTAGGCAACTAAATGCAGCTGAATGAAATTATACCACAACGGAAAGAGAAGGCCTAGGTATGGTATATGCTGTGAAGAAGTTTAGACACTATCTATTGGCCAATAAGTTCAAGTTTTTCACTGATCATCAAGCTTTACTATATTTGGTCAATAAACCTTGCAATACAGGCCGCTTAGTAAGATGGTTCCTCTTACTAATGGAATACGACTTTGAAGTTGTTGTCAGGAAAGGTAGAACCCATCTTAGGGCAGACCATCTTTCTCGCATCACTTCAGGAGAGCCACCGCAAGGAGTGTCTGATGAATTGCCCGATGCTTATTTGTTCAATTTAGAAGTTGTTCCTAAATGGGCAAATAAGTTGATACCAGTCCTAACCTTCGGGCCTGCAAATAAAAATGTTAAAACAAGCAAAGAGGAAATTGTAAAATCGCTAAAGTATCAAATATTAGCCGGAAGTATGTACAAGCAAGATACCGAGGGCGTATTAGCTTGTTGTGTCGAGGATGATGAACATGCTAGTTGGTTGCAACAAGCCCATGAGGGACTGCTAGGAAATCACTACCCTAAACAACGAACATTGCAGAATCTAAAACGTTTAGGGGTGTATTGGCCTAGCATGGACAAAGAAATACAAGAGTGGATCCACAATTGTCCAGTGTGCCAGAAGAGACCCCCAGTGGAGCATGCCACTCTTTATCACGTACCATTAATCCCAGATTGGAGTGCTCCATTGGTTGAGTTCATGAGATCGGGAACATTGCCCAATCAGGCTAGTCTTGCAAGAAAACGGAGCATGGAGCAAGAGGCTCAAGACTATGCCTTAGTAGGAGACAACCTATATCGAAGAGGCAAGGATGGTTACCTAAGACTGTGCGTTCATGAATCAGACTATTTGAAAGTCTTAGAAACGGCACACAACGGTGCTGCAGGTGGACACTTTGGGCCGGACAGAGTAATTAAGACCATTCTATTCTCGGGACTTTGGTGGCCCACTCTTCATATGGATGCACACTCTTATGTGAAGAGTTGCGACACATGCCAACGTGCCCAATATCCGATAAGAAAAGATGAAATGCCCTTAAGGCCAATGATGGGAGGACGTGCATTTTCAAAGTGGGGTATAGACTTTGTAGGTCCCATCAACCCCCCAGCTAGAAACTCCCATGCAGAATACATTATTGTAGCCACAGATTACCTTACAAAGTGGGTGGAAGTAAAGGCCACGACAAAGAATGATGCTCAAACGACGGCTAAGTTCTTATTCGAAAATGTGTTCACTAGATATGGGTTACCAATAGAGTTGGTTAGTGATAGAGGTACGCACTTCTTGAATGAGGTCATTGAAAATCTCCTTCAAGAATTCATGGTGACACATAAGAAGTCTGCACCCTATCACCCACAAGCTAACGGACAAGCCGAGAGCACGAATAAGATCCTATGTAACGTATTGACGAAACTTGTAAATAATAAACGCTCGGATTGGGACAAACAACTTCATCATGCTGTTTGGGCATACCGAGTTGCTTACAAAACGGTACTCAATGCCACCCCATTTCAGATGGTCTTCGGACAGAATGCAGTGCTACCACTAGATTTCCTAATCCCAGCTTTAAGAGTAGCACAAGAGCATGAGTGGAATGGACACGAGTTGTCCTCTAGGATCTTTGATCTAGAACGTTTAGGTGAGACGAGGCTACGAGCAGCAGCAGGCATCTATGCTGCAAAGAAACAGCAAAAGGCATACTTTGATGCCCATGTGAAGGATAAGGGCTTGAAAGCAGGAGATCTAGTTTTAGTCTACACATTGAAACAACACGCAAGAAAGCTAGAAAAGAGGGGCTACGGACCTATGATCATTAATAGGATCTCCACGAGTGGAGAAGTACAACTAGCCACTTTAGAGGGGGATGTCCTCCCAAACTATATTAGCGGATGCAGAGTCAAGCTCTATCAGGAACCCCTCACGGAGGAGATGCTAAGCCGACTCAATACTGCTAAGCAACGTAAAGAGGAGGAAAAACGAATTCGAGAAGAAGCACAGGCAGAGGCCTTAGAGCGTATCAGACGAATGAAGTTGAGGAGACAAGGAAGGGACCAGCCTATGACTGACACTCAAGAGTCTCCAGGCTATCACATGGCCATGTGTGAGGCTTCAGGTGAACGTACCCATAAGATAGTGGACCGACGACCTTTTGTGACCCTAGAAATAGGACAAAGAGACAGCACAACCAGCGTGAGGGCTTTAATTGATTCAGGAGCAGCCACAAGTGCAGTTCGGCTCTGTTAAAGGTAAATATTGTTTGCTATGAACTTAACTGTTAACTACCTACTGCAGCCGTTAATTATTGATGTAAAACAACAATCCTTCAGAGACTCCAGAATCTGGTTCCACACCTGCGTACCAGATATTTCTGAATCTCTCTTTCTCTGTACTCAATCTTACCGCAAGAATAGACTGACTATAGCCACGTGGGTCCTTGGGAGTGGTAGGGGTCTGTTAGTCAGAGGCCCTATACTATTTTCCCAACTTCTCACTCCCTCGTTACTCGGTCAGCGCGTCTTAGCTCAGTAGTTGTTTCTGATCAACCAAGGCTATCAACGTCTTAGAATCCCGTACTCCAAGATCTACCTGCTATAACAGTTGAGCAGTAGTCCGGATTGAGAATCAATACACAAAGCGCACTGCTGGTAACTTAACACAACCACACCACGAAATCCTTCTGCACAATTTACGACTTTACCGAGTACCACATTCAAATCGCAAGACCTACTGACCATAACTTGTCGCGCACTTTCTCATCATCTTACTCGTATTCAGAACACTACTGGTACTAATTTGAACACAGATATACTACCGACCCAGTCATTCACAGAGACTCATAACTCACAACCGAACCATGTTGGTTCTCTATGCTTCAGTACTTCACAAAAGAACGATCAGACAAACGCATTCCTGTCGACTAACGCTTAGGAAATACTTCAATCATTACCGGGTGAAATCTCTACAACACGGTATCAATTCGTAACACTGCGTATAATGCACATACGCACACAAGCATATACACAGGAGAGGGAATGGAGCCGACGAAACAGAACAGAGTTACTCTTGTTCTACACATACAACACTATACATGCAATTCCCAAAACACAGGGAACTCTTTAACTCGTTACCGAACAGAATCTCACAATCGCAGTACCGACTCTTAGCACCACAGTGTATCACGCATACACAGTCAAATGATTACACAGATAAAGCGCGCAGAACAGGACAGAACCCAAAATACTCTACTCGTTTACACTCAGTAGAAGAGTTAATCCCAAAACAGGGCTCTCACAATACACTCGCAACTCCCAAAAACGGGACTCTCTTTCTCGTCCCTTTTCATTGCTTTAAATAGAGTTTTGTTAAAAAGCTTGCGCGAATCTTTCTTTACCGCGTACTTCCAGAAGGGTTCTTTCTACATTAAAAACCTTTGTCTAAGTACAATTGTCCTTTGTTCGGCGGCCGTCTAACAGCTCTCTTATTGCCAGCAGCTGCAATTGGAGGTAAAACCCCTAGAAGCATATCTGATAGGATTAGGAGGTGTTGAAACCCCTTGTATGGGAGAGGTGGATCTTCCCCTCTACATACAAGAGGTCCTCATGCCAGCAAAAGTGCTAGTGTGTGAAGACGAGGATCTGACCGAACCTCTTGTCTTGGGCCAAGACTGGATCTATGATCATGCAGTCAACCTCAACCTAAGAAGTGGACTTCTTCAGGTGTGGGTAGGCCAAAGCCGTCTCACGATTGAATTAGAAAATCAAGCACTCAAACCAATAGAACAGGCACCAACTCCTGGTCCCTCCAGGAATCCACATGAAGATAACACTGTTGTGCTTGTCCAAACTTCTATGGTGCAGAGGAATGTCAATCTTACTGAAGGTTCAGAGGCCAAGAAGGAGTTCATAACTGATCCAAAGAAGATTCTAAACGAGCAGACCGAACATCACTCTACACGAAGGAGGCCGCTAATCAAGAGGCAGGAGCGCCAACCCGCGCAACATGGAGCATCTCGTGGCGTGAAGCAGATCTGGATACGCAAGGATGGAAAACCCACAGCTCCAATAGCAGATTCTCAAGGAGACAAGAAACGAGCCTCACCATCAAGGAACAAAGTGAAGAAGCCCCCTAGGATAACCCCTAGGCATACCATTTCTATTTGGGTTCCTAAGCGGTCAATGAAGGCCACCCCTAATGCTAGACAGATATGGGTGCCCAAGGCTTGCTTACAAGCCCAAAGTACTTCACCTTCAGGCACTAGGATCAAGCAGCTTTCACAAGCACTCTTGGCCAACAACTCAGAAAGTGACAAGATACCTACACCTCTCACTGTCCCCACTCCCATCAACCCCAGGAATGTCTGGAAATGGGTACCCAAAAGGTCCCAAATACATCACACTCTCATACCGAAATCTTCACCTGTCCTTAGCTCTAAGAGCTACGACTCCTCTATCAAAGTGTGGAGAATTAAAGTGTGTACTAAACCCCCTGACCCTATTCTGTAAATCCGTCCACACTAACACAGGAGCATTCTGAGCCCATTGCATAACCAAAGTATGCATCTAGGATGACACTGACCTTTAATCACCACTCACACATATCATAAACACCTCACCACTAACCACTGACCTCTGGGATTGTCATGTTAGTATTGTGAAGGGAACACCATTACATCTTGTTTCCTATGCAACACTAATGTGCCTTTCGTCTTCCAACAGATAAGCAACCTACTCTCATGGCAACCGCGGCAGGCACAAGCTCTCAGGCAGGATCTGGTGCTCCTATCAATTGGGATGCCATGCCAGTGGAAGCTCCACCAACAGCTCGGCCTGAAGAATTCTTGAATGTGCGAAGGATTCCTATTCCAGATCCACCCAATGGACTAACCGAAAGAGTAAAAGGGCACTCCCATTGGTTCAATGAAATACCAGGGGATTTGGGAGACGCAGATCACATCTGGGAGTCCAAGATGGAGTGTGGAGGGGTTTGGTGGACCTTCCAGTTCTTTTCAAGAGAATTTGAGACCTTACAGAATGCAGCTCCACTTCAAGATATCTGGCAAAAGGCAGGACTACAAGCTTACTTCAGTGCAGCTCTACCTAAACCCGACTTCCTCAGGTGCTACTTCTTGATTGCTACGATGAAACCTACCGGGGATAAAGATCACTCAGGCACATTCTGGGTGCCCTCCTTATCCAATCTGGAGGAGATGAGGAAGTTTGAATTAAATGTAACGTTAATCAGGGAAGCCCTTCAGATGTATGGCACACATGTACCTTCTGACCGCGACCCTTTGATACCAGAGTCTATGAAAAGCAATAGAATCAAGAAACTAAAAGAAATGTGCGCCCTCACCCCCAACATTGCCATACCTCTGCGGATGTGCCTCCAGCACTTCGCATTTCCCGCTCAGGACCGTTTCACGCAGCCTCACAAGAAGATATGGTACGGGCTATATTTAGCAGAGACCGGAAGCTTGCCCATTAAGATGCCGATATGGATCTTAGATCAAGTGTATGAGGCAGGCAAGCGGGGAGTGAGGAAGCCCACTCTACATGGTTGTTGTGCGCTGACAAGAATCATCTACAGATGTCTTGCATATGACGTGCCAGTTGCCCGAGCCCTAAAGTATGCACACCTGGAGCTGTTCAAAGGGCGAAAGTCAGGGAGTCAGCCTGCAAAAAGAATGCGTGGATCCCTTTCACAGGTCCTGATCCCTCCAGAAGCCACCGCCGAAGTCTCCACTAGAGAGGAAGCCCAAGTGGCACCTTTCACAATCCATCTCCAAGAGTCTCAACCAAGAGAGGTGGTACAGCCCACTCCTTCTGCCCCTCCACTACCTACCGATGCAGAATTTGCAGCTATGGCCACCTTCACCGAGGACCCAAACTTTGATTTTGAAACATTCCTGCAGACGGCCCATCTATCAGACAGTGAAGGTTGCCCTGACAATGTCGATCCGGGGACATCAGCCCAAAGAGAACATGCACGAGGCGAGACAAGCAGTGTACAGGAGATAGGAGTGGCACAACTTCCTCAGAGACTAAGCACACAAGCTCAGGAGAAGGCACCAAGAGATAACCCAGAAGAGAGTGAAGACGAAGCCCCTGCATATACGACACAACTCAAACGACTATACCGAACAATCAAGCAGGTGCAACGACGCCATAAAATGTCAGAAGAAGCAAATAGGGCCCTAGTAAACCAGATGCTGTAGTCGGAGAATATCGACCCCCATTTTGTAGAATCGCTAAATCTTTTGGCGGACACCTGTGGCATCAGTGAAGCAATGAGAACCTTGGTCTATCGAGAGAACCCTGCTTATGATCAAAGAAGAATTGATACACGGCCTCGACAAGGAAAGATGATTCAGATGGAAGTATCTACCGCGTTAGCTACGTCCACATCAGAAGATGTTCACATGATTAGCCCTAGGCCCAATGATGAACCGGAGGAAATTACGCATGCACCATCCCCCCCATCATCTCCTATCCCACCCTCAGAACCTCTCTCCACGTGTCTTTCTACACAACCATTATCCTCCTATAGTGAGACCATTGTACACACCCCCGTTTCCACTTTCCTTCCTTCACCCTCATCCATCTCTGTCACTCAGATTTTGGAACCCCAACTAGGTCACCCTTCCTTCCTCCATGCCTTTGGACAACCATCTGTCACTAGACAGACTCTTTCCCTTCCTTTACCCTCCACCCCTCCATTTCCTCCCTCCCAAACTCTACCTACCCCGTCCCTTGTAACTGCCTCGGGCACCACACTAATCACCCAACCCTCCTTCTGGACCCAACTTGTAAACATTCTTCAACAGGTTGATGAACATAATAAAAAGTCCCTTCCCCAAATTCACTCCCCCACATTCACGGCCACCACTATCACACCACCCACCATCCCGGTGTTCACATTTCACGAATCACACTCTCTCTTGTCCGACCCCATGGACATCTCACCATCCGCTGGATCACCCACCACCACTGTTCTCACAACACCATCACAGGTTATTACACTCACATCACCACTTCCACACACGGTAGGCACAACATCCACCTTCCCCATTCCCACTTCCCAACCCCCTGCATCTCCCATCCTTACCCCTGCATCCACCTCATTTAGTCTTGCACTCGACACCATGCTCGAAGCTGCCACTCAGCTTAAACAGGAATATAAGTTATTGGAAGAAAATAACAAGGAGCTTTGCACCCTCTCAGCAACACTCCAAGAGCGTATCAATGCTTTGGAGTCCAGTCATACGGAGTCACAAAGCAAAATATCCGCCCTCGAACATGCAAATGCGCAACTCGAAGCGAGGCATATGGAAGAGAGCAAAGCCATGGAGGAACAGCTGCGAGATCAAATGGGCCGCAATGCAAGGCTTCAACGAAACATGGCCTTGCTACGACGACATCTGGCGGCAGCTCAAGAAGAGAACAGACGGCTTCAACAACAAAACCAAGAGAACCTCGAGGCTGCCATGGAGAACACCCCGGGAGCACCCATAGACCCGGCTAAATTTCAAGCTGTTCCCTCAGAAAGCATACAACAGATCTTGGAAACTTATGCCAATCTTTTAGAAGCACATGATCAGCTTGCCGACCAACTGAAGGACCTACAGAGACCCCAAGAGTCTACACCACACCAACGGGAACCTAAAGAGATGACCGACGCTGCTACTTCACCTGAACCTGAACATTCAACGACCAATGACGTACTGGAGTTACGGCAACAGGTTGCAGAATTAAAATTGAAGTTGATGCAGTACGAGCGACCTCCTTCCCCACCTGAGCAACCCATGGAAGAGGAAGAAGTTATTATTCAAGTGGCGGAAGCATATGAAGAGAACTATGAGCCTCAACCTTTTCCAGGAGGCACAACCACTGAGGAGGGACAGGACACTTATGAGGAACCCCCATCGGCATGGATGAAACAGGTAGAAGAAATGGGGCAGACTCATGAAGAACGTATCACCTACCAGATGTTGGCCATGAAGACCATTGAAGAAACCATACTTCAATCAGAATACTTCAGACAGCTGGCTCCTAGAAGACTAATCACCAGCTCAGAATTACAATATAAGCCATACTTTGTACTGTTGGCAGACTACAACGCTGAGATCAAATGTAAGACCAACAAGTACCCAACGTTCGCAACGCAATTTGAACCGGAGGACATTCCAGAGGAGGCGCGCAAAGGGAGAATACATCAACCCATCTGGAGGTAAAAGCTATTGGAGACCTATCCCGAGATGCTACGAACATGGGACCACGCACCCATGCATTTAAAGTATAACAATTGCTATGGACCAGTACAACAGAGAAGGACATGGAAGTCATTTGCAATCAAAGTCAAGAACAATGCCAATTGCAAAGAATGGCTCAATTACCCCGCCATCGCTCCCCCAACCGGTACTCCCACGGTGTCATACATGATGGCAACCATCAGACATTGGATACCACGTCTCCACCCCATGCCAGATGTCGCTGCCCAGATGATGCTCAAGATCTTTGATATGATGCAGGTCGTACTCAAAACTTTTCGCAATGTATGCCGTATTCAACCTCCTATTCCCGGGTTTATTAATGGTAACTACGACCTGCTATATGATATGAGCACAACCCCGAGCATACGAGTGGCTTACACATGGCACGCACGCATCAGATATCTCCCTGCCTGCTACAAGCAAACGTTCGATGAAATGTTCACCACGGGATTCTGGGAAACACACTCAGAGGTGTTCGCGCCACAGCCCACCCATTTGTTACACCTCTTTGCATGCAAACAAACGATGCACTCAGAACTCTACACAACGCCACAGACGGACATACCGGGCCCAGTCAATTGGGATACCCTGCAGAGAGACTTGATCCGAGGGCTGCGAATCAAAGAACATGAGGTGGGAGCTGACATTCTCCAGAACTATATTGATCAACCCGCAGAGCAAAGGTCTGTCAGAGGCGACAGACCCTAGGGGAGGGAGAGTGTTGAGAGTATACGGGAAGAAGCAAGTACGGACACACATGCAGATCTAGCACTGAGGCAACCCTTCATTTTTTTCAAAACCCTCACATCATTTTAAAGTGATTCTCATCACTACAAACCCTTGTAAATATCATTTCACCTTTTTGTAGCTCCATTTTGTACAAGCCGAGGAGTCCTCGAGCTTGGGGAGCCTTAGAAGTAGATGCCTGTCAATTTTCATAATTTTTAGATGTCGTTTGGGCCCTCAAATAAGCCCTGGAACCTAATTTTTAACCAGGCCGGACACTAGTTCTGGACAGGGCCAAAGCTAGTCAAAAACTATAAATAGAGCTAGAGAGCTCATTTTTGGGGTTAGCTTCTTGTAGTTTGAGCTTGTATGAGAACTTTGTTGCAATAGAAGTGATTCCATTGTCTTACTCTCTTTGTTCTTGCCGTGTGTGCGCGTGTGCGTGTATGTGTGTGCATGCTTGTGTGCTTCTCACTCACGCACTTGTGCTTCCACTTGCTCGTGGTCTTCATAGCATCCTCACGTCTCCACGGATTGACATTAAAGGAGGTGCTACTCATCGCTGAGCTACACTTTTGTTCAATATTTGGGATAATTTTGGGGCAAAATAGTCAATCCATTAGCCTTTCTGGAGGTTCCTACACTTGAGATTTGGGAGAAAACCCTAGGATCTGTCAGCCAGATTGAATCCTGTTTTAACCCCCTAAACCCTGAACAGTCATAACTTTTTCATACGAAATCAATTTTTTGAGCTCCAGGGCTTGTTGGAGAGCTCATTTTTGAGGTTAGATTGTAATTGAAACGAACTTGTAAGAGCTCTTGAAAGTAATCTAAGAACTCCATTGCTTCTCAATCTTTGTCTTGCCGTGTGTGCGCGTGTGTGTGTATGTGTGTGCATGTTTGTGTGCTTTTCACACACGCACTTGTGCCTCCACTTGCTCGAGGTCTTCACACCATCCTCACGTCTTTTCGGATTGACATTAAAGGAGGTGCTACTCATCACTGAGCTACACCAAATTTTGGCGCCGTTGCCGGGGATCGAACTTTGAGGACGAGCGTGTGATGGTAAGACGTAGAGTTGACGCGTTGGAGTTGTAGGTATTTTCTTCACTTTCATCTATTTTCTTGTTTTTCCTTCACCATCTTCATCACCATCATCATCATCACCATCTCCACCTCATTTCCTTCATTCTACTTGTGAGAGAGAGCGAGAGAGCGATATTGCTTGCACTGTTTTTGCATGTTTGTTGTGTTTCTTGCAGGTATCATCATCATCATCCCCGCCAGCACACTGTGCAGGTACGAAACTCGTCGAATCTGTCTCGCAGTCGCCAGCCTCTGTCGATCGCGATCGACAGAAAATTCGATCATTTGGTAAAACAAACTTCACCACTAGCACAAGCATGATGAGCACATCCCAAATCACCTAAAACAGTAGAAAAATTCTGTGTTTTTCTGTCAATCGTGACCGACAGACCCTGTCAATCGCGACCGACAGACCCTGTCGATCGCGACCGACAGACTTCACGACCGATAGACTGCCACGTAGGACCCTGTCAATCGCGATTGACACCGTCGATCGCGATCGACAGCCATGACCGACACCTCTGTCAGTCGCGATTGACACCATCGATCGCGACCGACTGAAATTCAACGATTGATTGACTTTTACGCGTAGCCACGTGTCCATCGCGACTGATAGGCCCCCGATTGACTGAAATTTCGGCGAAAAATCCGGAAAACGTGTCGATCGCGATTGATACCATCGATCGCGATTGACAGCCACGATCGACTCTGTCGATCGCGATTGACACTGTCGATCGCGACTGACAGGCCCGACGAACACCTCTGTCAATCGCGATTGACAGACCTGTCGATCGTGATTGACAGGCTTTTCGGCCAAAAATTAGGGTTTGCTTTTGTTCAATATTTGGGATAATTTTGGGGCAAAATAGTCAATCCATTAGCCTTTCTGGAGGTTCCTACACTTGAGATTTGGGAGAAAACCCTAGGATCTGTCAGCCCGATTGAATCCTGTTTTAACCCCCTAAACCCTGAACAGTCATAACTTTTTCATACGAAATCAATTTTTTGAGCTCCAGGGCTTGTTGGAGAGCTCATTTTTGAGGTTAGATTGTAATTGAAACGAACTTGTAAGAGCTCTTGAAAGTAATCTAAGAAATCCATTGCTTCTCATCCTTTGTCTTGCCGTGTGTGCGCGTGTGTGTGTATGTGTGTGCATGTTTGTGTGCTTCTCACTCACGCACTTGTGCCTCCACTTGCTCGAGGTCTTCACACCATCCTCACGTCTTTCCGGATTGACATTAAAGGAGGTGCTACTCATCACTGAGCTACACCAAATTTTGGCGCCGTTGCCGGGGATCGAACTTTGAGGACGAGCATGTGATGGTAAGACGTAGAGTTGACGCGTTGGAGTTGTAGGTATTTTCTTCACTTTCATCTATTTTCTTGTTTTTCCTTCACCATCTTCATCACCATCATCATCATCACCATCTCCACCTCATTTCCTTCACTCTACTTGTGAGAGAGAGCGAGAGAGCGATATTGCTTGCACTGTTTTTGCATGTTTGTTGTGTTTCTTGCAGGTATCATCATCATCATCCCCGCCAGCACACTGCGCAGGTACGAAACTCGTCGAATCTGTCTCGCAGTCGCCAGCCTCTGTCGATCGCGATCGACAGAAAATTCGATCATTTGGTAAAACAAAGTTCACCACTAGCACAAGCATGATGAGCACATCCCAAATCACCTAAAACAGTAGAAAAATTCCGTGTTTTTCTGTCAATCGCGATCGACAGACCCTGTCGATCGCGACCGACAGACTTCACGACCGACAGACTGCCACGTAGGACCCTGTCAATCGCGATTGACACCGTCGATCGTGATCGAGAGCCACGACCGACACCTCTGTCAGTCGCGACTGACACCGTCGATCGCGACTGACTGAAATTCAACAATTGATTGACTTTTACGCGTAGCCACGTGTCCATCGCGACTGATAGGCCCTCGATTGACTGAAATTTCGGCGAAAAATCCGGAAAATGTGTCGATCGCGATTGATACCATCGATCGCGATTGACAGCCACGATCGACTCTGTGGATCGCGATTGACACTGTCGATCGCGACTGACAGGCCCGACGTACACCTCTGTCAATCGCGATTGACAGACCTGTCGATCGCGATTGACAGGCTTTTCGGCCAAAAATTAGGGTTTGCTTTTGTTCAATATTTGGGATAATTTTGGGGCAAAATAGTCAATCCATTAGCCTTTCTGGAGGTTCCTACACTTGAGATTTGGGAGAAAACCCTAGGATCTGTCAGCCAGATTGAATCCTGTTTTAACCCCCTAAACCCTGAACAGTCATAACTTTTTCATACGAAATCAATTTTTTGAGCTCCAGGGCTTGTTGGAGAGTTCATTTTTGAGGTTAGATTGTAATTGAAACGAACTTGTAAGAGCTCTTGAAAGTAATCTAAGAACTCCATTGCTTCTCAATCTTTGTCTTGCCGTGTGTGCGCGTGTGTGTGTATGTGTGTGCATGTTTGTGTGCTTCTCACTCACGCACTTGTGCCTCCACTTGCTCGAGGTCTTCACACCATCCTCATGTCTTTCCGGATTGACATTCAAGGAGGTGCTACTCATCACTGAGCTACACCAAATTTTGGCGCCGTTGCCGGGGATGGAACTTTGAGGACGAGCGTGTGATGGTAAAACGTAGAGTTGACGCGTTGGAGTTGTAGGTATTTTCTTCACTTTCATCTATTTTCTTGTTTTTCCTTCACCATCTTCATCACCATCATCATCACCATCTCCACCTCATTTCCTTCATTCTACTTGTGAGAGAGAGCGAGAGAGCGATATTGCTTGCACTGTTTTTGCATGTTTGTTGTGTTTCTTGCAGGTATCATCATCATCATCCCCGCCAGCACACTGCGTAGGTACGAAACTCGTCGAATCTGTCTCGCAGTTGCCAGCCTCTGTCGATCACGATCGACAGAAAATTCGATCATTTGGTAAAACAAAGTTCACCACTAGCACAAGCATGATGAGCACATCCCAAATCAACTAAAACAGTAGAAAAATTCCGTGTTTTTCTGTCAATCGCGACCGACAGACCCTGTCAATCGCGACCGACAGACCTTGTCGATCGCGACCGACAGACTTCACGACCGACAGACTGCCACGTAGGACCCTGTCAATCGCGATTGACACCGTCGATCGCGATCGACAGCCACGACCGACACCTCTGTCAGTCGCGATTGACACCGTCGATCGCGACCGACTGAAATTCAACGATTGATTGACTTTTACGCGTAGCCACGTGTCCATCGCGACTGAGAGGCCCCCGATTGACTGAAATTTCGGCGAAAAATCCGGAAAACGTGTCGATCGCGATTGATACCATCGATCGCGATTGACAGCCACGATCGACTCTGTCGATCGCGATTGACACTGTCGATCGCGACTGACAGGCCCGACAAACACCTCTGTCAATCGCGATTGACAGACCTGTCGATCGCGATTGACAGGCTTTTCGGCCAAAAATTAGGATTTGCTTTTGTTCAATATTTGGGATAATTTTGGGGCAAAATAGTCAATCCATTAGCCTTTCTGGAGGTTCCTACACTTGAGATTTGGGAGAAAACCCTAGGATCTGTCAGCCAGATTGAATCCTGTTTTAACCCCCTAAACCCTGAACAGTCATAACTTTTTCATACGAAATCAATTTTTTGAGCTCCAGGGCTTGTTGGAGAGCTCATTTTTGAGGTTAGATTGTAATTGAAACGAACTTGTAAGAGCTCTTGAAAGTAATCTAAGAACTCCATTGCTTCTCAATCTTTGTCTTGCCGTGTGTGCGCGTGTGTGTGTATGTGTGTGCATGTTTGTGTGCTTCTCACTCACGCACTTGTGCCTCCACTTGCTCGAGGTCTTCACACCATCCTCACGTCTTTCTGGATTGACATTAAAGGAGGTGCTACTCATCACTGAGCTACACCAAATTTTGGCGCCGTTGCCGGGGATCGAACTTTGAGGACGAGCGTGTGATGGTAAGACGTAGAGTTGACGCATTGGAGTTGTAGGTATTTTCTTCACTTTCATCTATTTTCTTGTTTTTCCTTCACCATCTTCATCACCATCATCATCATCACCATCTCCACCTCATTTCCTTCATTCTACTTGTGAGAGAGAGCGAGAGAGCGATATTGCTTGCAGTGTTTTTGCATGTTTGTTGTGTTTCTTGCAGGTATCATCATCATCATCCCCGCTAGCACACTGCGCAGGTACGAAACTCGTCGAATCTGTCTCGCAGTCGCCAGCCTCTGTCGATCGCGATCGACAGAAAACTCGATCATTTGGTAAAACAAAGTTCACCACTAGCACAAGCATGATGAGCACATTCCAAATCACCTAAAACAGTAGAAAAATTCCGTGTTTTTCTGTCAATCGCGACCGACAGACCCTGTCAATCACGACCGACAGACCCAGTTGATCGCGACGGACAGACTTCACGACCGGCAGACTGCCACGTAGGACCCTGTCAATCGCGATTGACACCGTCGATCGCGATCAAAAGCCATGACCGACACCTCTATCAGTCGCGATTGACACCGTCGATCGCGACCGACTGAAATTCAATGATTGATTGACTTTTACGCGTAGCCACGTGTCCATCGCGACTGATAGGCCCCCGATTGACTGAAATTTCGGCGAAAAATCAGGAAAATGTGTCGATCGCGATTGATACCATCGATCGCGATTGACAGCCACGATCGACTCTGTCGATCGCGATTGACACTGTCGATCGCGTCTGACAGGCCCGACGGACACCTATGTCAATCGCGATTGACAGACCTGTCGATCGCGATTGACAGGCTTTTCGGCCGAAAATTAGGGTTTGCTTTTGTTCAATATTTGGGATAATTTTGGGGCAAAATAGTCAATCCATTAGCCTTTCTGGAGGTGCCTACACTTGAGATTTGGGAGAAAACCCTAGGATCTGTCAGCCAGATTGAATCCTGTTTTAACCCCCTAAACCCTGAACAGTCATAACTTTTTCATACGAAATCAATTTTTTGAGCTCCAGGGCTTGTTGGAGAGCTCATTTTTGAGGTTAGATTGTAATTGAAACGAACTTGTAAGAGCTCTTGAAAGTAATCTAAGAACTCCATTGCTTCTCAATCTTTGTCTTGCCGTGTGTGCGCGTGTGTGTGCATGTTTGTGTGCTTCTCACTCACGCACTTGTGCCTCCACTTGCTCGAGGTCTTCACACCATCCTCACGTCTTTCCGGATTGACATTAAAGGAGGTGCTACTCATCACTGAGCTACACCAAATTTTGGCGCCGTTGCCGGGGATGGAACTTTGAGGACGAGCGTGTGATGGTAAGACGTAGAGTTGACGCGTTGGAGTTGTAGGTATTTTCTTCACTTTCATCTATTTTCTTGTTTTTCCTTCACCATCTTCATCACCATCATCATCATCACCATCTCCACCTCATTTCCTTCATTCTACTTGTGAGAGAGAGCGAGAGAGCGATATTGCTTGCAGTGTTTTTGCATGTTTGTTGTGTTTCTTGCAGGTATCATCATCATCATCCCCGCTAGCACACTGCGCAGGTACGAAACTCGTCGAATCTGTCTCGCAGTCGCCAGCCTCTGTCGATCGCGATCGACAGAAAATTCGATCATTTGGTAAAACAAAGTTCACCACTAGCACAAGCATGATGAGCACATTCCAAATCACCTAAAACAGTAGAAAAATTCCGTGTTTTTCTGTCAATCGCGACCGACAGACCCTGTCAATCATGACCGACAGACCCAGTTGATCGCGACGGACAGACTTCACGACCGGCAGACTGCCACGTAGGACCCTGTCAATCGCGATTGACACCGTCGATCGCGATCAAAAGCCATGACCGACACCTCTATCAGTCGCGATTGACACCGTCGATCGCGACCGACTGAAATTCAACGATTGATTGACTTTTACGCGTAGCCACGTGTCCATCGCGACTGATAGGCCCCCGATTGACTGAAATTTCGGCGAAAAATCCGGAAAATGTGTCGATCGCGATTGATACCATCGATCGCGATTGACAGCCACGATCGACTCTGTCGATCGCGATTGACACTGTCGATCGCGTCTGACAGGCCCGACGGACACCTCTGTCAATCGCGATTGACAGACCTGTCGATCGCGATTGACAGGCTTTTCGGCCGAAAATTAGGGTTTGCTTTTGTTCAATATTTGGGATAATTTTGGGGCAAAATAGTCAATCCATTAGCCTTTCTGGAGGTGCCTACACTTGAGATTTGGGAGAAAACCCTAGGATCTGTCAGCCAGATTGAATCCTGTTTTAACCCCCTAAACCCTGAACAGTCATAACTTTTTCATACGAAATCAATTTTTTGAGCTCCAGGGCTTGTTGGAGAGCTCATTTTTGAGGTTAGATTGTAATTGAAACGAACTTGTAAGAGCTCTTGAAAGTAATCTAAGAACTCCATTGCTTCTCAATCTTTGTCTTGCCGTGTGTGCGCGTGTGTGTGCATGTTTGTGTGCTTCTCACTCACGCACTTGTGCCTCCACTTGCTCGAGGTCTTCACACCATCCTCACGTCTTTCCGGATTGACATTAAAGGAGGTGCTACTCATCACTGAGCTACACCAAATTTTGGCGCCGTTGCCGGGGATGGAACTTTGAGGACGAGCGTGTGATGGTAAGACGTAGAGTTGACGCGTTGGAGTTGTAGGTATTTTCTTCACTTTCATCTATTTTCTTGTTTTTCCTTCACCATCTTCATCACCATCATCATCATCACCATCTCCACCTCATTTCCTTCATTCTACTTGTGAGAGAGAGCGAGAGAGCGATATTGCTTGCAGTGTTTTTGCATGTTTGTTGTGTTTCTTGCAGGTATCATCATCATCATCCCCGCTAGCACACTGCGCAGGTACGAAACTCGTCGAATCTGTCTCGCAGTCGCCAGCCTCTGTCGATCGCGATCGACAGAAAATTCGATCATTTGGTAAAACAAAGTTCACCACTAGCACAAGCATGATGAGCACATTCCAAATCACCTAAAACAGTAGAAAAATTCCGTGTTTTTCTGTCAATCGCGACCGACAGACCCTGTCAATCACGACCGACAGACCCAGTTGATCGCGACGGACAGACTTCACGACCGGCAGACTGCCACGTAGGACCCTGTCAATCGCGATTGACACCGTCGATCGCGATCAAAAGCCATGACCGACACCTCTATCAGTCGCGATTGACACCGTCGATCGCGACCGACTGAAATTCAACGATTGATTGACTTTTACGCGTAGCCACGTGTCCATCGCGACTGATAGGCCCCCGATTGACTGAAATTTCGGCGAAAAATCCGGAAAATGTGTCGATCGCGATTGATACCATCGATCGCGATTGACAGCCACGATCGACTCTGTCGATCGCGATTGACACTGTCGATCGCGTCTGACAGGCCCGACGGACACCTCTGTCAATCGCGATTGACAGACCTGTCGATCGCGATTGACAGGCTTTTCGGCCGAAAATTAGGGTTTGCTTTTGTTCAATATTTGGGATAATTTTGGGGCAAAATAGTCAATCCATTAGCCTTTCTGGAGGTGCCTACACTTGAGATTTGGGAGAAAACCCTAGGATCTGTCAGCCAGATTGAATCCTGTTTTAACCCCCTAAACCCTGAACAGTCATAACTTTTTCATACGAAATCAATTTTTTGAGCTCCAGGGCTTGTTGGAGAGCTCATTTTTGAGGTTAGATTGTAATTGAAACGAACTTGTAAGAGCTCTTGAAAGTAATCTAAGAACTCCATTGCTTCTCAATCTTTGTCTTGCCGTGTGTGCGCGTGTGTGTGCATGTTTGTGTGCTTCTCACTCACGCACTTGTGCCTCCACTTGCTCGAGGTCTTCACACCATCCTCACGTCTTTCCGGATTGACATTAAAGGAGGTGCTACTCATCACTGAGCTACACCAAATTTTGGCGCCGTTGCCGGGGATGGAACTTTGAGGACGAGCGTGTGATGGTAAGACGTAGAGTTGACGCGTTGGAGTTGTAGGTATTTTCTTCACTTTCATCTATTTTCTTGTTTTTCCTTCACCATCTTCATCACCATCATCATCATCACCATCTCCACCTCATTTCCTTCATTCTACTTGTGAGAGAGAGCGAGAGAGCGATATTGCTTGCACTGTTTCTGCATGTTTGTTGTGTTTCTTGCAGGTATCATCATCATCATCCCCGCCAGCACATTGCGCAGGTACGAAACTCGTCGAATCTGTCTTGCAGTCGCCAGCCTCTGTCGATCGCGATCGATAGAAAATTCGATCATTTGGTAAAACAAAGTTCACCACTAGCACAAGCATGATGAGCACATTCCAAATCACCTAAAACAGTAGAAAAATTCCGTGTTTTTCTGTCAATCGCGACCGACAGACCCTGTCAATCGCGACCGACAGACCTTGTCGATCGCGACCGACAGACTTCACGACCGACAGGCTGCCACGTAGGACCCTGTCAATCGCGATTGACACCGTCGATCGCGATCGACAGCCATGACCGACACCTCTCTCAGTCGCGATTGACACCGTCAATCGCGACCGACTGAAATTCAACGATTGATTGACTTTTACGCGTAGTCACGTGTCCATCGCGACTGATAGGCCCCCGATTGACTGAAATTTTGGCGAAAAATCCGGAAAACGTGTCGATCGCGATTGATACCATCGATCGCGATTGACAGCCACGATCGACTCTGTCGATCGCGATTGACACTGTCGATCGCGACTGACAGGCCCGACGGACACCTCTGTCAATCGCGATTGACAGACCTGTCGATCGCGATTGACAGGCTTTTCGGCCAAAAATTAGGGTTTGCTTTTGTTCAATATTTGGGATAATTTTGGGGCAAAATAGTCAATCCATTAGCCTTTCTCGAGGTTCCTACACTTGAGATTTGGGAGAAAACCCTAGGATCTGTCAGCCAGATTGAATCCTGTTTTAACCCCCTAAACCCTGAACAGTCATAACTTTTTCATACGAAATCAATTTTTTGAGCTCCAGGGCTTGTTGGAGAGCTCATTTTTGAGGTTAGATTGTAATTGAAACGAACTTGTAAGAGCTCTTGAAAGTAATCTAAGAACTCCATTGCTTCTCAATCTTTGTCTTGCCGTGTGTGCGCGTGTGTGTGCATGTTTGTGTGCTTCTCACTCACGCACTTGTGCCTCCACTTGCTCGAGGTCTTCACACCATCCTCACGTCTTTCCGGATTGACATTAAAGGAGGTGCTACTCATCACTGAGCTACACCAAATTTTGGCGCCGTTGTCGGGGATCGAACTTTGAGGACGAGCGTGTGATGGTAAGACGTAGAGTTGACGCGTTGGAGTTGTAGGTATTTTCTTCACTTTCATTTATTTTCTTGTTTTTCCTTCACCATCTTCATCACCATCATCATCATCACCATCTCCACCTCATTTCCTTCATTCTACTTGTGAGAGAGAGCGATATTGCTTGCACTGTTTTTGCATGTTTGTTGTGTTTCTTGCAGGTATCATCATCATCATCCCCGCCAGCACACTGCGCAGGTACGAAACTCGTCGAATCTGTCTCGCAGTCGCCAGCCTCTGTCAATCGCGATCGACAGAAAATTCGATCATTTGGTAAAACAAAGTTCACCACTAGCACAAGCATGATGAGCACATCCCAAATCACCTAAAACAGTAGAAAAATTCCGTGTTTTTCTGTCAATCGCGACCGACAGACCCTGTCAATCGCGACCGACAGACCCTGTCGATCGCGACCGACAGACTTCACGACCGACAGACTGCCACGTAGGACCCTGTCAATCGCGATTGACACCGTCGATCGCGATCGACAGCCATGACCGACACCTCTGTCAGTCGCGATTGACACCGTCGATCGCGACCGACTGAAATTCAACGATTGATTGACTTTTACGCGTAGCCACGTGTCCATCGCGACTGATAGGCCCCCGATTGACTGAAATTTCGGCGAAAAATCCAGAAAACGTGTCGATCGCGATTGATACCATCGATCGCGATTGACAGCCACGATCGACTCTGTCGATGGCGATTGACACTGTCGATCGCGACTGACAGGCCCGACGGACACCTCTGTCAATCGCGATTGACAGACCTGTCGATCGCGATTGACAGGCTTTTCAGCCAAAAATTAGGGTTTGCTTTTGTTCAATATTTGGGATAATTTTGGGGCAAAATAGTCAATCCATTAGCCTTTCTGGAGGTTCCTACACTTGAGATTTGGGAGAAAACCCTAGGATCTGTCAGCCAGATTGAATCCTGTTTTAACCCCCTAAACCCTGAACAGTCATAACTTTTTCATACGAAATCAATTTTTTGAGCTCCAGGGCTTGTTGGAGAGCTCATTTTTGAGGTTAGATTGTAATTGAAACGAACTTGTAAGAGCTCTTGAAAGTAATCTAAGAACTCCATTGCTTCTCAATCTTTGTCTTGCTGTGTGTGCGCGTGTGTGTGTATGTGTGTGCATGTTTGTGTGCTTCTCACTCACGCACTTGTGCCTCCACTTGCTCGAGGTCTTCACACCATCCTCACGTCTTTCCGGATTGACATTAAAGGAGGTGCTACTCATCACTGAGCTACACCAAATTTTGGTGCCGTTACCGGGGATCGAACTTTGAGGACGAGCGTGTGATGGTAAGACGTAGAGTTGACGCATTGGAGTTGTAGGTATTTTCTTCACTTTCATCTATTTTCTTGTTTTTCCTTCACCATCTTCATCACCATCATCATCATCACCATCTCCACCTCATTTCCTTCATTCTACTTGTGAGAGAGAGCGATATTGCTTGCACTGTTTTTGCATGTTTGTTGTGTTTCTTGCAGGTATCATCATCATCATCCCCGCCAGCACACTGCGTAGGTACGAAACTCGTCGAATCTGTCTTGCAGTCGCCAGCCTCTGTCGATCGCGATCGACAGAAAATTCGATCATTTGGTAAAACAAAGTTCACCACTAGCACAAGCATGATGAGCACATCCCAAATCACCTAAAACAGTAGAAAAATTCCATGTTTTTCTGTCAATCGCGACCGATAGACCCTGTCAATCGCGACCGACAGACCCTGTCGATCGCGACCGACAGACTTCACCCAGGGTAGTTTGAAGTTGACCATACCCAGGGGGACCAAAGTCAGGGGTTTTTAGAATTGTTTCCCTAAAAATCATTATGCCAGTTTGTGTTTGTGCTTCAGGAATGAAAATCATTGGTTCTGTCTTTGGAATTTAAATCTTAAAGCTAACTTTGGAACTCTTACAGATCTATTGAGAGCATCGAAAGGCGTTCTAAGCAAGTGTAAGTGCAAGCTTGGGAACACACTTCCTGGTCATTCAAGGGCAACCAAGCAGGAAACAAAAGGTTGGAATATTCTCAACTCCCTCTGTCATTTCCTAGCTTAGGCTAAAAACGACTTGTGAGAGGAGTAAGTCAGGGCGACGATAGGCAGTTGTCAAGTTGAAGACTACCTAAAAAACTCAAGTTCAAGTTAAAAAAAAACTTAATCTCTGTACTGTCGATAACATAAAGGAAAAGAACCTAACGTGGAACGATCAACTCCAAGTACGAAGAACACTCAAATATTCCTGACGACGTGATATCAGACAAGACCTTAAACACGATAAAATAATTAAAAAGAACCAAGTGACTAAGATAAAAGTAATCGGCAACGAGGTTGTACTCTGGGCAAAGAATTGGGCTACTTAAATAGGCATATGAACCTTAGATCAGGACGACATCTAGTACGGGAGAGACAAAGCCTTAGATCTTCAGAAGCTAGTGTCAATCATACTGCTAGGTCGTGGGCCCAGTAGTTGAGCCACCACTCATACTACCCAAGTTCTGAGACTAGTGAATCCGAGATGTCTCAAGGTATGGAGAGACCTACAGGCAGTTCAGGAGTGCCATACCTATACAGGGAGCCTAGGAAGATCCGTGGTCCAGATTAAAAATCCTGACCAATCCATCGGACTAGAGCAACCAGCTGTCAAGTTTGAAAACGGAGCATACCTGGACAAAGAAGGAACCATATACGTAGTCACCAGTCACCCAGATAGGACATATGAATTTGGGAATGTAATCTCAGAAGCGGACTTAGGCGACTTGGAACAAGGAAACATGGGTGTAGAACCTAGAACCCCCCGAGGCAAATCTGTTCTCACTAGGATTATCACACCTAAGTGGGTTCCCCAAGACAACAAGAGCATAGATCTGCTTCTCAATCGAGAGACTGACGAAGCCTTTTGGAGGTACAAATCTGATCAGCCAACTGATATAGGAACAATCATGATCTATGAGTGTAAGGATCCTGATAGCCCAGGCAGAGTGACCTACTTAGATCACGCTTCAGAGAGGATCTTTGTGGTGACAGAACATGATAGGCATGCTTACACTTGGAAGGGTGAATTCGTGTTTCCCCAACCAAGATCGAATGTATCCTATGGTCACCCTGGAGCTGGAACATCCCAAGCTCATGGAATGCAAAGAGACAGAAGTAGAGATAGACCAGAAGTAAGCTTTGCCAACCCAGTGGGCAGAGAAAGAACGAGGACGGAAACGAATAGAGTAGAACTTGAGATACTCAGAGCTCACAGGAATCAAAGAAATGCGGATGAGTTCCCTCTACCACGACCTAGAGAGCACACAAGGACTTTGAGACCGACTCAGCTAGTTAAGTCCATGAAGAACTACTTCGATGGCACGGGAGATCCATACGATCACGTGGCTGAGTTTAGGCAAGTCTTGAGAGCTGAACAAGTGGAGGATCTATTCACGCAGTACAATGCCTTTGGTCTGACCCTTAGGAACACTACCCTGACATGGTTTCAGCCACTAAATGAGAGGCAGTTCAGGAGCATAGACCAACTCCTAGAGGCTTTCATTATTGAATTCTCTAAGAGTGGCATAAGGCATAATACCTCCTCGCTGATTCACAGCTTCAAGCAAACCCCTCAAGAAACCGTGAGACTTGCAGGAAGGAGATTTAGGCAATATCTTGAAAGATGCCCTGTTTCGGAGCTACCCACACCAGCTAAGCAAGTGGCTGTATTCTTGGATGGATTGCTAAGTACTAAATTGAGATCTTATGTGTACTTGAAGGACCCTAGGACCATAGAAGAGTGTGTACGCATGTGTATTGACATTGAGGATAACCTAGGGGAGGAGTTAGAGCTTTCCAAGATATACAAAGATTCGGATAGTGCCTCTAACATCTCTTCCACGCAATCCACATCAATCGAGGAACTTGCGGAAAAAGTAGCTAAAAAATTAGGCGTCTCTAGTAAACAAATTCCTAGATTTGCCCCTGTGAAAAGGTGCTATACTTGTGGTGGCGACCACATGGCGAACGTATGTCCCATTATGGCCCAATCCCAAGTTAATCCTAGTAGACCAGTACTGCACTATAGAACGAAGGTACACCAATCACACCGCGCAAGACTGCCCCTACAATAAGCAAACCGTGAGGTAGACGTACCCACAGCCATACCCTCAACAAGGAAGATACCAAAACCAGAACCCACCTCAGCAATATGCTAGGCCTCAACAAACCTACCAACCCTATCAAAACCAACAAAGGCCTCAGCCTGTGCTAGCACAACAACCCCCAGCTCTAGCTAATGTGATTCCGGTCAAGTATACTGCTGCAGAAGAGAACCTGAATAGAGCTATAGTCCCTGTAACATCCTTGCTTTCTGAAAGTGACCCCAGTGACCATAGCTTTGATTCTACACACGTCGATAGCCCCCATGCTTACTACATGCAATCTCCTGAGCATGGTGAGTCTTACTATAGTGAAGAGCCAAGTGAACCTAGTTGGGAGGCAGATTACACAAACGTCATGTATGCAAACCCCAATCCTAGGCCTCAACCTAGACAGGTAAGACCTCCATTCCCTAGAGGACCATGCTACAGATGTCAAGGAGATCACCTCATTCATGATTGTCCCTTGCCACCACCTACACAACCCCACTCAGTGATGATACAGGGCTTTTGCCAAGAATGTGGAAAGGAGCATCTCTTACGAGATTGCCCAAAGAACCCCAATAATATGCCAAAAATCACTCCTATCAACGTTGTTGGGTTAGTGGTAGATTCCATAGGAAGTGTCACTTCCACTGCACCCGTACAGGTAGTCACTAGAGCTCAAGCATTGCAGCAAAACGAGGGTGTAGGTCAGGAAAAAAGCCCAGAAGTTAGTGAAACAGAGAGCATGACAAAGAAAAGGACTAGAGTATGGAAAGATAGTCGGGAGAGAATGAAAAGACAATGGGCTAAAAAGATGAGTGAACTTGAGGAAAGCATAAGAGAAACCAAAGCCAGGATAACTGAACTCACATCTCAACCTCCCTCTCACATTACCCCGCCTCCACCACTCCCAGCTCCATTCGTACCTCCACCTTCCCCACCGCCTCATCAAATCCCACCACCCCCTAGAGTAGGATCAATCCTAGCAGATCCCACTCCCGAGGACCTTAATATGATGCTTAAAGCATATCATGCCAGAATCCAAGAAGGGCCAAACGTAATGGATCATGAAAAGTGCTACCCTAGAGCAGAATTAGAGCTTGAACGAACTAAAATTTGTGCCAAAATGGTGGAATTGGCTCCGACCATGTTTGAAGCCAGTCGCCTATTTAACATCTCTAGTTCAGCGAAGACATAGTTGCACTTTGATGGACTGTTAGAAAGAATAGAGAAGCTGACTGCACAATCAGAAAAGGAACACCCCTCTCAACGCAAGGACAAGGCAAGTGAAAGGTTAAGCATTCCTGCTCAGGAAGCCTATGTACCTGAAGCCTATGTGCCTAACTCTACGGAGCCAGACACATCATCTTCTATGAATCGATTCACACCAGAATTCCTACGAGAGATTCAAGAAGACAAATGGGCTAAAGAGAGTGAAGTCCCTCCTCCTATTGAACTTGTGGATGATGCACATGACCAATTCCCACAAGATATCCCATCCATTTACGAGGAGCAGGAGAGCACCCAATCTCAGGAAAGATTAGACTTTGAGTCTAACTCTCTACAAGAATTACCCCACTTCACAGGCCCATGGGAAGCTAAGTCTACTTGTATGAGAGCACCTACAGTCATGGTAAGAAACGAAGATTCAGTCATACCTAGGAACACAGAGGTAGTGAAGAACACCAAAGTGCGGTGCAATCTCAAGTTAGAAGAGCTACTTAAGGTTAGACCTGAATTATGGAAACATGTCGCCAAACAAGTACCAGAGATAGCAAAACCTCGTTCCCAGGTAGGATCACATAGGACAGTGCCAGAAATACCCTTGGATAAGATAGGAGATATGTGTGAAGGTGAAGAAGGTAACACCTATCTTCCCATTACCTACCAGGAGTACACCACCAAGGCAATTTTGGACTCAGGTGGCGGAGTTGCAATTGCCACCACTTCCCTATGGAAGCGTTGGGGCAAGCCAGCACTCAGGCCCACGAGGATGAAGATGTAGATGGCCGATGGTCACATAGAGAGACCCTTAGGATTGCTAGAAGGAATAACTCTCACCACTTGTGTCGAGTTTGAGCATACATTTGCCATATGTGACTTCAGCAAAAATCATGCCTATGAGATGATTTTGGGACGACCTTTTATGCGACAGTTGCAAGTGGTACAGGATTGGGGAACCAACTCCTTGTACCTACAACACTTAGGTGTTACGACCAAAGTAAATCTCAAAGATTACTCTCATAGAGATGTACCTCCTATCCAATGGAATCCCATCCATAGAGCCAAAGATGATACGGAATCTGTGCATTCCATAGGCTCAGGATCCTCATGGATGCATGAAGACACCCACTTATGGATGTGCAAAGTAGCAGTGGACGAAGAGAAGAGAGAAAAAGCCAGAGAGGTAGGTGCGAAAGAAACCCATAGATCAATCCAAGACCCAGCCTATGCACCTGTAGTTTTTCCATACGAAGAATTTGAACCTCACGGATGGGCAGAAATTTTAGCAACCATGGATGTAGCCATCAATGAGGAACAATGGACACCTCACTGTGATGAGGATGGCTATGACATTTCAGTCTTCTCCATTGAGCCAATCATGGGAGAGGCAGTTCTAGAAGAATGCGAACCTAGCCCTGATGCATTTGAGGATGCAAGTGACTCCGATCTAGAGTCAATCATTATGGACCCACCATTTGCATCAGATGAAGAATACTTCCATGAAGTAGAATTTCAACCCCAGAGGCATGGAGAGCTTACAAATGATGTAAGATTAGCGACACATGTGACCCCGAAGGAAGAAGGGAAGAAACGAAAGAAGAGAGAAGTCTCACCAGAAGAGGAAGAATCTTTGTTTGAGGTCCCAGAAAATTTTAAGAAGTATGAGATAGACGACATGAGAGTCATGATAAGAATGCCTAAACAAGAGGCACAAGTAGGAGAGGCCTATGATAACAAAGAAACCACCAAGAAAATAGTAGTGGCCCTAGAAGAAGGAGAGGAGAGATGCACGTACATAGGCCATGACCTAACAGAGGAAGAAGAGCATGCGTTAATTGCCTTGCTAAGAGAATACAGAGATGTATTCGCTTGGAGTTACAAGGATTTGAAAGGTGTTGACCTGGACATATGCTCACACACCATCCCCATGACCTCAGATGCTAAACCCTCTAAGCAAAAGCCCTATACATATAACGATAATTACGCTGCTAAGATCAAAGAAGAGATAGATAGACTGGTTGAAGCTGGATTTATCTATGAAATTGAGCACATTGAGTGGGTATCCCCCATCGTAGTGGTGCCCAAGAAAAATGGAAAGCTGCACGTATGCATTAACTTGAAAAAGGTCAATGCAGCCACAATTCGAGATAACTATCCGCTTCCCATCACAGAACATCTCTTAGAAAGAGTGGCAGGCAAGGAAGTGTACAGCTTCCTTGATGGCTTTTCAGGTTACAATCAAGTAGCCATAGCTCCTGAAGATCAGCATAAGACAGCCTTTGCCACAGAATGGGGCATATTTGCCGTTAGAGTAATGCCATTTGGGCTTACCAATGCCCAAGCAACCTTCCAGAGACTAATGTGCCATGTGTTTAAGGAGTTCCTGAGGAAGATTTTAGAGGTCTATGTTGATGATCTCTGCGCTCATTCCAACATTAGACAAACCCATATCCCTGAACTCAGACAAATCTTTGATAAATGTAGAGAATATCAAGTCTACCTGAACCCAGAAAAGTGCGTTTTTATGGTCAGGCAAGGCAAGATTCTAGGACACATAGTGTCAAAGAATGGCATATCTACTGACGAAGAGAAAGTGAGAGCTATAGCAGAGCTACCTAGGCCAAGGAACGTCAAGGAAGTACAAGCTTTCATGGGGCATTGTGGTTATTACCGACGATTTATACACATGTATGCTGTCATTGCGAAGCCCATGTACGGACTTCTGACTAACTTTGAGTGGACGGATGAATGTGAGAACTCCTTCCAAGAGCTTAAACGAAGATTATGTTCAGCACCAATCTTGACCACACAAGATTAGAATAAGCCATTCCATGTTCACGTGGATGCATCCAATTATGCTATTGGATGCGTGCTTGCACAACCTACTGGTGAAGTGAAAAGGTCTCAAGCCCAAGGGAAAAAGTGGTTTTACGAAACTTTATTTGATTTAAATTCTTCGGAATCGGTCTACTTGGATTACCTAGAGCCCACAATTATCTCAAAATGGATTCTTCATATGTCTATGCACTAGCTCATATGTTTAACCTAAACTTCTGTTCCCTTCTCAAGGCCGTTAAGCTTCTTTTATCCCTGGCAAAATAAAGCTTCTTCCAAAATGACAGATATGTTTTGAAATGAAGAATTCAAACACACTACTGTTCGAGAGAACATCGAAACAGTCCCCCAGGTAAGCGTCTATCCCAAGAACACTTCACGTTATAGTAAGAACGGTTAAACTTTTTGATGTGTCTGCTACAAAAAATGTCCTCTGAAGATCTGGCTGTAGTACAAATCCAGTTGACCTTTCTTGTATGAGGAACATCGAGAAGAAGTTACCCAATAGGAGAATTGATCGAGCTTCCTTCTGGATTCGTACTTATTTTACTTTCGTTACACCAATTCCACAATTTGATGCATTTATCGTTTTCCCCCCTGAGATCACTCAATTTTTTGTATGACAACATTTTGCCGTATTGTTTTCGCATGCTTACACAAACAGTAAGTCATTCTGTCTACAGTAAATCAAACTAATAATCACAAAATTCATACATTTATCTGCAAGGTCAAGTGACAATACACTACATTCCCCTTAGGGACCTCGGTCCTCCAATCAAGTCACAAATTCTTGACCCAGGCAGCAGATATGACAGAACATCATTCTTTTAGTGCTCGCACAACATGAACATAACAGTTCTATAATACAGACACTAATAAAATTCGATATTTCGAGTGTCAGAGAATACAATGCCTCTTCCTACAGCGAAGAAACAAATCCTTCTAGTCCATGTAATAGCTCAACTAGACGACTTGTTATCTCCATCAAAACAAAACTTACAAATTGATCATAAAACACAAAGTCACACTCTGAAATGAAATCCTTCCCTCAAACAAGTGCATTCTCACATCACTTGATCCCACAAAATTCTACGAAATATCCCATCAATTATTAAAGGATGTCAAAATGTGCAATAAAACCTAAAATGCACCTTCTAAGCCTCGGTATTCAGTCTTCAGCTTGCTCTTGCAGCAAAGGTAGAGAACATTGTTCAGCAACAAGGAGTTTAGTGAGCTTGAGCCCTTTTCTTCTTTTCCATGATCGTTTCCGCATGGCGTCGGAGCTTCTCTCTCTCGACCTCTGGAGACGTGCACCTCTCTCCTGTCGGATGCGCCAATGTGGTCAGATGGCTTTGAGCAGCACCCCCTTCACAATATGCTCACATCCCCAAGTATCTCCCCTCTATCAAGTATCTTAGATGCACCGAGCTTCACCTTGAAACGTGGATTTCTGCACGTGCTTAACATTCAAGAAAAATCTTATGAAGATTGACTGTTCTAGACAATGCCCCGAAATCCATTGAAAAAATCTTTGGGTGTATGATGTCTGCTTTCTGTAACTGAAATGGTGGCAAACAATAAAAGGGGTTAGCTCAACTTATGTCTATACAAAATCCCAGTTTACCGATTTCTTGGCTACCATGGAGCTGTGAAAGCACTGTACTCGTACAAATCAAAACATTCCTTTTTATTAAGGCAAACAAACATTGCAGTTTTGTCTCAATTTGCAGCATCTACATTGTAAGAATGGCATCTCCTCAAGATATGACATTCCCATTGGCATTTAAAGTTTCGACCCACCAGCCAGCTTTGGATTGGTCACCATCAATGTGCTCCCTACAAGAAGATCTTTCTGCACTAAGCCTTGAATTTCAAGCATAGCATGTACTTCATGGCCTTTACTGGGGACTGCCATATTGCTATAGGTCTTTAGAGCACCAATGAAAGTGACAGAATTTGAAAAAAAACCTTCAAGTTGCATCCGTTTGAAGCAGTGGAATCCAACTTCTCCATGTCCATGTGCTCCATAGCCAACAATAAGTGAGTTCCACAAGACTTCATTTCGAACGTTAAGCCTATCAAAAACTTCTTGTGCCTTTATAAGGAATCCTGATTTCACATACATATCAATCAAGCTACTTCCAAGAAAAGGGCTTGAACATAGCAGTGATTGCCGTTCGATTTCAGCATGTATCTTTGAGCCATCCAGTACAGCTCCTAAACTGCTACAAGCTTTTAAACATGCCCGTGCTCAGCATATCATGTCAAGCAAAACACTGCCAATAAAACGATCACTTTCAAGAAATCCTGCTTCCACAATTTGACCATGAAGTCTGAGACCATTTCGGACATCCTTGAGCCTTGTGCACGACTGCAATATGATGATAAAACTGCCAGCATCCTCATATGGACACTCAATCTCGTTGGATTCATAAGCAAAGGAAAAAGAATGATGTTCCTTTCCAAACGTAATATGAATACCGGTAGCGCATCTCTTTGTGTTCCTCAAGCATCTTTTGTTGAAAAAAGCTATGCATGCAATGCAGATTTTCTCCTTCACTCGCATGAAAAGAGCTACTCACGCCTTATTAACTAAGGGCAAACCATATGGTGATTTTTCAGCCCCAGAAAACATATGAAAATTCTCGTGCCCTCCATTCTTCCTTTTCATCAGCTGCCTTTTAATGTCCAAAAAAGGTGGTGAAACCATATTGGCGCATCTATTTTCCACCTTTCTATGTGAATAAATAGGGAGAGGAACATATACGAAATGAAAAAACGACCTGAAACTCGGCGTTTTCCCTTCTCAGTTCTACTAAGCTATGTGGAGCTCACCTGCGATTCTAGGCGATGAGAGATTTCCCTTGACAGGAGGTTGTAAGATGTTAAGACGTAGGGTTGGCAGTTATAGATGCACTGGATAGTTTAGGCCTGTAGTTGTAAGGAAGCAATGGTGTCACTTAGCTTTGATTGAAGCTCTGCAATCAGTAGTATGACTGTTCGGGCGCCAGAAAGCTTGTCTAGCCATCCATTTTTTTAGCTTCCATAGCTCGAGCAAACTTGCTTGTAGTGTGTTATTCTTACAGCGTGACAGCCACAGAGCTCTCCAAATCCCCTCTTGACATCTTCGCCTTCCACCTCCCCTTTGAAGATGCGCCAGAACCCGCCACAGCCGCCCACTCCTTTCTCGTTTGTACTCCCCCCCCCAAGCAGAGAGATATGAACCCCCCTTATCTGTACATCCCCGCATCAAAAACTCCTTGATGCCCTCTTCTCTGCCACACCTTTTTTGTCTTCTACGCCTGCCATGAGACTAATCCACAAAACCACATCTCCAAATTTAAGGTCATCAAACACTGATTGTGCCCTTGCAAGTGCACCACACTTAATATACATGTCTAGCAATGCACTACCAAGAACACTGCAGCCTTCAAGCATCTTATTTCTGACCATCTCAACATGGATTTCAGCACCTCTATAAGCTGCATTCACCCTACCACAAGCTTTTAAAATGTAGGTAAAAGTTACTACATCAGGGTACAAACCCTCATGCTGCATGCGATCAAAGCATTCCAAGGCATACTCATCATTTCCACGTTCAAAACAGCCTGATATTAGAGTATTCCATGAGACCACATCACGGAAGGGAAGTGCGTTGAACACTTCCATTGCCTCCTCATATGCCCCACACTTGATATACATATCCAACAATGTGTTCCCTAATATGGTATTATTCTCCAGGAAACCTAACTTAATGATATCCGAATGTACCTTTTTTCCACTCACCACATCAGTTACAGCACCAGAGACCTTCAATATACAAGAGAAAGTCACTGCATCCGGGCTGATGCCATCAATCTTCATTCTCCCAATGCAGTTCAGTGCCTTCTCATTGAGCTCTTGATGAGAGTACAAATCAACTAGAATGTTCCATGCTAAAATATCCGGTTTGGAAAGCTCATCAAAAACTTCTTGTGCCCTTGCAGGCTCACCACATTTGGCATACATGTCCATGAAGCGTGCATCAAATGTATGAGGTGGCTCGAGCTTGGCAATGGCTGCCTTTCCACTATCAGCACATTCAACATGAGCACCATACTTTTTTTAGTGCACCAGCTGGTTGGCTCTCATCCCCCATCCCCTGAAAACCATGCATAGCTTCACCCCTACTGCTCTTGATCCTTGTGTCCACATTTGAGTCGATCTTATCATCACCGGGCACCTATTCTCATTGCAAAACACCTATGTCCAAACAAATATTCTCCAAAAATGGAAGCATGTTAGTGCACCAAAACCAACCATTTATTGAGCTAACATACTCCCCTCTTCTTAATTGCGAAGTCGTCCTCGACGAGCCAAATTGTTCCTGCGCTTAAATCATCCAATATGTGATCATCACTCAATCAAATACAAATCTTTACCTTGTATGCCTATTCTCTTCTTCCTCAAAGAAGCACCTGCAATCACCCTCATACCATCACTGGTAAGTACCAAAATTTTATCAATTCACTTACCAACTTTGTCCATCTTCTCGCATCTTCATCGACATGTCCACCTGTCTGCAAACTTCATTAAAACATTAGAACCTTTCTTCATCAAATCACAATAACATTTACAACCAAAATGAAATGACAATCGTATCCTTCATCCACATCACACATATATACTCAACACACACATCACGATCCCGCATCACACATGCATTCTCGTCACACACAACATACATACATGCAAACAGAAGACATGTCCACATTCGCTCTCGTCACTCTTTTCGACTACTCATTCAACACGTCACACATCTTTATTCCACATATCAACACACTTTCTACACACCGCTTATATATGTAAGCAAGTACCATCCTTGAATTTCATTTTTCCTACCTTCGAGGCTATACCGCCACCTCCCCCCAATTCTTCTTCCATTTCTAATCGAGTCCTCCTGTTTATTTTTCATGCCTCTTCAACCTAGGGTTTCCTATTCCCGCTTGCCTTCCTGTCTATCTCTCTGTTTTTCTTGCTCGTCGACTAGATCATATGCTAGGTCACCACCACCTCTCCTAAATTGATGGACACACGACAAAGACCACTCAAGCCTAACACGAGCTCACTCTAACCAGATCACTCATCGTCGACGCGATTCCGAACTTCACAAGTCATTGCACCACCTAAGAGCCAAACTGAACACTTCCGGAAGGTTTGCAGACAAACAATGCAACTAGCACGATTGGATTCCTCAAGTCCAAGCTTTCCATAGACACATCGCAACCAAAATCCTAGCCGAGCTTAAGCTTCAATTCGACATGTTTCATCGGGAGTCCACACATAACCCAAATCCCCACAACACAAACACATATATTCCCATCCGAGCATCATGCTCTCTCACCTCTCTTATGTCCCCCCTCGAGCGAGGAATTCTTCTCATTCATTTTTTCCACAATTTTTTTCTTTTTTCATCATTTTTTTCATATTTACTCACACTTGCCGGCCTACGCCAAAGCTGGATGCGACTCGTGGACTCGACCACCCGATCGAGTTTTCTCCACCCATCTACCAACCCAACGCAGCGCGCGACACACAGACAGCTAGCCCTATGTGAGACCGACGTCGGTTCGTGGCTTTGACCACCCGGCCAAAGTGGGTCCACCCACCTATCGGCCCACATAGGCGCATAGCCACACTCACACGTACACAAACATATATATTTTTTCATTTTTTTTTTCATTCCCGCATCTCGAGAATTAGGAGACAAAAGAAAGGATCTTTTCCCAACCATCCCAATCACAACACACATACATATATCCCCCCGTGGTCATCCCAATGAGACATATCTCCTTTCTGCTGCCACTCAAGCCAAAATCCAGCCACTAATGCTATGGTCAACCCGTCCTCGCAAAACCCTCACATACTAACCACTTTGTCGACTTGAAATCTCAAAAAGTGTCACTTTAGCTCCTAAGTGTACAACACACTTGGTCCATCCGTCCTCACATCTCAGACTCGTAATCCGCAAAGCAAACCCTAATCAGACTACAGCCGTCCTCACCAACATCCATTGCCTCGTCTATTTTTTTCATCTCCAACCTCTGCCTCGCAGAGATTCCACATGATTCGACAGTTTGCTGATATTGTCCTCTAGCCAGGCGATACGGTCTGGAAGGCCACCATTCATTACTACACCTCTTAATGCCTCGAGCTTCAAAGCTAAATCCCTTATCCCTTCTTCTTTTCGCTCATCATTGCCTTGGAGTCGAAAAATCTCATCATCCACTTGATGGAACCGAACCCACATTTTCTTCTTCTCCTCTTCCAAATGGCTCATCTTTCTTTCTATTTCCAAAGGAACCTCCTCGCTCCTCCCGACTTGGCCAGACAACTTTTCAACCTCTTCTCGAATCGACCTCTCCTCCCAGATTCTACTCATATTTTCCACTTCCAGATCATCCACTTTTTTCGACAATTCATTCTTCGTTCTTTCTAACTCTGCTCCGAACGCATCCAACCTAACCAACACTGCTTTCAGCTCTTCCTCCGTTTTCCTCGCTCTCGGATCCTCCACTTGTCCTCGCATCTCGTCGTCTTTCCGATTCATCCACCTACCGAGCTTGCTACTCAGCTTTGCATTCTCTTTTTCTACCGGTCTCATTTTCTCATCACTCTCTACTTGGGCACTTTTCATTCTTTCTAACTCCAAGTGGAACTCGTCACATGCCTTACCCGCTTGGTCACTGTATCGACGGATTATGCTTTGTACCTTCTCAATTTCATGCTCCATTCCTTCGACTCTCCTCATTAGGTCATCCTCGTCTCTTGAGAGCTCTTCTTCGATCGCAACTCCAAAGCAGTCGGCTACCATCAAACCGGATCTCAAGTCCCAGACCACGTTTTCACTCTCGGGCTTCACAAGATCTTGCCTCCAGCTTTTGTTTACTCTTTTCCTTTCCTTGTTTTCATTTTTCAGCATGCGTACTTGCTTTTCCCAAGTTCCTAGGATCTCGGCCATTTTCACTTGATTTTCCTCTAATTTCTCTATTTTGATCCTCTCGTTATCTCGCTCCACCTGCAACCAATTGACTTGACATTCCAAGCTCTTCACAAGTTCTACCAAGTCTCGATCATGAGATCCATTGTCCTTGCTTCCACTTGCTTTCGCAGTCTTCGTCGATGAAGTGACTCCGCTCTTGTCAACCTCCACATATAGAGAAGATACACACCTATCAGGTCCAATTGTTGCAACCTTTCTGACATTCACTTCTTTTGAGCTACACATGTGCTCACATAGTCTCTTTTTCCCGCAGTCCTCACATGTGGGGACAAAATCCAACGGGGTGCATACACGAGGGCAATATTTGGCTATATGCCCAATCTGCTCGCAACACCAGCATCTCACATAATTTGATACCGGGCCAAATCGCCACCCTCGGTTCACATGATGTCTCATGGTCGGACGAGAACATATCCATCTATTTTGTCCATAATTCCCTTGCCTTATATTCGCTTTCTCAAAACTAGAGGCTTGTCTTTGTTGGGCCATTTCTCTAATGAAGATCAAAGCAGATTTGGGATCGACTTGGCTGTGCCACACGATTGGGGCACCAAGCGAACTCGTAGCACTCTCGATGAGATGTGCTAAGCCAATTCCCGGCAGACGCACCAAATGAAAAGGTCTCAAGCCCAAGGGAAAAAGTGGTTTTACGAAACTTTATTTGATTTAAATTCTTCGGAATCGGTCTACTTGGATTACCTAGAGCCCACAATTATCTCAAAATGGATTCTTCATATGTCTATGCACTAGATCATATGTTTAACCTAAACTTCTGTTCCCTTCTCAAGGCCGTTAAGCTTCTTTTATCCCTGGCAAAATAAAGCTTCTTCCAAAACGACAGATATGTTTTGAAATGAAGAATTCAAACACACTACTGTTCGAGAGAACATCGAAACAGTCCCCCAGGTAAGCGTCTATCCCAAGAACACTTCACGTTATAGTAAGAACGGTAAAACTTTTTGATGTGTCTGCTACAAAAAATGTCCTCTGAAGATCTGGCTGCAGTACAAATCCAGTTGACCTTTCTTGTATGAGGAACATCGAGAAGAAGTTACCCAATAGGAGAATTGATCGAGCTTCCTTCTGGATTCGTACTTATTTTACTTTCGTTACACCAATTCCACAATTTGATGCATTTATCGTTTTCCCCCCTGAGATCACTCAATTTTTTGTATGACAACATTTTGCCGTATTGTTTTCGCATGCTTACACAAACAGTAAGTCATTCTGTCTACAGTAAATCAAACTAATAATCACAAAATTCATACATTTATTTGCAAGGTCAAGTGACAATACACTACATTCCCCTTAGGGACCTCGGTCCTCCAATCAAGTCACAAATTCTTGACCCAGGCAGCAGATATGACAGAACATCATTCTTTTAGTGCTCGCACAACATGAACATAACAGTTCTATAATACAGACACTAATAAAATTCGATATTTCGAGTGTCAGAGAATACAATGCCTCTTCCTACAGCGAAGAAACAAATCCTTCTAGTCCATGTAATAGCTCAACTAGACGACTTGTTATCTCCATCAAAACAAAACTTACAAATTGATCATAAAACACAAAGTCACAGTCTGAAATGAAATCCTTCCCTCAAACAAGTGCATTCTCACATCACTTGATCCCACAAAATTCTACGAAATATCCCATCAATTATTAAAGGATGTCAAAATGTGCAATAAAACCTAAAATGCACCTTCTAAGCCTCGGTATTCAGTCTTCAGCTTGCTCTTGCAGCAAAGGTAGAGAACATTGTTCAGCAACAAGGAGTTTAGTGAGCTTGAGCCCTTTTCTTCTTTTCCATGATCGTTTCCGCATGGCGTCGGAGCTTCTCTCTCTCGACCTCTGGAGACGTGCACCTCTCTCCTGTCGGATGCGCCAATGTGGTCAGATGGCTTTGAGCAGCACCCCCTTCACAATATGCTCACATCCCCAAGTATCTCCCCTCTATCAAGTATCTTAGATGCACCGAGCTTCACCCTGAAACGTGGATTTCTGCACGTGCTTAACATTCAAGAAAAATCTTATGAAGATTGACTGTTCTAGACAATGCCCCGAAATCCATTGAAAAAATCTTTGGGTGTATGATGTCTGCTTTCTGTAACTGAAATGGTGGCAAACAATAAAAGGGGTTAGCTCAACTTATGTCTATACAAAATCCCAGTTTACCGATTTCTTGGCTACCATGGAGCTGTGAAAGCACTGTACTCGTACAAATCAAAACATTCCTTTTTATTAAGGCAAACAAACATTGCAGTTTTGTCTCAATTTGCAGCATCTACATTGTAAGAATGGCATCTCCTCAAGATATGACATTCCCATTGGCATTTAAAGTTTCGACCCACCAGCCAGCTTTGGATTGGTCACCATCAATGTGCTCCCTACAAGAAGATCTTTCTGCACTAAGCCTTGAATTTCAAGCATAGCATGTACTTCATGGCCTTTACTGGGGACTGCCATATTGCTACAGGTCTTTAGAGCACCAATGAAAGTGACAGAATTTGAAAAAAAACCTTCAAGTTGCATCCGTTTGAAGCACTGGAATCCAACTTCTCCATGTCCATGTGCTCCATAGCCAACAATAAGTGAGTTCCACAAGACTTCATTTCGAACGTTAAGCCTATCAAAAACTTCTTGTGCCTTTATAAGGAATCCTGATTTCACATACATATCAATCAAGCTACTTCCAAGAAAAGGGACATAGCAGTGATTGCCGTTCGATTTCAGCATGTATCTTTGAGCCATCCAGTACAGCTCCTAAACTGCTACAAGCTTTTAAACATGCCCGTGCTCAGCATATCATGTCAAGCAAAACACTGCCAATAAAACGATCACTTTCAAGAAATCCTGCTTCCACAATTTGACCATGAAGTCTGAGACCATTTTGGACATCCTTGAGCCTTGTGCACGACTGCAATATGGTGATAAAACTGCCAGCATCCTCATATGGACACTCAATCTCGTTGGATTCATAAGCAAAGGAAAAAGAATGATGTTCCTTTCCAAACGTAATATGAATACCGGTAGCGCATCTCTTTGTGTTCCTCAAGCATCTTTTGTTGAAAAAAGCTATGCATGCAATGCAGATTTTCTCCTTCACTCGCATGAAAAGAGCTACTCACGCCTTATTAACTAAGGGCAAACCATATGGTGATTTTTCAGCCCCAGAAAACATATGAAAATTCTCGTGCCCTCCATTCTTCCTTTTCATCAGCTGCCTTTTAATGTCCAAAAAAGGTGGTGAAACCATATTGGCGCATCTATTTTCCACCTTTCTATGTGAATAAATAGGGAGAGGAACATATACGAAATGAAAAAACGACCTGAAACTCGGCGTTTTCCCTTCTCAGTTCTACTAAGCTATGTGGAGCTCACCTGCGATTCTAGGCGATGAGAGATTTCCCTTGACAGGAGGTTGTAAGATGTTAAGACGTAGGGTTGGCAGTTATAGATGCACTGGATAGTTTAGGCCTGTAGTTGTAAGGAAGCAATGGTGTCACTTAGCTTTGATTGAAGCTCTGCAATCAGTAGTATGACTGTTCGGGCGCTAGAAAGCTTGTCTAGCCATCCATTTTTTTAGCTTCCATAGCTCGAGCAAACTTGCTTGTAGTGTGTTATTCTTACAGCGTGACAGCCACAGAGCTCTCCAAATCCCCTCTTGACATCTTCGCCTTCCACCTCCCCTTTGAAGATGCGCCAGAACCCGCCACAGCCGCCCACTCCTTTCTCGTTTGTACTCCCCCCCCCAAGCAGAGAGATATGAACCCCCCTTATCTGTACATCCCCGCATCAAAAACTCCTCGATGCCCTCTTCTCTGCCACACCTTTTTTGTCTTCTACGCCTGCCATGAGAGTAATCCACAAAACCACATCTCCAAATTTAAGGTCATCAAACACTGATTGTGCCCTTGCAAGTGCACCACACTTAATATACATGTCTAGCAATGCACTACCAAGAACACTGCAGCCTTCAAGCATCTTATTTCTGACCATCTCAACATGGATTTCAGCACCTCTATAAGCTGCATTCACCCTACCACAAGCTTTTAAAATGTAGGTAAAAGTTACTACATCAGGGTACAAACCCTCATGCTGCATGCGATCAAAGCATTCCAAGGCATACTCATCATTTCCACGTTCAAAACAGCCTGATATTAGAGTATTCCATGAGACCACATCACGGAAGGGAAGTGCGTTGAACACTTCCATTGCCTCCTCATATGCCCCACACTTGATATACATATCCAACAATGTGTTCCCTAATATGGTATTATTCTCCAGGAAACCTAACTTAATGATATCCGAATGTACCTTTTTTCCACTCACCACATCAGTTACAGCACCAGAGACCTTCAATATACAAGAGAAAGTCACTGCATCCGGGCTGATGCCATCAATCTTCATTCTCCCAATGCAGTTCAGTGCCTTCTCATTGAGCTCTTGATGAGAGTACAAATCAACTAGAATGTTCCATGCTAAAATATCCGGTTTGGAAAGCTCATCAAAAACTTCTTGTGCCCTTGCAGGCTCACCACATTTGGCATACATGTCCATGAAGCGTGCATCAAATGTATGAGGTGGCTCGAGCTTGGCAATGGCTGCCTTTCCACTATCAGCACATTCAACATGAGCACCATACTTTTTTTAGTGCACCAGCTGGTTGGCTCTCATCCCCCATCCCCTGAAAACCATGCATAGCTTCACCCCTACTGCTCTTGATCCTTGTGTCCACATTTGAGTCGATCTTATCATCACCGGGCACCTATTCTCATTGCAAAACACCTATGTCCAAACAAATATTCTCCAAAAATGGAAGCATGTTAGTGCACCAAAACCAACCATTTATTGAGCTAACATGAAGGTAACATGGATCTTCCAATTGCATATGCTAGTAGACAATTGAATGCAGCTGAACGAAATTACACCACTACGGAGAGAGAAGGCTTAGGCATGATATATGCAGTTAAGAAATTTAGACACTATTTGCTTGCAAACAAGTTTAAATTTTTTACTGACCATCAAGCATTGTTATATCTAGTGAACAAGCCATGCAATACAGGAAGATTAGCAAGATGGTTTCTCTTACTAATGGAATATGATTTTGAGGTTGTGGTAAGGAAAGGTAGGACTCACTTGAGAGCGGATCACCTTTCTAGGCTCACATCGGGAGAAGCCCCACAAGGAGTGTCAGATGACCTTCGTGATGCTTACTTGTTTAATTTGGAAGTTGTACCGCAGTGGGCTAAGCCATTGGTACCAGTATTGACATACGGGCCTAATCATCCAGTGATAAACACACGGAATAGAGAGGTTGTAAAAGCCCAAAAGTACCACGTCATGGCTGGAAGTATGTACAAGCACACAGATCAAGGGATCTTGGCTTGTTGCGTAGAAGAGGATGAGTACGCTAAATGGTTGCAATTAGCACATGTAGGTGCGTTAGAGCAACACTACTCAAAGCAACGAACTTTACAGACCCTAAAGAGACTAGGAGTACATTGGCCAACTATGGAAGCTGATGTCCAAAGGTTGTGCAAGGAATGCTCAATCTGTTGCACTAAACCACCTGTGGAACACGCCACTCTTTATCAAGTGTCCATAGTGCCAGATTGGAGTGAACCACTAGTATCCTTCCTGAGGACGAAAACATTTCCTACAGACATGACTCTGACTAGGAAAAGGAGTTTAGAACAAGAAGCCCAGGACTACTCACTCATTGGTGATAATCTATACAAGCGTGGTAAAGATAATTACCTGAGGCTATGTGTCCATGAAAGTGAATATCTTAAGATCTTGGAAACTGCTCACCAAGGTGTAGCAAGAGGACACTTTGGACCAGATCGGGTGATCAAGGCAATACTATTTGCGGGCTTCTGGTGGCCGACCCTTCACATGGATGCACATACCTATGTGAAACGGTGTGACGTCTGTCAGCGAACCCAGTATCCTATACGCAAGGATGAGATGCCACTGAAACCTATGATGGGTGGACGTGCATTCTCTAAGTGGGGAATAGATTTCGTAGGTCCTATTAATCCCCCAGCTAAGGGTTCCCATGCGAAATATATCATTGTGGCAACAGACTATCTAACTAAGTGGGTAGAGGTAAAAGCTACGACGAAGAACGATGTTCAAACAACTGCTAAATTCTTGTTTGAAAATGTATTCAAAAGATATGGGCTACCTATAGAGCTAGTAAGTGATAGAGGCACTCACTTCTTGAATGAAGTTATTGAAAATCTGCTCCAAGAATTCTTGGTAGTACATAAGAAGTCTGCCCCCTATCACCCTCAAGCAAATGGCCAGGCTGAGAGCACCAACAAGATCTTATGCAATGTATTGACGAAATTAGTGAATAATAAACGCTCTGATTGGGACAAACAGCGACATCATGTTGTTTGGGCTTATCGAGTCGCCTATAAAACGGTACTCCAAGCCACACCCTTTCAGATGGTATTCGGTCAAAACGCGGTGCTAGCATTAGACTTCTTAATACCCACATTGAAGGTAGCACAAGAGCACGAATGGACAGGTCATGAGCTCTCCTCTAGGATCTTTGACCTAGAACGATTAGGAGAAACAAGACTGAGGGCGGCTGCAGGAATCTATGCAGCTAAGAAACGACAGAAGGCCTACTTTGATGCCCATGTTAAGGATAAAGGTTTGAAAGCAGGAGACCTGGTACTAGTATACACATTGAAACAACATGCAAGGAAGCTAGAAAAGAGAGGCTACGGACCCATGATCATTAATAGGATCTCCACAAGTGGAGCTGTGCAATTAGCCACATTAGAAGGTGATGTTCTCCCAAACTATATTAGCGGATGCAGAGTCAAGTTGTATCAGGAAACCCTCACGGAGGAAATGCTCAGCCGACTCAACACTGCTAAGAAACGCAAAGAGGAAGAAAAGTGAATTCGAGAAGAAGCTCAAGCAGAAGCTTTAGACCGCATCAGAAGGATGAAGTTGCGAAGGCAAGGTAGAGATCAGCCTAGAACCAATGACTATGCAGATCAAGGAGGTCATATGGCAATGTGTGAAGTTGCAGGAACAAGCTCGCATAGGATAATTGATCAACGTCCTTTCATAACCCTAGATATAGGACAAGGAAAGAGTGCAAGGACCGTAAGAGCCTTGATTGACTCAGGTGCAGCCACTAGTGCTGTTAAGTTGTCTTACTGTCAAGAGTTGCAGTTAACTGTCAATCCTATGGAAGCATATCTCATAGGATTGGGAGGCGTGGAAACCCCTTGCATGGGCGAGGTGGAACTTCCCCTCTATATTCAAGATGAGACAATGACAGTTAAAGTACTAGTGTGTCAAGATGAGGACCTCACTGAACCCCTTGTCTTGGGTCAAGACTGGATCTATGACCAAGCAGTCAACTTAAACCTAAGAAGTGGACTTCTTCAAGTATGGGTCAATCATAGTCGAATTATAGTAGAGTTAGATAATGGAGCACTCAAGGAACTAGGAAAGGCACAGACTCCTGGTCCTTCCAGGAGTACACATGAAGATGACCATGCTGTTCTTGTTCAAAACTATGTGTTGCAGAGGAATGATATTCGCAAAAAAGGAGTCAGGGATGCAACAGAACTCCCTTCTTTTCCAAAGGCCAGAAGGAGGCAGCAACCAAAGGTGGATCAAAGGCAGAAGAAGCAGAGTACTACCTATGTCGGAGATCAAAAGTACCTGCGCAGCAAAATGTCTCATCAAGTGAAACAAGTGTGGGTGCGGAAAGGCGAACACCCGGTTGCACTCAAGCCAATCACACGGGCAAAGCCTCTTATGAGTAACCAACAACACGACACTAATAAGAAGTCTTTCAGAAATTCTTCTGCTAACGTGAAATCTATTTGGGTGCCCAAGAAGTCGATGAAGGCTAGCCCACAATCAAGACAAATTTGGGTGCCTAAGGCTTGTTTGCGGGCGCAAGTAGCTACGCCAAGGCCACAACCTATACCGCGTGACCCATTCACTCGCACAGCCGGCATCCAATCGTTTTCAACACTCAGGAACACACCAAGGCCCATGAGCACGAACATAATCACTAATTGGGTCCCTAAAAGGCCTCATTTTCAAACCGACACACCGATGAAGCTCTCGAGAGTCTCTACAAAACCAAGAGCAACACCCATCCACCACATTTGGCAGCCTAAGACTTGTAATAAACCCCCAGACCCCATTTGTAAATCCATGACAACCTACTAACCACATCACTATCACACTACATCATCCCACTTAGCTCTTAGGTCTACTGAACTCCTAACCACACACACTCTCACACCAAGCACTTACTAACCCAATATTTGCTCCCAACCCTCATGTTAATGTTGTAATGGGAACAACAACGGTTCTCTCTTGTCCTGTACAATGTTAACACATGTTTGTATATTCTCACAGAGACAGGCAGCAAGAAGCAACATGGCAGATACGGTAGGAACTAGCTCCTAGGCAGGCACCAGCCCCCAAGTGGTGGACATCGAAAGCCTTCCGGTCGAGGAGGAATTAAAGGAAAGACCAGCAGCATTAAGGGCATTACATGCCATACCGATTCAGAATCCTCCACAGGGTCACACAATGCCGGTGGGCAAAACCTCACACTGGTTCAGTGACGTTGCTGGACCTCTGGGTGAAGGCACATACATGTGGGAGTCCGAGGTAGAATTCAATGGACGTTGGGGCAGATACCACTTCTTTACCAGGGAGTTTGAAAAGCTACAGAATAACGAAGGACTGAAGCCGATATGGAAGAAGGCTGGGCTCTATGATTATTTCAAGTTCCAACTACCAAAGCCCGATTTTCTAAGGTGCTCATACTTGATTAGCACCCTCACTCCAAGCAAAGACAAAAAAGGATACAGCTCCTTTGTACTCCCGTCACTCACAAGGGGCAATGAGCTGAAGCGTTTCCGCTTGACTATCAACTTGGTAAGAGAAGCTCTCGACATGAAAGGTATGCACATTCCTACGGAGAAAGAGACTATGGTTCCCGATAATATGAAGAACAGGAATTTGACGAAGTTAAAGGACATGGTCGCGATGACACCGACGATTGCCATTCATTTACGCATGGTTATGCAACATTTCGCATTCCCCGCGCAGGAAAGGTTCACAATGCCTCCCAAAAAGATCTGGTTTAGCCTCTACTTAGCGGATGCTTTTGATTTGACAATCAATATGCCACACTGGATTATCGACCAAATTCATTTGGCTCATCAAAGGTGGTATAAGAAACAAAAATCTGTACTGTATGGATGCTGTGCGCTTACAAGAATTGTGTATAGATGTCTCGCATATGATGTACCGGTGCAAAGGGCTCTCATTTGGACCAGAGCACAGGAGTTTCAACGCAGATTGTTAGCCGTAGGGCCTCCCTCAAAGAAGATGAGAGGCGCTGTCCAGATGCCTTGTGCACAAGCTCGTGGTGCAACCCTAACGCCTGAAACAACCCCAAGACTTCCCCGACGAGTACAACCATTTACTATCAGGATACCCAGGCACAGCACAGATGGCCCTTACCTGGTGTTTCCACCAGTACCTTGTTAGTATATGATCAATGTCTACCCCTCATGATTGTATGCACATTATGTAAGGCCCCCTTTATGAGGAGAAGCCAAGCGTGCATTACCCAATTGATGGGAATCCCAACTTGCATGTTGGATGAAGGTCATATTGGACCATGTAAGGTATTATAAGGAAAGGGAGTTACCAGGGTCCCCAATTGTGGGGTCCGGGGCAGCGGTGAGCAGCCCCGGCTGGGGGGTCCAAGGGGGCCAGCGGGCCCCCTGGCTGGGGGGTCCTAGGGGGCCAGCAGGCCCCCTGGTGGGGGTCTGGGGGCAGTGCCCCCGGCGCGACGGTAAAGGGAATATTCCATGGAATATTCCCTATCGGAGTCAGAAATCATTTATATTTGTTAGGTCGGTTCAACCAGTCTAAGCCGTGTATGGCAATTACGCGGGCGGTGGCCGCCCACGCTCTACCGCCCATGCATAGCCGTCCATGGCAGGCCACCCATGATCCTATATATACATGACTTCTGCACTACCTAAGACACTGAGTTGAGCCAGCATACCTCTACCTTGTATCTCCCTATCTAGAGTTGTCTAGATCACCATTTAAGCTCTACCTTGAGAGCGCACGGGTGGACAACGCCATCATCTTTGTACTTGCTGCTAGTAGAAAATTGTTGAGATTCTCCTATATCTGTTATCTTCTCTGCTATTGCTCCTGTGTTATATTGCGTAACTATTGTCTTACATGGTATCAGACTAGAATATCAGTAGATTATTCGAGTGATTACATGATGGCTTCATCGTCGAACACTAGTCTTGGTGCTTCAGCTAATGTTAATGCTGCACTTATTCGAATTTGTCCACCTGCATTCACTGAAGGGAAGCTGGATGGAACCAACTATACACTCTGGAAGTTCAAAATTTCTGCAATTTTGGACTCCTATGAATTACTTGACACTGTCATGGGACCGATGGGATTGGATCCAGAGCCTATACCAGTTGAAGATCCAGCAAATTCAAGATTGATGATTCAGCCAGATCCAGATCTGCTACGAGCTTGGAAGAGGCGGAATGCTGATGCATTATGTGCAATTGTCACTAGTGTAAGTGATTCTGTGCTTACTTTAGTTCAACATACTACTAAAGCACATGAGGCTTGGGGCATATTGGCTCGACAATATGAGACCAAGAACCACACTAGGATACAGAATTTAGAAAATCAGTTGGCAAATGAAAAGCATTCTGATTCTGAAAAGGCTGAAGATTTTATCAAACGGATAAAGCATCTTCAAGATCAATTGGCTGCAGTTGGTGTTGTTATAACACCAGAAGAGCTAGCTCGAAGATCTGTACGTGTTCTTCCAGCAAAGTATGATGGATTAGTAACAACCCTTAACACTCAGGTAAGGCCAACTCCTCTTACATTTGAAGAGTTTTGTGCCATGCTTTTAGAAGAAGAGATGCGGCTGAAGAATCGGCAAAGTACAACTGATGCTGCATTCTCAGCAAATGCAAAAGGTAAAGGCTCTTCAGAGGGATCAAAGAAGAAGCCAAAGAAGAAAAAGTTCACAGGAAGTTGCTTCTATTGTGAAAAGAAAGGCCATGCCATCAAGGATTGCAGAAAGAAGCAAGCTGATGAACGAAATGGGACTGTAAAATCATCATGGAAGAACAAAGAGTCTGCAAACAACACAGAGCTGGAACTTTGGGTAGCTATTGAAGAGGTATGTTCATCTGCTCAAGCTCGTATTGATGAGCCATGGATTTTAGATAGTGGAGCTTCTCGCCATATGACTAGTAAAAAGGATTGGTATAGTTCCCTAGTGCCTCTGCGGGAATCCATCAATGTAGTGGTGGGAAATGACTCCAAGTGTCCAGCTGAAGGAACTGGAACCATCTCTTTTATCACTTCTCCAGGTGTTGAGAAAAAGTTATCCGATGTTCTCTATGTACCTACACTCAAAAGAAATTTGTTGTCAGTTTCTGCAATAACAGATCGTGGACTCGAAGTTCACTTCAATAAGAGTGGTGCGGAAATCATGGATTCATCAGGTAATGTTGTAGGTAAAGGCACACGACGGGATAACTTGTATGAGTTAAGTGCTTTAACTGCTACAGAAGATAAAGATGTAAGCAGGTTATGGCACCAACGATTTGGGCATCTCGGATTTGCAGTTTTGAAGGAGATGCAACGAACAGGGATGGTTGCTCATTTGCCTGCATTTTTCAGAGTTGCAGGAACCTTGTGAAGCTTGTATGATGGGCAAGCAACAACGAAAGGCGTTTCCAAGAGAGACCAGCAATCGATCTCAAGCTCCTCTAGAGTTGGTACATGCTGATCTCTGCGGTAAAATGTCTACACCTGCTTTAGGAGGATCTTTCTACTTCTTACTGTTAGTCGACGATTATAGTAGAAAGATGTGGGTTTATTTCATTCGAGAGAAGGCTGATGCTTTTGAAAAATTTAAAGCGTGGCATAAGTATGTAGAAAATGAATCAGGAAGGAAACTGAAGAAATTTAGAACAGATAGAGGAGGTGAATTCTTGTCAACAGAATTCAACAATTACTGTAAGGAGCATGGTGTGAAAAGGCAACTTACCACAGCTCATACACCTCAACAAAATGGCGTTGTTGAGCGCAGGAACAGGACAGTAGTTGAAATGGCTCGTTGTATGTTAAAGGCTCAAGACATGCCTGATTCATTCTGGGCAGAAGCAGTCAATACAGCAGTCTACATCCTCAATCGAAGCTACACAAAAGCTCTGAAGGGGATGACTCCTCAAGAAGCATATTCTGGTAAAAAGCCTTCAGTTTTGCATTTCAGAATTTTTGGTTGTTTCTGTTATGCACATATTCCTGATTCAACAAGATCAAAGTTGGATTCAAAAAGCAAAAAGTGTGTCTTCCTAGGATATAGTGAAGAGTCTAAAGCATACAGGTTATGGGATCCTGAGGCAAGGAAGATTTTTGTCAGCCGAGATGTGGTGTTTGATGAACGACCACACTTAGTAGAAGATAAAGGTAAATCTACTATCTCATCAAACGGAGAAATATCTCACCTTGTGCCTATCAAAAGACAGGTTAAAGTTGAGGAGGAGGAAACATTTGATGGAGAAATTTCCTCAATAAAAAGCCAACCAATTGTAGCTGCACAGCGTAAGCCACTACCGAAGTGGGCACAACAGCTCTTTGATGATCACAATCCACATGTAGATGCACCAGAATCATCATCGGATGGATTACGAAGATCAAAGAGAATAGAGGAGCAAAAAAGAGCCTCAGAACACATTGTTAACATGGCTCTAATGGCAGATATCATGGGTTCAATAAAGGAACCTACCACCATTGAAGAAGCCATTGATGATCCAGGTTGGAGAGCGGCAATGCAGTCTGAGTATGATAGTATACTCAAAAATGATACATGGGATCTAGTCGACTTGCCGCCAAAGAAGAAGGTAATAGGTACTAAATGGATTTGGAAAGCTAAGTATAAAGCTGATGGAACATTAGAAAAGTATAAGGCACGATTAGTTGCACAGGGTTTTTCACAGATTGAAGGATTTGATGTTCAAGAAACTTTTGCACCAACAGCACGCATGACAACTATTCGGACGGTACTTGCAGTAGCTGCACAAAAGTCCTGGCCTATTTTCCAGATGGATGTCAAATCTGCATTTTTGAATGGTCACCTCAAGGAGGAGGTATATGTATCTCAACCACCAGGTTTTGAGGTGCCCAATTCAGAAGATAAAGTTTGCAGGTTGAAGAAAGCTTTGTATGGACTTAAACAAGCTCCACGGGCTTGGTACCAACGGATAGATAATTTTTTCAAAAACATGGGTTTTGAAAGAAGTACTTCTGATGCTAACTTGTATGTAACAAAAAGGGATAGCAAGCTAGTTGTCGTCATTGTATATGTAGATGATTTGATCATTACAGGAGATCATCAGGAACTCATCAATCAAACTCGGATCAGCTTGGGAACTGAGTTTGAAATGACAGACTTAGGTCTACTCCATTTTTGTCTGGGAATTGAAGTATGGCAAAGGAAGGATGGCATTTTCATCTCACAACAAAAATATTCCAAAGAAATTCTCAAGGCATTTGGAATGATGGACTGCAAACCAACTAGCACACCTATGGAGGTAAATCATAAGCTATCTATGGATGATAACATGCCTGATGTAGATGCTAAGAAGTATAGGAAGCTCGTTGGAAGTCTTATTTTTCTGTGCAACACTAGACCAGACATTTGCTATGCTGTTGGAGTGTTAAGCAGGTTTTCCAACAAACCTAAGGAGAGTCATTGGAATGCTGGAATGCGAATTCTAAGGTACATTGCAGGAACCTTGGATTTTGGTATTTTGTATACCACAGGTGATACACTCCAAGGATATTGTGATTTAGATTGGGCTGGAGATTGTGATTCTAGAAAATCAGTTTCTGGATATTGTTTCTCACTTGGTTCAGGAATATTTTCTTGGGTAAGTAGGAAGCAACCAACTCTCGCACTCTCCTCCACTGAAGCAGAGTACAAAGCAGCTTCTTTTGCTTCTTGTGAGGCAGTCTGGTTAAGGAGAATTCTTTTAGATCTAGGCTTTCCATCAAATATGCCAACTGTACTCAAGTGTGATAATCAAAGTTGTATGGCTATTGCAAAGAACCCAGTATTTCATGCTCGCACCAAGCACATAGAAGTACAGTACCATTACGTTCGTGAGCTAATTGAAGATGAAATTGTGGAGCTAGAATATTGCCCAACAGAGGCAAATTGTGCTGACATATTCACTAAAGCACTTGGAAGAGAGCAGCTCAACAAGCATCTTCAACAGATGGGCATAGGACCGAGACCTACTTGATTTATCATCGGTAAACATTGAGGGGGGGTGTTAGTATATGATCAATGTCTACCCCTCATGATTGTATGCACATTCTGTAAGGCCCCCTTTATGAGGAGAAGCCAAGCGTGCATTACCCAATTGATGGGAATCCCAACTTGCATGTTGGATGAAGGTCATATTGGACCATGTAAGGTATTATAAGGAAAGGGAGTTACCAGGGTCCCCAATTGTGGGGTCCGGGAATATTCCATGGAATATTCCCTATTGGAGTCAGAAATCATTTATATTTGTTAGGTCGGTTCAACCAGTCTAAGCCGTGTATGGCAATTACGCGAGCGGTGGCCGCCCACGCTCTACCGCCCATGCATAGCCGTCCATGGTAGGCCACCCATGATCCTATATATACATGACTTCTGCACTACCTAAGACACTGAGTTGAGCCAGCATACCTCTACCTTGTATCTCCCTATCTAGAGTTGTCTAGATCACCATTTAAGCTCTACCTTGAGAGCGCACGGGTGGACAACGCCATCATCTTTGTACTTGCTGCTAGTAGAAAATTGTTGAGATTCTCCTATATCTGTTATCTTCTTTGCTATTGCTCCTGTGTTATATTGCGTAACTATTGTCTTACATACCTACTGATCTGGAATTCCCGCATGGATTCACTTTGGAGGATCTAACGGATGAAGAAGTTGCCAGAATCATCGAAGCTGTTAATGCGGAAGTCGAAGCAGAGCAGGGTAGTGGACAACAAACGGCTACAGAACAACCCCAGCCAAGACAACCAGAAGTGGTGGAATTGGAGGATGAAGAAGAAGGTCAAGAGGATGAACAAGAAGGATTTTCTGATGAGGAGGCTCATGACTATGAGCAAGAAGTTATACAGGAACTAGAGGGTGCCCCAGCATATACAAAGGAGTTGAAAAAGCTCTACGATACCATCAACAGGGTCCAACAACAACATAAGTTATCCCTTGCAGCAGGAAAGGCTATCATGCACCAAATCCTTGAGGAGGAAGGAGTTGACGAACAGTATCGTGCCACTCTGGATATGATCTCTGATGCCTTAGGAGTACCTGAGGCAGTACAGACGGCCCTGGCACAATCACGCAGAATGGAAAGAAGATACGGAAGACGTCCCCCACGAACAGGGAAACAAATGAATGTATTAGGATCAGGACCACAAGGCACCCCCACAACCACGGGCACTGCACACACCGCTCACGACACCGAGGAAGCCCATACATCAAGTGCACCTCCATCACCTCCCTTACCACCTTCGCCCCCACACCCGCCCCATTCACCTCCCCTTACCAATGTAACAACCACCGTTACCGCCTCTGAGCCCACCGCCATAACTGAAGCACAAACCGCCAATCAACCCACACACCCTCTCAACACCTCCCGTGTATACACCCCCACTAACACTGTAATCCTAACGGCAGTTACTGACATTCCCATTCCCGCACTCACACTTTCGGGCAGTTCACATTCACAACTGCACACACCACTGTACACATTCACCACAATCACTGCACCCACCATTCCACTATTCACAATCACTCCCACTACTGCTTCCACCATGGATTTTATGGACATATCACCCTCCACGACACCTCTCCCACCCCCCATGCGGCCACAATCTCCCATTCCCCCACCACCCACTTCACCACTTTCCAGCACCGCATTCACACTTCCCTTCCCCTTTCCCTTGCCCTCTGCACTTACCACCCTCCCTGCATCCATCCCCATTAATAATGTATTTAATAACATGTATCAGTGCATGTCTCAGTTACAACAACACTATCAACATCTCGATGCTCAGCATACAAGTTTGTTCAGGAGTCACGAAGCGTTACAAGGAAGATTTATGGACTTAGAGCAAGAGAAGAAACAGTTACAACAGCAGTTCAGCGCCTTGCAAGAACAACATGAGCAATTAGTGGCAAATCCACCGCAGCCAGATGCCGAAGAAAGACAACACATGGATGATCTGCTACACTCCCAAATTATAGAGAACCTCAAGCTCCCCCGCAACATGGCTCTATTACGGAAGCATATGTCTGCAGCCCTGGAAGAAAATAGACGACTTCAGACACAAAACGAAGAGAACTTGGAATTAGCCATGGAGGGTTCCCCACAAGAAATTGACCCGGAGCGGTTTAAGGCCATTCCCTCGGACAACATGCAAATCATATTCGAAACCCATGCTGATCTCCTCGAAGCCCATGCAGCCTTAGAAAAGGAAAGAGACAAACTACGAAGGCAATTGGCAGCTCAACCAGCACCACCCAAAGAGGTCCCAACCACAGCTTACACAACTAACAAAGTAGCAGCGCTCAAAGCACAGCTTGAAGAATTACAAAAGAAAGTGCTTGTATATGAACGCCAACCCTCCCCCTTGGTGGAACCAGAACCTGAAGACCTAGTACCCATCGAAGTAGAGGAAACCTTTGAGGACCCGTACGTTCCGATGCTAGCACCTGGAGGCAAGCGAACAGATGAGGGCATGGACACCCTTGAAATAGAAGCCCCAGAATGGATGCAGAAATTGGAAAAGGTGGCCACAACACATGATGATAGGGTGGCAGTCCAGATAGCATTGATGTCACGCTTGGAAGAGGTGATCATAAAATCGGACTATTTTAGGAACCTCTCTCATCACAGGTGGATCGGCACTTCTGACGACTTGTATGTTCCATTTTGTGTCTTAATGGCGGACTATAATGCTGAGATCAAGCACCACACTTCACGGGAACCAACCTCTACCACACAGTTTGCACCAGATGACATCCCAGAAAGTGCCAAGCAAGGAAATATTCGCCAACCGACTTGGAGAATTCGGCTACTTGAAACCTACCCGGAAATGAATCGCACATGGAATAACATGCCCCTGTATATCAAGTACAATCCCTGCTACTGTCCTGTTTTCCGCAGAAGGTCGTGGCCGGAATACACAAAGATGGTGCTGACAACCAAAGGCTGCGAGAAGTGGCTCAACTATGTCTACTTAGCACCACCTAAAGGTCAACCTACCGTAGGGTATATGATATCGACAATTCGGCATTGGGGTGTCAGGTTCAAAAACGTACCAGATGTCATGACACAGATGTGTCTTAAAATTTTTGAACTCATGATAGTCACCTTCCGGACCTTCAAGAATGTTAAGGAACCTCACCTCTCTGCGCTCGGCTTTAATGAAGGCAATTAGGATCTTGTTTATGACATGAGCACAACGCCCTCTATTAATGTTATTTATGCATGGCATGCTCGCATAAAGTACCTACCGGCTTGCTTCAAACAGACATTTGAAGAGATGTTTGTCACCGGGTTCTGGGAATATCACTCAGAGATCTTCATTCCCAGGCCCTCACATTTATTACAACTGTTTGCAGTGGAACAAGCTCTCCATTCGGACAAATTACGCATGCCACATCCAGAGGTTCCCGGGCCGGTAGATTGGGATGCTCTACTCACAGATTTGGCCAAAGGATTGAGGATTGCCGAACATCACTTAGCGCAGGATGTCGTTGAGTACTACATCCAAAAACCCACACAACAAGGGTCTGTCAGGGACGATAGACGCGAGAGAGGGGGGGGTGTTAGCAGCAGACAAGGAACTGAAGGACTGACGAGGCATGGCAATCAGAGAAGAGAGTCAGAAGGGAGAGAAGGCACAAGCAGACAAGGGAGTCAACGGCGATCTGGCAAGTAGGCCAATAATTTTCTTCAGGAAGAAGCTAGTATGAGCATTCACGAAGATCTAGCACTAAGGCAACCCTTTAATTTTTCAAAACCCTTACACCAATTAAAAGTGATTCTCATCACTAAACACCATTGTAAATACCATTTCATATTTTTGTAGCTCCATTTTGTGCAAGCCAAGGAGTCCTTGAGCTTGAGGAACTTTAGAAGTATCTACCTGCCAATTTTCGTATTTTTTAGATCTCGTTTGCGCCCTCAAATAAGCCCTGGAACCTAATTTTTAACTAGGCCGGACACTAGGTCTGAAGAGGGCCAAAGCTAGTCAAAAACTATAAAAAGAGCTAGAGAGCTCATTTTTGAGGTTAGATTGTAATTGAAACGAACTTGTAAGAGCTCTTGAAAGTAATCTAAGAACTCCATTGCTTCTCAATCTTTGTCTTGCCGTGTGTGCGCGTGTGTGTGTATGTGTGTGCATGTTTGTGTGCTTCTCACTCACGCACTTGTGCCTCCACTTGCTCGAGGTCTTCACACCATCCTCACGTCTTCCCGGATTGACATTAAAGGAGGTGCTACTCATCACTGAGCTACAACTGTGGAAAGGAACATCTCTTACGAGACTGCCTTAGGAATCCTAGTAATATGCCAAAAATTACTCCTATTAACGTTGTTGGGTTAGTGGTAGATTCCACAGGAAGTGTCACTTCCACTACACCCATGCAAGTGATCACTAGAGCTCAAGCATTGCAGCAAAACCAAGGTGTAAACCAGGAGAAGAGCTCAGATGTTAGTGAAGTGGAGAGCATGACAAAGAAGAGGACTAGAGCTTGGAGAGATAGCCGTGAACGTATGAAAAAGCAATGGGCAAAGAAGATGAGTGAACTTGAGGAAAGTCTACGAGAGACCAAGGCCAAAATCATAGAGATCACATCCCAACCGCACTCTCACACATTCCCACCGCTACCATCCCCATCACCCTCCATCCCTCCACCCGCTAATACACCCCACGTAACCCACCCACCACCCCAAGCAGGATCAGTATTAGCTGATCCCACTCCCGAAGACCTTAATATGATGCTTAAAGCATATCAAGCCAGAATCCAAGAAGGGCCAAACGTAACTGATCATGAAAAATGTTACCCAAGAGCAGAACTAGAGCTTGAACGAACCAAAATTTGTGCTAAGATGGTGGAGTTGGCTCAAACCATGTTTGAGGCCAGTCGCCTCTTTAACATCTCTAGCTCAGCAAAGACGCAATTGCACTTTGATGGACTGCTAGAAAGAATAGAGAAGCTGATTGCACAATCAGAGAAGGAACTCGCCTCTCAACACAAGGACAAGGCAAGTGAAAGATTAAGCATTCCTGCTCAGGAAGCCTATGTGCCTGAAGCCTATGTGCCTAACTCTACGGAGCCAGACACATCATCTTCTATGAATCGGTTCACACCAGAATTCCTACGCGAGATTCAAGAAGACAAATGGGCTACAGAGAGTGAAGTCCCTCCTATCGAACTTGTGGATGATGCACACGACCAATTCCCACAAGACATCCCATCCATTTATGAGGAGCAGGAGAGCACCCACTCTCAAGAAAGATTAGACTTTGAGTCTAACTCTCTACAAGAATTACCCCACTTCACAGGCCCATGGGAAGATAAGTCTACTTGTATGAGAGCACCCACGGTCATGGTACGAAATGAGGACTCAGTCTTACCTAGGAACACAGAAGTAGTGAGAAACACTAAAGTGCAGTGCAATCTCAAGTTAGAAGAGCTACTCAAGATTAGACCTGAATTATGGAAACATGTAGCCAAACAAGTACCAGAAATAGCCAAACCTCGTTCCCAGGTAGGATCCCAGAGAACAGTGCCAGAAATACCCTTGGATAAGATAGGAGATATGTGTGAAGGTGAAGAAGGGAACACCTATCTTCCCATTACCTACCAGGAGTACACCACCAAGGCAATTTTGGACTCAGGTGCCGGAGTTGCAATTGCCACCACTTCCCTATGGAAGCGTTGGGGCAAGCCAGCACTCAGGCCAACGAGAATGAAATTGCAGATGGCCGATGGTCATATTGAGAGACCCTTAGGATTGCTAGAAGGAATAACTCTCACCACTTGTGGTGTTGAGTTTGAGCATACATTTGCTATATGTGACTTCAGCAAAAATCATGCCTATGAGATGATTTTGGGAAGACCATTTATGCGACAGTTGCAAGTGGTACAGGACTGGGGAACCAACTCCTTGTATTTGCAACACTTAGGTGTTACAACCAAAGTAAATCTCAAAGATTACTCTCATAGAGATGTCCCTCCTATCCAATGGAATCCCATCCATAGAGCCAAAGATGATACGGAATCTGTGCATTCCATAGGCTCAGGATCCTCATGGATGCATGAAGACACCCACTTATGGATGTGCAAAGTAGCAGTGGACGAAGAGAAGAGAGAAAAAGCCAGAGAGGTAGGTGCAAAAGAAACCCATAGATCAATCCAAGACCCAGCCTATGCACCTGTAGTTTTTCCAGACGAAGAATTCGAACCTCACGGCTGGGCAGAAATTTTAGCAACCATGGATGTAGCCATCAATGAGGAACAATGGACACCTCACTGTGATGAGGATGGCTATGACATTTCAGTCTTCTCCATAGAGCCAATCATGGGAGAGGCAGTTCTAGAAGAATGCGAACCTAGCCCTGATGTATTTGAGGATGCAAGTGACTCCGATCTAGAGTCAATCATTATGGACCCACCATTTGCATCAGATGAAGAATACTTCCATGAAGTAGAATTTCAACCCCAGAGGCATGGAGAGATTACAAATGATGTAAGATTAGCAACACACATGACCCCGAAGGAAGAAGGGAAGAAACGAAAGAAGAGAAGTCTCACCAGAAGAGGAAGAATCTTTGTTTGAGGTCCCAGAAAATTTTAAGAAGTATGAGATAGATGACAGGAGAGTCATGATTAGAATGCCGAAACGAGAGGCACAATCAGGAGAGGCCTATGATAACAAAGAAACCACCAAGAAAATAGTAGTGGCCCTAGAAGAAGGAGAGGAGAGATGCACATACATAGGCCATGACCTAACAGAGGAAGAAGAGCATGCGTTAATTGCCTTGCTAAGAGAATACAGAGATGTATTCACTTGGAGTTACAAGGATTTGAAAGGTGTTGACCCTGACATATGCTCACACACTATCACCATGACCTCAGACGCTAAACCCTCTAAGCAAAAGCCCTACACATATAACGACAATTACGCTGCCAAGATTAAAGAGGAGATAGATAGACTGGTTGAAGCTGGATTTATCTATGAAACTGAGCACACTGAGTGGGTATCCCCCATCGTAGTGGTGCCCAAGAAGAATGGCAAGCTGCGTGTATGCATCAACTTGAAGAAGGTTAATGCAACCACAATTCGAGATAACTATCCGCTTCCTATCACAGAGCATCTCTTAGAAAGAGTAACAAGCAAGGAAGTGTACAGCTTCCTCGATGGATTTTCGGGCTACAATCAAGTAGCCATAGCTCCACAAGATCAGCATAAGATAGCTTTTGCCACAGAGTGGGGTATTTTTGCCTTTCGTGTAATGCCATTTGGGCTTACCAATGCACCAGCGACCTTCCAAAGACTGATGTGCCATGTATTTAAAGAGTTCCTGAGGAAGAATTTAGAAGTCTATGTTGATGATCTTTGTGCTCATTCCAACATTAGACAAACCCATATTCCTGAACTGAGACAAATCTTTGACAAATGTAGAGAATATCAAGTCTGCCTGAACCCAGAAAAGTGTGTCTTTATGGTCAGGCAAGGCAAGATTCTAGGACACATAGTGTCAAAGAATGGCATATCCACTGATGAAGAGAAAGTGAGAGCCATAGCAGAGCTACCTAGGCCAAGGAATGTCAAGGAAGTACAAGCTTTCATGGGGCATTGTGGTTACTACCGCCGATTCATTCACATGTATGCTGTCATTGCAAAGCCCATGTACGGACTTCTGACTAACTTTGAGTGGACAGATGAATGTGAGAATTCCTTCCAGGAGCTTAAACGAAGATTATGTTCAGCACCAATCTTGACCACACCAGATTGGAACAAGCCATTCCATGTTCATGTGGATGCATCCAATTTTGCTATTGGATGTGTGCTTGCACAACCTACTGGTGAAGGTAATATGGATCTTCCAATTGCCTACGCTAGTAGACAATTGAATGCAGCTGAACAAAATTACACCACTACGGAGAGAGAAGGCTTAAGCATGGTATATGCAGTTAAGAAATTTAGACACTATTTACTTGCAAACAAGTTTAAATTTTTTACAGACCATCAAGCATTGTTATATCTCGTAAACAAGCCATGCAATACAGGAAGATTAGTAAGATGGTTTCTCTTGCTAATGGAATATGATTTTGAGGTTGTGGTAAGGAAAGGTAGGACTCACTTGAGAGCTGATCACCTTTCTAGGCTCACATCGGGAGAAGCCCCACAAGGAGTGTCAGATGATCTTCCTGATGCTTACTTGTTTAACTTGGAAGTGGTACCGCAGTGGGCTAAGCCATTGGTACCAGTATTGACATACGGGCCTAACCATCCAGTAGTAAACACACGGAATAGAGAGGTTGTGAAAGCCCAAAAGTACCACATCATGGCAGGAAGCATGTACAAGCACACGGATCAAGGAATCTTGGCTTGTTGTGTGGAAGAGGACGAGTACAATAAATGGTTGCATTTAGCACATGTAGGTGCATTAGAGCAATACTACTCAAAGCAACGAACCTTACAGACGCTAAGGAGACTCGGAGTACATTGGCCAACTATGGAAGCTGATGTCCAAAGGTTGTGCAAGGAATGCCCAATCTGCTGCACTAAACCACCTGTGGAACATGCCACTCTTTATCAAGTGTCCCTAGTGCCAGATTGGAGTGAACCACTAGTATCCTTCCTGAGGACGAAAACATTCCCTCCAGACATGACTTTGGCTAGGAAAAGGAGTTTAGAACAAGAAGCCCAGGATTACTCTCTCATTGGCGATAATCTATACAAACGTGGTAAAGATGGTTACTTGAGACTATGTGTCCATGAAAGTGAATATCTCAAGATCTTGGAAACTGCTCACCAAGGTGTAGCAGGAGGACACTTTGGACCAAATCAGGGGATCAAGGCAATACTATTTGCGGGCTTCTGGTGGCCGACCCTTCACATGGATGCACATACCTATGTGAAACGGTGTGACGTCTGTCAGCGAACTCAGTATCCTATACACAAAGATGAGATGCCACTGAAACCTATGATGGGTGGACGTGCATTCTCTAAGTGGGGAATAGACTTCGTAGGTCCTATTAATCCCCCAGCTAAGGGTTCCCATGCAGAATATATCATTGTTGCAACAGATTATCTCACCAAGTGGGTGGAGGTAAAGGCTACAACAAAGAACGACGCTCAGACAACTGCTAAATTCTTGTTTGAGAATGTATTCACAAGATATGGGCTACCTATAGAGCTAGTAAGTGATAGAGGCACTCATTTCTTGAACGAAGTGATTGAAAATCTACTCCAAGAATTCTTGGTAGTTAATAAGAAGTCTGCCCCTTATCACCCTCAAGCTAATGGACAAGCCGAAAGCACCAACAAGATCTTATGTAATGTACTGACAAAATTAGTGAACACTAAATGCTCTGATTGGGACAAACAGCTACACCATGCTGTTTGGGCATACCGAGTCGCCTACAAAACGGTACTCCAAGCCACCCCCTTTCAAATGGTGTTTGGTCAAAATGTTGTGCTACCTTTAGACTTTTTGATACTTACATTGAAAGTGGCACAGGAGCATGAATGGACGGGTCATGAACTCTCCTCTAGACTTTTTGACCTTGAACGATTAGGAGAAACAAGACTGAGAGCAACTGCAGGGATATATGCAGTTAAGAAACGACAGAAGGCATACTTTGATGCCCACGTTAAGGATAAAGGTTTAAAGGCAGGCGACTTAGTTTTAGTCTACACATTGAAGCAACATGCAAGGAAACTGGAGAAGAGAGGCTACGGACCTATGATCATCAATAGGATCTCCACGAGTGGAGCAGTACAACTAGCCACTTTAGAGGGTGATGTTCTCCCAAACTATATTAGCGGATGCAGAGTCAAGTTGTATCAGGAACCTCTCACAGAGGAAATGCTAAGTCGACTCAACACTGCTAAGAAACGCAAAGAGGAAGAAAAGCGAATTCGAGAAGAGGCTCAAGCAGAAGCCCTAGAGCGCATACGGAGATTGAAATTAAGAAGACAAGGTAGAGAGCACCCTAGGCAAGATGCATATGCAGATCAAGGATATGGCGTAGCTATGTGTGAAGTTTCAGGTGTTAGCTCACATAGGATAACTGATCGACGTCCTTTCATAACCTTATATATAGGACAAGGAAAGAGTGCAAGGACTGTAAGAGCCTTGATTGACTGAGGTGCAGCCACTAGTGCTGTTAAATTGTCTTACTTTCAAGAGTTGGAGTTAACTGTCAACCCTGTGGAAGCATATCTCATAGGATCGGGAGGCGTGGAAACCCCTTGCATGGGCGAGGTGGAACTTCCCCTCTATATTCATGATGAGGCAATGACAGTTAAAGTACTAGTGTGTCAAGATGAGGACCTCACTGAACCCCTTGTCTTGGGTCAAGACTGGATCTATGACCAAGCAGTCAACCTAAACCTAAGAAGTGGACTTCTTCAGGTATGGGTGAATCAGACTAGAATTACAATTGAGTTAAATAATGGAGCACTCAAGAAACTAGGAAAGGCACACACTCCTGGTCCTTCCAGGAGTACACATGAAGATGACCATGCTGTTCTTGTCCAAAACTATGTGTTGCAGAGGAATGATGGTTGCAAAAAAGGAGTCAGGAATGCAACGGAACTCCCTTCTTTTCCAAAGGCCAGAGGGAGGCGGCAACCAAAGGTGGATCAAAGGCAGAAGAAGCAGAGTAATACCTATGTCGGAGATCAAAAGTACCTGCGCAGCAAAATGTCTCAGTAAGTGAAACAAGTGTGGGTGCGGAAAGGCGAACACCCGGTTGCACTCAAGCCAACCACACGGGCAAAGCCTCTTATTAGTAACCAACAACACGATACTAATAAGAAGTCTTTCAGAAGCTCATCTGCTAACGTGAAGTCTATTTGGGTGCCCAAGAAGTCGATGAAGGCCAGCCCACAATCAAGACAAATTTGGGTGCCTAAGGCTTGTTTGCGGGCTCAAATAGCTACACCAAGAACACACCCTACACAGCATAATCCATTCACTCGCACAGCCGGCATCCACTCGTTTTCAACACTCAGGAACACACCAAGGCCCATGAGCACGAACAGAATCACTTGTAAATGGGTCCCTAAAAGGCCTCATTTTCAAGCTGACACACCTATAAAGCTCTCGAGAGTCTCTACGGAACCAAGAGCAAAACACATCCACTGCATTTGGCAGCCCAAGACTTGTAACAAACCCCCGGACCCCAATTGTAAATCCATGACCACCTACTAACCGCTTCACTCTCACTTCACATCATTCCGCTTAGCTCGTAGGTCTACCCAATTCCTAACTACACACACTAGCACCGAGCACTTATTAACCCCTAACCACTCCCGAACTTTAAGTTAATGTTGTAACAGGGGACACCGTGTCATTTTTGTGTCCATTGCAATGTTAACATTTATTCATATATTCTCACAGAACCAGCTGCGAAGTTTTCAACATGGCTGAGGCAGCAGGAACTAGCTCTCACACAGAAACAAGCCCGCAAGTGGTGGACTTAGACAGTTTACCCGTTTTGCCTGAGACAAATGAAAGACCAGAAGAATTGCAGGCCGTAAAAATCATACCTATTGCGGACCCTCCGCGTGGCCACACCATGCCCGTAGGAAAGACTTCCCACTGGTTTACCGAGGTGGCAGGACCCTTGGGTGAAGGAACATACTTATGGGAATCAGAGTTGGACTTCAATGGGAAGCAAGGCAGATACCATTTCTTTACAAGAGAATTCGAGAAATTACAAAATGCAGAAGGTTTACGTTCGATATGGGAAAAGGCAGGATTGAATGCATATTTCAGTGCACGGATCCCAAAGCCTGACTTCATGCGATGCTACTATCTCATCAACACCTTGACTCCAAACCAGAACCCAAAAGGTGCAAGCTCATTTGTGATTCCATCTCTGACAAAGGGGAATGAGCTCAAGAGGTTCAAGCTATCAAACAACTTGGTGAGAGAGGCTCTGGATATGCGCGGAATGCATATTCCTACAGAGAAGGAAACCCTAGTACCGGATCACATGAAGAATCGAAGTCTCAACAAACTCAAGGACATGGTATCCATGACGCCTAATATTGCCATACACCTTCGCATGTGCATGCAACACTTTGCTTTTCCTGCACAAGATAGATTCGCCATGCCTCCCAAAAAGATTTGGTTTAGTTTGTATCTGGCAGAGACACAGAGCCTCACCATCAACTTACCGCATTGGATAATTGATCAGATACACCTAGCTCACAAACGATGGCCGCGGAAACAGGTTTTATATGGTTGTTGTGCTCTGACAAGAATCATTTATAGGTGTTTGGCTTATGACATTCCTATTCAACGGGCCCTAATGTGGAATCGTGTAGAGCAGCTTAGAGGCAGGACATCCACTGGACCCCCTTCTAAGAAGATGAGAGGCACTGTCCAAGTCCCATGTGCTCAACCACGTGGAGCCACCCTAACACCAGATGTTACCACTCCACCCCGAAGAGTCCGACCATTCACACTCCGACTTCCAAGACGCAGCACCGATGGTTCCACCTTGATATTCCCTCCTATCCCAACCGATCTTGAATTTCCCAGTGGTGCACCTTTGGAAGAACTCACTAATGAAGATTTCGAACAATTATTACAAGATGTAGAGCTGGAGGCAGAAGAGGCACAACAAGCGGAAAACGTGCAAACGCAGGCCACAACCTCCCAAGCACCTGTCACACCAGTTGAAGTGGATGAAGAGGATGACGGAGATGAAGAACAGGAGGAAGATGAGGAGGATTATGATCAAGAGCATCAAGAGGAGCAACAAGAAGTGCCAGAACTTGTAGGTGCACCAGCATATATAGCTCAACTACGAAGGTTATACGACACAATCAAAGCAGTACAAGAAAGGCATCAACTCTCTCTTGTATCCGGTCAAGCTTTGATGCAAGAAATGCTATCAGATGAAGGGGTGGACCAACATTTCATTGACACCCTCAAATTAGTGTCAGAATCTTTAGGAGTTCCGGAGGCTGTCCACACTGCAGTCCGCCAATCCATAAGGTATGACAAATGCAGAGTTGACACGTTACCACGAGCAGGTAAGACTATCAGGATACCCGTCACAGAACAAGAAGTACCCATTGAAACAACAGCTACCCCCACAACCACCACTGACCTCTCTACCGAAACCTTCGTTCAGACATCACCCATCTCACCCCAGCATCCTCCATCACCACCTTCTCCACCCCCACCACCACCTCCCACCATGGAAGAAACGACAGTCATCACCTCTACCTTCACTTATAACCCATCCTCATTCAAAGCATTCTCATTTCGAGAACCCACCTCACAAGACACCCTCTTCTCCTTCGTCACCAATCCCTTGTACACTTCATCCCTTCTATCCTCTGAACCCATGATTGGCCATCCCATAATTCCAAGTGTAGTTGGAAACCCAGCACCCACTGAAGGCACCCTGTGTTTCCCAGCCTATTCCCCACTACGGGCACCTCCATTCCATGACCCTCACTTCCCATCTGGCCCCTACCCCTCTTTCAACCTGACCTCACCACCCCAATACCCGTGCTTTGTGGAGCAGTTCATCCGCTCTCCAATGTTTCAGAGGCACATTTCCCCGATGTTCGCAACGACATCAATTTACACGAACACCACACTCACTTCACCTACCATACCCACCTACATGGTAGCCCCTGTACACACCACTTTGTCTGACCCAATGGACATTTCACCAACCACAGCACCTCTCCCCACGATTCCACCATCTCCCCCTCCCTTACCCCCCACCTCACCACTCACATCATTGGCACACACAGCATTCACTACCTCCCTACCCAATCCCACCTCCCCTGCACTTCAAACTTTTCCCCTTGCATCTCATAATGTAAATAGCACGTTCAACACCTTACTTCAGTGTGCACATCAACTACAAAAAGAATACCATCAATTGGAAGAACGCACTACGGCCCTCCAGGCAGAATCTCAACGTCTGCAAGCTAGGGTCACCACTCTTGAAGCTGACTACCAAACGCTCCTAACCGAGCATACCACCTTACAGCAGGCTCACTCCGAACTGGAATCAAAGACATCAACTGTGGATGACCAAGCAGTCAAGGAATTAGAAACAGTGCTTCAAGCGCAAATGATATCTAATGCTACACTCAGACGCAACATTGGGCTATTAAGGAAGCATATGGCAGCCGCACTAGAAGAGAACAAGAGACTTCAACAACAAAACCAAGACAACTTTGAAGCAGCTATGGAAGGAACTGTAGGAGCAACCATTAGCCCTAATCGGAAGACATTCACATCTTACTTGAGGAGCATGCAAATTTCTTGGAGTCATATGAAAAGTTAGAGACTGAATGTGCAGATCTAAAGAAACAGATAGCCAGTGTCCCCACAGCTCAACAAGAGCCGACAATCTTGCAACACTCTACAGAAGAAGTAGAGACCCTCCGGAAACAGGTGGCAGAACTCCAAGCACGCCTCTTACCATATGAAAGGCCACCCTCGCCCATTGAAGAACCAGAACCTGAAACAGTAGTGGAAATCCCCGTCGATGACAGCTATGAAGAGCCATACGAGCCTATGCCGACACCCGGTGGTCGAACTACAGAGGAAGAACAAGACACTTTAGAAATTCAAGTTCCAGATTGGGTCAAAAGGGTCGAGAAAGTGGGTAAGACACATGATGATCGTGTGGCCGTGCAAATGCAATCTCTCACAAATCTAGAAGAAACTGTCCTTCGGTCTTCCTACTTTCAAAACTTATCCCATCAACGGTTAATCACAACATCAGAGTCGCAATACATGCCTTATTTTGTCTTACTACATGATTATAATGCAGAAGTCAAAAGACATACAGGGAAGGAGCCCACATTCGCCACTCAATTTGAGATAGGGGATTTACCGACAGATGCACGTGCTGGCTCGATCTTCCAACCTAATTGGCGTGCACGTCTACTAACCGATTACCCAGAGATGATGAGCACCTAGGCAACCATGCCACTATATATCAAGTATAATCCATGCTATTGTCCAGTGGTACGTCGCAGATCCTGGCAAGCATTTGCGATCAAGGTACGCAACAATAAAGAATGCTCGGCTTGGGTTAACTATCCATATTTTGCTCCACCTCGAGGGACCCCAACCGTAGCCTACATGATATCAACAATTCGGCACTGGTCTACACGTCTAAATAATGTACCCGACATAGCAGCAAAAATGTGTATGAAGATATTCGAGCTCATGACCATTGTCTTCAAAACCTTTCGGAATGTACAAGCTCCATACATCTCTGCCCCTGGATTCTCTCAAGGTAACAAGGATTTAGTCTACGACATGAGCCAGACCCCCTCGGTCACTATAATCTTTGCTTGGCATGCACGAATAAAGTACTTACCCGCATGCTTCAAGCAGACATTTGAGGAAATGTTCTCTACGGGATTCTGGGAATATCATTCAGAAATTTTCATTCCCAGACCCAAACATTTGCTACACCTATTCGCAGTAGAACAAGCAATCCATGCAGATCAGTTACGTCTGCCACATCCGGACATTCCAGGACCAATTGATTGGGCCCGTATGATGACAGATTTGGCCAGAGGACTACGCATACAAGAACGTCAGCTTGCCACTCAGGTTGTGGAATATTACATCCAACACTCCCAGCAACAAGGGTCTGTCAAGGACGACAGACGCGAGAGAGGGGGGGGTGTTGAGAGCAGTATGGCCACCCAAGGACTGACTAGACAAGGAAGCCAGTGGAGAGAGTCAGAGTGGGGTGAAGGAGTAAGTAGACAAAGCAGTCGACGCAAATCTGGCAGATAGGCCCTTCAAATTTTTCTAAATCAACATCTTTATAACAGTGATTCTGATCACTAACAATCATTGTAAATACCATTTCATATTTTTGTAGCTCCATTTTGTGCAAGCCACGGAGTCCTTGAGCTTGAGGAGCCTTAGAAGTACCTACATATCAATTTTTGTATTTTTTAGACTCCATTTAAGCCCTCAAATTGGCCCTGGAACCTAATTTTTAACTAGGCCGGACACTAGGTCTGGACAGGGCCAAAACCTAGTCAAAAACTATAAAAAGAGCTAGAGAGCTCATTTTTGAGGCTAGATTGTAATTGAAACGAACTTGTAAGAGCTTTTTGAAAGTAATCTAAGAACTCCATTGCTTCTCACTCTTTGTCTTGCCGTGTGTGCGTGTGTGTGTGTATGTGTGTGCATGCTTGTGTGCTTCTCACTCACGCACTTGTGCCTCCACTTGCTCGAGGTCTTCATACCATCCTCATGTCTTCCCGGATTGACATTAAAGGAGGTGCTACTCATCACTGAGCTACAACCTCCCTTCTTTTCCAAAGTAGAGTGTCAACCAGACCTCTCACCCTCAACCACGAAGGAGTCAACCACGATCGAGGAACCCAAACCAACAACCATACTAGATGACACAAAGATGGAAGCAGTGTCAACAACCCAAGGAGAGCAACATGAAACAAGTATGGGTGCCAAAAGGATAGAAAGCACCAACAACAATGCAGATAATGACAAGAAGAAGTCCAAGCAAAAGTAGAGTCAGTATCCAATATCCCCTCAGCCTTCTTCTCCAACAATAAGAATTCAAAAGATTTGGATTGCCAAGAAGTACATCACAAATCGACCCACACCCACGCAAATCTGGGTACGCAAACATTGTAAACTCAAGCCATATAAAATATACCCCTTTGAAATCCCTTCCCCCTTCCAGACCACTACCACCCAAATCACCTTTTGTACCTCCACAAAAGAATACCAACCAATCGTCAACTCTTAGGAAATGGATGCCAAAACATGTCCAAAAGCCGCTACCTAATCCTTTGTACAATGTAACACCCATCCCCACTAACAACTACCTTTGTAATAATTCACTCGCAACTAAACCTTGTACAAGTTCACCCTCAATAACACACCATCACTTAGAATAACTTTTTATCACAAGCAAGGTATGAACTATCTAAAGCATGTAGGTGTCTAGTGACCCGCATTAGTTTTTGAAAAATCATTCCATGAAGCACCTCACAACACTCGGCTACAAGGGTTACACATTGGCTATGGAAAAGGATTGCGGTCTCACTTTAATGGGATCATGATTGATTTCCATACTAATGTGTTAATCTTTTGTAGCAGATCACATCCGTATTCATCTCACTCATCATGCAAGCAGAAGGACCCTCCGCAGCTGGCCCTAGTGCACCAGTCATCAACTTTGGCAACTTATTGGCTGAATCTTACCTTACCTCACAACCCCTGGAGTTTGAGGGTTTCCTAGGACCAATGTGCATAGATGATTCTCCTATGGGATACACTGAAAAAGCTCATAGAAATTCTCATTTGTTCAAAGGTTTAGCAGGACCCTTAGCGGATGCAGATTTTATCTTTGATGCCATGCTATGTTTTGACGATATTAAGTGGGGCAGATATCAATTCTTCTCAAGGGAATTTGAAGAGCTCCAGAACTTTGAAGAGTTAAGGCATATAGAGCTGGTTTTACATGATACTTTAGTGATCCATTGCCCAAACCGGACTTCTATTGGTGCCACTACTTGGTGACTACACTTCAAGCCTCTGAGAACAAAGGCTTGCCAGGAACATTTATTCTTCCATCATTGGTAAATGATCCTCCATACAAGAAGTGTTACCTTTCAAAAGATCTTATTCGCGTATCACTTAAGATCCATGGAACTCACACATTGACAGAGTGAGAAAGACTTATTCCAGAACCTATGAAATGCAGTGATGTTTTGAAGTGGGTAGATATTTCGACCATCACACCCGAACTCTCTAAGCCATTATGCATTTGCATGTAGCACTTCACGTTCCTTGCACAATATCATTTTACTATTCCTAAAAAACGCATCTGGTTTGGCTTGTATCTTGCATGCATAGGGTCTGAGACCATTGATCTTGCCAATTGGATTATCAAGCAATTGTATTTAGATCAGTAAGATGGGAACAAAAACACATCATCCATGGTTGTTATGCCCTTACTAGAATATTCTATATGCATTTGGCCTATGATTTGCCCATCGAACATGTCATAACCATTGAAGAATTAAAAGGATTCAAGGGAACCACCAAAAGGGCAAGAAAATCTAGCAAAGGATGGGTAGGCAAGTGCATGCGAGGTTGTATCCCATGCTTGCAGGTTCCAGGTCACCACAACAATCTCCTCAACAGTCTCCCACATGACCTTTAACAATTGTACAACTAATACGTATCCGCCTCTCACGACCCATTATCATAAAAGGCACTACCAGTGTGGTAACCCCTCAAGCAACCACCACTCAGGACACTACTACTGTAGAAGGAGAAATTCCTACCACTATTTGTGCAGAAGCCTTTACTTTCCCCATATCGAACCTGGAGGCAGGGCCAACTAACACCACCTTCGATTTTGAAATGCATGATGCATTCTCCAGTGAGTTCAATTTTTAGAAGGGCAGTTTTTCTCACAAGAGTATGAATGTCCAAGCTATCCTTCGACCCCTCTTGACCAACCACAAGAGCAGGTTATCTCCAGCTCAGATGAGGATAGGACAGTGATCGATGATGATGATGGTGATGATGAAGCCAGTTAGGATAGCCATGACTCTCATGAGGATGTGCAAAATGAAGAGCAAGAGCAACAAACCAAAGCTCAAGGTGATACAAGTACTCATGAAGAAGACATGCTCGAAGCTATCACCTATACTTTGGCAATTCAAAAGTTATACCGCAATATGCAAGCTATATGGGCACACTGACAATTATCAGTGGAATAGAGTCGAGAAATTCTCGAGCAAGAAATCGCTAGTGAAGGTTTTGAAGAATCATTCATTCAAGGTTTTAGGGAGTTAGTCAAATCCGTGGGAACCCCTGAAGCACTCCATTATTTAAAAAGGAAGCCACTACCAAAGTTTAAACCTCAAGGCATCTGCTTAATGACCAAGCTGGGTCAATATTTTCACGTACCCATAGATGCACAGTCTTCGCAGCAAGCCAAGGAAGCTCGACTCATCCCTGAAACCACGATAGAAACCCAAGTAGAAGAAGAGACCATTGTCATCAACTCCCCACCTCATCCTTCCCCCGTAACATCCACAACCACAGTCGAAATCCCCACCACATCACCTACTCCTCTTTCACCTCCTATACATCCAGTCTCCCTAGTACACCGCACCTCACCTCGGCTATCCACATTTATAGTCAGTACTATTGCAGAAGCCCTTGCCACCTCAACACCCCCAACTCTTCCTGCAACCATTCCACCTAACCTCCCCCCAATAGCTACCACCATTACACCCAATCTATTCCTCACCCCATCCTTTCCTCCATTTCCCATCCCTCCAAGGCCTATGTTTCCATTTCCACCCCCAATGACCTTCTCACGAGTCTCACCTCCCCTCCCAACTATATTCCCTTCATCTCCCCTCTTCACCAAGCAATCCATGAGACTCAATCTGTAATCTATTCATCCACTTTTGTAAATCCTATATTCACAACCACTCACACACCCACCATCATACCATTCACCATCACTGCACTCAACACCACATCCAATGACATGGACATTTCACCACTCATTACACCACCACTCACCTCATCTATTTCACCACCACATTTAGGCATATCACACTTCTCCATGGTCACCACTGCATCCACCTTCCGATCCCCCTTTCCCCTTCCCCCTGCATCAACACACATACTCACATCATCTTCACTCACCGCATCATTGATATTGTCACCTATGAACGACATTGCTTTCTAACAAATGTTTTCTTGTATTACACAAGTTCGAGATGAATTTGCATCTCTTGGGAGAAACTACCATGCACTGTAGCACACCATTACACAGTTACAGGCACAATTGAATTCTTTAACCATTGAGAATGCCTCCCTCAATGCACGAGATCAGGAATTACGAGAAGCTTACCATTCTTTAGAGCTAGAAAGCGAACGAAAGACTAAAGAAGCACTCATAGACATAGAGAATCTGTTATAGGCTCAGACCATAAGAAACGCCACGCTCACTAGAAATATGGACTCTTGAGACGCCACCTCACAGTTGCTAAAGAGGAGAATCAACGATTATAGGAACAGAATCGAGAGAATCTAGAAGCAACGTTGGATAGATCGGATGAACCCCTTAGTCCCAGCCGATTTAAAGTAGTACCCTTCGAATCCATGCAAATACTATTAGAAGATCATGCATGACTATTAGAGGACTACGATAAGATCAATGAGGAATATCAAAAGCTTTAGAACAATCACAAACTTCTACTATTACGGACACCTGCTCAACAACCACAACCAGTTCTTGAAGTCATCCCCCAGAGATTCTAAAGGAACTCAACACTTTACGCGCATAGGTACTTAATCTTCAAGCATAGATTGCTACTCGTTCCGAGCCTCCCAGGCTAGATTCCCTACTAGAAATTTTGACTAAAGAAGAAACTATCTATATACCAGTGGAGGAAACATATGAAGAGGCCTACGAACCACAACCAATACTAGGCGGACGTGTCACGGTAGAAGGCCAAGACACTTTTGAACTTCCTAGACCCGCATGGCTTAAGTTAGTGGAAGAACTTGGTACAACACAGTCTGCACGTGTCGAAGCACAACTACATGCCATAGCGATGACCGAAGAATGAATATTACAATCACCTTATTTCGCTCACCTAGCTTCTCGAAGGTACGTCTCCGACCACGAGCTCCAATATAAACCATACTTCATGCTAATGGCAGAATATCAATTGGCAATTGAAAAAGAGATGGGAAAGAAACCAACCCATGCAACTCAGTTTGAGCCTGACGATCTACCACCAAAAGCACAGAAAGGTAAGATTTTTCAACCGAATTGGCAACAGGGCTTGCTACAAGAATATCACCAGATGATGCACACATGGGTCAAGGCACCATTACATTTGAAGTACAACCCATGTTGGAGTCCTATGCCATGATGCCGCTCATGGAAGGCATTCGCTATCAAAGCTCAAAATAATAAGCAATGCTAGGACTGGCTTAATTATCCTTATTTCACTCCAACCCGTGGACCCCATACAGTTGGATATATGATGGGCACAATTCACTGCTGGCTCCCCTGATTACATCGCATGGATGACATTGTAGCACACATGAATGTCAAGATATTTGATATGATGCAGATAGTTTTTAAGATATTTTGCCGCATCAAAGCACCACATGTCGACACCCCGGGCTTTGAGCATGACATCCAAGACTTGGCATACGATATGAGCACTACGCCATCGCTCCTTGTGTATTATGCTTGGCACTACTGTATAAAGTAATTATCGACATGTTATAAGATGACCTTCGAAGAGATGTTCACAACAAGCTTTTGGGGGTACCACTCCGAAGTTTTTATCAGCAGGCTCACACATCTACTCCACTTATTTGCCTGCAAACAACTTGTGTACTCCACACACTACCAACTTCCACCTCCCTATGAACCTCAACCCATAGACTAGGAAAAACTTAAAGCTGATCTTGCATGAGGTATTCGCATCGCAGAGCACACCCTAGCTCATGACCTCCTACAAAACTATACATAGGCCCCGCAACAAGTATCTGTTGGGGATGACATACATGAGAAGGAGGGGGTGTTGGCAATAGCCAAAGACACAGACGCAGAGGAAGTGTGTGAAGGTGGACTACAAAGAGTCATGGGGAGCCATGCAGTCTAATTTTTCCAAAGAAATATGTTTTACATTACTTTTTCAAAATCCCAAACAGTGATTTTCATCACTTTTGTACCATATGTATCATAAAACATCCACTTTTGTAATCAGTAGCTCCATTTTGTGCAAGCCAAGGAGTCCTCGAGCTTGAGGAGCTTAGGAATAACAATACCAATTTTGGCTATTTTTAGATCTCATTTAGACCTCCGAATAGTGCCTAAAACCTATTTTTTAACTGTGTCAGACACTAGATGTGAAACCGACCAAAACTAATCTAGAATCTATAAAAAGAGCTAGAGAGCTCATTTTTGAGGTTAGCTTGTAGAGTTAGTGTTGGATTGTATGAGTTAGTGTGAGCTTGAGCTTGTAAGAGTGTTATTGAGCAATAGAGTTTACTTTCAACCTTCCATTGTGTCTTGCTTGTCTCTTACATGTGTGTGTGTGCATCTCCATGCATCTCACTTTCACTTTCACTAATTGTCGTGTTCATGATCTTCATATCACTCCTATCTCTTCTGCAGATTGACATTAAGGAGGTGGAGCTTCTTAACGTGGTGCTTACCATTGTGCTAGAGAAACATTGTATTACCTTGGTCATGTAGGCACAATGACGAGCCATATAATTGTAATATGTCAATTGTTGCACTAAATTTCAGATTCTCCTAGATCTTCTTGGCCATCGGTCACTTCTCCTTGTATCATTTGCATGTGCCTTTCTAACTCCTGAAGTCTTCATAGAGTGCAATCCAATTTCCTCATCAAGGCTCTTCTCTGAACCGCTTGAATCTCCATCAATTTTTTCAAAACCTGTAGATGTTTTACGAACAACATAAAGCTTTTCTTTCCCTTTCTTTGATGTAGTCGATGAATTTGCTAGATTGAAATTTCCATGCAATCTTCCACTCCACATGTTTGAGTTGGAATTATTGCTTGGTGACACATCTAGTCCACTCAAAACTTGAGATTCTACACATGATTTTTCAGCATTTTCTTTGTCATTTGGTTCAAAGATCAAGTTCATCTTTGGCATCAGCATAGAAGCTTGAAATTTCATCAAACACATCTCTGCTTACCTTCACCTGTCGTGTGAGTGGGTTATAACATTTATACCTCTTTTGCTCAAGGGAGTGTCCAATGAAGATACATTTTTCTGCTTTTGGATCAAGCTTCCTCCTCAACTCATCTAGAACATGTACATATGTAATACAACCAAATACTTTCATATGTGATAAGTTTGGCTTTTTACCTGTAAACTTCTCTTCATGTGCAACTTGATGTACAACAATAGTTAGAGTTCAGCTCATGATGTATACAGTAGTATGCATAGCTTCACCCAATAACAATGAGGCATATTCTCCTCAACCATCAAAGCTCTTGTTATTTCTGCAATATGTTTGTTTTTGCGTTCAACAACACCATTCTATTGTGGTGTGTACCTGCATGAAAACTGACGTCCATGACTTCTAAGAAAGTTGCTGAACTCATTTGATATGTATTCACCTCCCCCATCAGACCTTAATATCTGAATATACTTTGCTGTCTGCTTTTCCACCATAGCCTTAAAATTTTGGAAGTGAGTGAACACCTCACTCTTCTCTTTCATGAAATATACCCATACTTTTTGTGTATGGTCGTCAATGAAAGTAACATAAAACCTACAACCACCCATAGATGTGGTCTTTGTAGGACCCCAAAAATCTGTATGTACTATTTCTAGTACATTCTCACTAACATGCTTGTCATGCGAAAATGATGCTCTTGACTATTTACCAAATTGACATGCTGCACATACCTTTTGCATTTTTGCAACTTTGAAATTTGGTAGTCCATTGACAATCTCCTTGGACTGCATCAATTTTAGCGTCTGCAAGTTTGCATGTCCAATTCGTTTATGCCAAATCTCTATATGAGCAATAACTCCTGCACCTTTTGCAAACATGGCTGCATTCATTTCAAGAATTTTCACATTTAAGGTGAACATCCTACCCACTTTGTTTACTTTGGCAATCAATCATCCATCCTGTTTATATTCTTCTACATATAATCCATCAACATTGAATCTGACTTGTAATCCATGGTCAACCATTTGTGCAATAGAAACCATATTCTTTGTTACATTTGGAACATGCAACACATCAGCAAGATGTTTTGCCTTTTCGTCCTCCATAGATAGTGCTATGTTTCCTATATGCTCAATAGGGTGTGATGTATCATCACCTACTTCAACATATCCAAGAACTGACAATTTTTCCAAACTACTTAACCATTTTGCATGATTGGTCATGTGATTTGAAGCACCGAAATCCACATACTAGACATGGCCATTCGATTTTGAAACATCAGCAGACATTGTATTCATCATGTAATGTTGAACCATGAACAACTTCTCAAAATCATTTGCACTTGTGGATGCATAGTTGTTTTGCTGCCTTGTGTTATTTTGATTCTTCAACCTGCAATCACGTTCAAAGTGTCTAGGTTTACCACAATTCCAACATCCTTTACTGTCACTACTTGAATCATTTCTTTGGAATTTTTTGGGGCCTCTTTGGCTCCCCCTACCTCGAAACTTTGCTCTACCTCCGACATGATTCTGATGTTGACCTTGGTCTTGGTTATTGTTGCTCTAGCACAATGGTGAGAACCACGTTAAGAAGCTCCACCTCCTTAATGTCAATCCGCGGAAGAGATAGGAGTGATATGAAGATCGTGAATGTGAGATGAAGTGAGAGTGAAGGTGAGAAGCATAGAAATGCACACACGCATGCACACACACTACGAAGAGACAAGCAAGACACAATGGAAGGTGGGAAAATTAGTTCTATTACTCAAGAACACTATTACAAGCTCAAAAGAACTCTAAACTCCAACAAGCTAACCTCAAAAATGCCTCTAGCTCTTTTTATAGTTTCTAGACTAGTTTTGACCGGTTTCACATCTAGTGACCGGCCTAGTTAAAAAATAGGTCCTAGATGCTATTTGGAAGGGTAAACGGTGTCTAAAAATAACGAAAATTGGTACGCGCATTCTACCTAAGCTCCTCAAGCTTGAGGACTCCTCGGCTTGCACAAAATGGAGCTATGGATTACAAAATGGGGTTTTCTATGTTACATATGTTACAATTAGTGATAAAAATCACTGTTGAATGTTTTGAAAAGTGATAAAAAAAATATTTGTTTGAGAAATTGATCCGACTGGCTCCCTGCTCTGTCGTTACATGCTTCCGTGGCGTCTGTGCCTCTGGCTGCTTCCAACACCCCCCTCCCTCTTGCTTCTGTCGTCCTCGACAGAACCTTGTTGTGCGGTCTGTCGGATGTAGTTTTGTAGGAGGTCGTGAGCGAGGGTGTGCTCAGATACTCGAATGCCTCGGGCTAGGTCTGCCTCGAGCTTCTCCCAATTAACTGGTTGTGGTTCATCTGATGGTGGGAGTCTGTAATGCGTGGAATACACCAACTGTTCACAGGCAAATAATTGCAATAAGTGGGTCGGCCTGCTGATGAACACTTCAGAGTGGTATTCCCAGAAACCGGTGGTGAACATTTCTTCGAATGTTTGCTTGTAGCAGCAATGCCAGGCATAACACACCCGGAGCGATGGCGTCGTACTCATGTCATATGCGAGATCCAAGTTGCCATGCTCAAAGCCCGGGGTATTAACATGTGGTGCTTTGACTTGCCGGAAGACTTTAAATATCATTTGCATCATGTCAAAGATCTTGACAGTCATATGCGCTGTGATATCATCCATATATCTCAAGCGAGGGAGCCAGTGACGAATCGTTGCCATCATGTAGCCAATTGTCGGTGATCTTGTAGGTGGCCTGAAATATGGGTAGTTCAGCCAGTCCTGGCACTGCTTATTGTTTTGTACTTTGATAGCGAAGGCAGTCCAGGAGCGGCGACGTGGCACAGGTCCCCAACATGGGTTGTATTTTAAATGTAAAGGTGCCTTAACCCATGTGCTCATCATTTCAGGGTACTCCTGTAAAAGACGTGTACGCCAATCTGGTTGATAAATAGTGCCTTGTTGCGCATCCAGTGGCAAGTCTTCAGGCTCAAATTGAGTTGCATGTGATGGCTTCTTGCCAGTTCGCTTCTCTATGGCCAGCTGGTATTCGGCCATTAGCATGAAGTAAGGTTTGTATTGAAGCTCATGCCCGGATATGTACCTGCGTGGGGCCAATTGAGCAAAGTAGGGAGATTGCAAAATTCTTTCTTCGATCATGGCCATAGCATGTAGCTGGGCCTCGACTCTAGCTGAGTGCGTTGTTCCAATTTCCTCAATAGTCTTCATCCACGCGGGGGTCGGAAGTTCATACGTCATCTGGCCTTCAGCCGTGACACGTCCGCCTGGGATGGGTTGTGGCTCGTACGCTTCTTCAAATGTTTCCTCCACCGGGATGGTGACCGTTTCTTCTTCAGCTGGAAGCTCAGGTGGGGAATCTGGCCTTGGTGGCGCTTCATATACTGCAATCCTTGATTCAAGGGTCGATACCTGGGCCCGTAATGAGTTGAGTTCCTCTAGGAGGTCAGGAGAGGGGTCCACAGGTTCTGGTACTTCTGCTGCTACTTGTACTTGTTGTGTTGCCGATTCTCTGAGTTGTAGTAGCTTGTGATCTTCCTTTAACTTCTGATGCTCTTTGTTCATCCGATCATAGTCCTCGAGCAGTCTAATATGGTCTTCTAGCAACATCTTCATTGCTTCGGATGGGATTGCCTTGAATCTGCTAGGACTTAAGGGTTGTTCTGGATGGTCCAATGCCGCTTCCAAATTCTCTCTATTCTGCTCTTGGAGTCTCTGGTTCTCCTCTTTTGCTGCGGCTAGGTGTCTTCTTAGTAAGCCCATGTTTCGTGTTAGCGTTGCATTGCGGACTGTCTGGGCTCTTAATAAATTATCCAAGTCAGCAGTGGCTTCCTTGGTCTTTTCTTCGCTTTCTAGCTCCAATTTGTGATATGCCTCGCGTAATTCCTGGTAGCGGGTGTTCAGGGAGGCATTCTCAATAGACAATAAATTAAGCTGCGACTGTAAGTCATTGGTTGTCCTCTGCAGCTGCTGATAATTATCACCAAGAGATGTGAACTCATCTCTTACTTGCGTCATACACATGAACATCTGTCGGAATGCATTATCTACAATGGGTGATAGTATTAACGGGGTGCTAAATGAAGATGCAGTTGGTGTAGATGCAACGGGAACGGGGAATGGGGATGGGAAGGTGGATGATGTAGTGATTGTTGAGAATTGTGATGTGCCTAAAAATGTTTGTGCCGGGAGTGAAGTGAGTGACGGTGCAGCGGGTGGTGAGATGTCCATGTTAGTGGACGTATCTAGTGCGGTGACCGTGAATATTGGTGTGATCGTGGGTGCTCGTGCTGGTGTAAATACGGGATTTACAAAGGTTGAGGGGTAATTTACAGGGGGGCTGGCTGGAGCAGCTTGGTGGAAAGGGGAAAGAGGGGTTACAATGGGTCAGGGAGGTGAGACGGGGGAGAAGGTTAATGGCGGGGGGAATGGGAAAAGGGGTCTTGGAGTTGTGGGGAAAGATGGAAAAGATTGATGAAGGAATGGGTTGGATAGAAAGGTGGGTGTGGGAAGGGGTAGATTAGGGCTAATGGGTGCAGGAATTGTGGGGTTAGTGGTCGTAAAGACAATTTCTGCCACACCACCAGCGAATGAAGATGTTGGTCTAGGGGAAGGAGGGTGAATAGGGGAGGCTGGATGGACTGGCGGTGAGAGAGGAGCGGTTGGGGTGGTCGGTACTTCAGTGACTACTGAGGTAGGTACAGTTGTAGCGCGGGGTGGGGAATCTACAATGATGGTTTCTACGGCCAATGAACGTTCGGGGACGAGGTGTGCCTCCCTGGCTTGTTCTGAAGATTGTGCTCCGGTTGGTACACGAATGTATTCGCCGGGCTTTGAAAGTAGTCGTACTCTGTGGGGGTCAAACTGTGGCAGTGGCTTTCGTTGCAAGTATCTGAGTGCCTCGTTGGAGCCTACTGATTGGACTAATTCTTTGAATCCTTTGATATATGCGTCTTCGAATCCGCCTGTGACAAGTTCTTGTTCTATTATTTTTTGGCTCTCTTCCTCTGTCAGCTTCTTGCATGCCCAAACTTTTTCCATAGTTCTATACAGCTTCTTGATAGCTAGAGTGTAAGCTGCTGCCTCGTAAGTTTCATCTTCATGGGTACTTGTATCGCCATGTGTGTCGGTTTGTTGGCCTTGGCCATCTGTCTGTTCCTGCTCTTGGGATTCATGTGTTCCCTGGCTAGCTTCGTCGTCTCCTTCGTCGTCATCGGTTGTTGTCCTTTCATCATCAGAGCTGGACACGACCCTGTCCTTGTGGCTGATCCCTGGGTGTGGTAGGGTAGCTAGGCCTTTCAAATTCTTGAGAAAACATTTGCCCTTCTGAAAACTGGAACTCATTGGAGAATGCATCGGGCATCTCAAAATCAAACGTTTGGTCCAGTGGCTCTGCTTGTCCTGGTTCTAAATGCGGTATTGGAAAAGAGAAAGCTTCCGCACCGATAGTGGTGGGAAGTTCAGCTGCTGTGGTGATAGGTTCTGTGGTTGTGGCTGCTTGGGTGCGACCGTACTGGTGGTGCCCTCCGTTACCACTGGTCTAGATAACCTTATGCGAATAGGTTGTACTGTGGGAGTGGCTGCTGTTGGTGACTGCTCTGGAGATGGTTGTGGCGAGGGTGATTCTGGGACTTGTAGGCACGGGATAGTACCTCTCATCCGCTTTCCGGCTCTGCCTTTGCTAGACTTTCTAGCCTTCCTAGTGGTCCCTTTGAATGCTTTCAGTTCCTCACCGGTCATGGCACGCTCTACGGGTAAATCATATGCCAAGCACATATATATGATCCTGGTGAGGGCGCAGCACCCATTGATTACCTTCTTTCGCTCCCACCTATGTTGTGCCAAATAGAGCTGATCAATGATCCAGCTGGCTAGATCAACTGTTTGTGGTCCAGTACATGCTAAGTATAATCCAAACCAGATTCTCTTGTGGGGCATGGTAAAACGATCCTGAGCTGGGAAAGCAAAATGCTGCATGCATATCCGTAATGGCTTAGAGAGCTCAGGTGTTATAGCAGAAATATCCTCCCACTTAGTTACGTCACCACGCTTCATCTGCTCTGGGACTAGCCGTTCTTTCTCCGTTGGAGTGTGTGTTCCATGAATCTTGATGGCCGCTCTGATTAAATCCTTCGAAAGATAAAATCTTTTGTAAGGTGGATCATCCACTAAAGAGGGCAAAATAAAGGTTCCTGGGATGTCCTTATTCTCGGAGGCCAGCAAAGTGGTGATTAAGTAATAACACCTATAAAAGTCAGGTTTGGGCAGAGGATCACTGAAATACTCCGTGAAGCCGGCTATGGCCCAAACATGAGTTAAGTCCTGGGTGTTCTGTAGGCCTTCGAATTCTTTTGAGAAGAATTGATACTTGCCCCATGTGCGGTCATCAAATGTCATATTTGCTTCAAAAATGAAGTCAGCATCAGCTAATGGTCCTGGTAGGCCTTGGAACCAGTGAGAGTTACGGTGTATCTTCTCTGTGTATCCCATAGGTGGGTTATCGATTGGCATGGGTCCCGGAAATCCTTGGAACTCTGGTGGTGGAGCGGTCGGGTGGGATTCTGCGCGTAAAACATTGAGGGGCACCGCAGCCACGCTGGGGCCTGCTTTCGATGGTCCTGCTTTGGTTTGCATGATGACTGTTGAGCTAATGGAAAAGATCTGCTACAAAAGATTAACACATTAGTATGGAAATTAATTATGATCCCATTAAGGTGAGACCGCAATCCCTTTCCATAACCGATGTGTAACCCGTGTAGCCAAGTGTCGTGAAGTGATTGATGCACTGATTATTTGCAAAACTAATGCAGGTCTCTAGACACCTACATGGTCAGATTATGCATACATTTCTTGATGAGCCGTTATTATGCATGATGTGGGGTTTGGGTGTATGAATTTATACAAGGTTTGGTTGAACGTGAATTAGTACAAGGGTGGAGTTTAAACGGGGTGGGAAAATTGTTAGATAATGGGGTACAAGAAGACGTCTGGATACGTTTCGGTATCCATTTCCTAAGAGTCTTTGAGTGGGTGGTATGTTTCTGTTGAGGTACAAAAAGTGGTATCGGGTTTGGTGGTATTGAGGGATGAAAGGATTTCTGAGGGGTATATATTACATGGCTTGAGGGTTGGGCTATAATACATTGTTTGGGTACCCAGAACTGCATGGGTGTGGGTCTATGGGTAAGGTATTTCTTGGCGATCCAAATCTGCCGAGTATTTGTACTTGGGTAAGAAGATCGAGGGGACTTTGGATGCTGACTCTGCTTCTGTTGAAACTTTGTCTTGCTCTCGTCTGCAGTGTTGCCAGTAGCCTGTGGTTGCTGTCCTTTTGGCACCCATATTTGTCTCGTGCCACTTGTTCTGTGATGTTGATACTGCTGCTTTCTTTGCCTTGTCTGGTGATGTCGTCGGTCTGGGTTCCTCTGTTGTGGTTGACTCCTTCGTGGTTGGGTTAGAGAGGTCCAATGGACGCTCTGCTTTGGAAAAGAAGGGAGATCCAACACTTGCGTGACCTGCCCATTAGGAAGTGATTCATTCTTTATCTTTAATCTAGGCCAGTCCGCAGCAAGTTTGGAAGGATGAGCACCGCAGGGTGTTGTGCTCATTTGGTCGCTGATGCAACCCACCTGACCGCTGATTGTGTTCATCTGCCCTAGCGGTTGGGTAGCTGCCCCTTCTAGTTTGCAGGAAGCCCCAGGGAAGATCTCCTGTCGTCCTTCTGATTGAAAATTGTCCCTAGCCAAGCCCGAGTGGGTTGGAGTAGACGTAACGTGACTGTTCTGACCCAAGATCTTCCGGTCTTCCGTCGCATGCGTTTCATAGGGTCTAGGGTTACAAACCTCAATCGGAATGCCGTTAGGGAAGTCAAGCGGTATCACTCGCTTCTGTTCTAAGGTTCCAATCTGTAAGGAGCCTTGTCTAAGATTTAGGTCCACTGAGTGATCGTATAACCAATCTTGGCCAAGGATTAGGGGTTCTATCAGGTCGTCATCATGGCACACTAGTAGCTTCGCTGTCATGGTCACATCCTTAATGAGGATAGGAAGGTCCACCTCACCCATGCAAGGGGTTTCCATGCCTCCTAGCCCTATGAGGTATGCCTCAATTGGCCGCATTTCTATTCCTGAATCCTTATAGTGGGACCATCTAATCGCACTAGTCGCAGCACCTGAGTCAATTAAAGCCCTGAGCTCTCGGCAAGGGTTGCCGTGCTCTAGCCTAACTGTAATGAATGGTCTCCTGTCCACTATACTAGGATGAGTGGTTGACTTTACTTGACACATGGCCATGGGATATCTGGGTGTAGTTTCCAGATGGTTATAATGTTCTCTCCCTAGTCCTTGCCTTCTTAACTTCATGCGTTTAATGCGTTCTATTGCTTCTGCCTGAGCTTCCGCTCGTATTCTATTTTCTTCCTCCTTACGCTTCTTTGCCAACGTGAGTCGTCTAAGCATATCCTCAGTAAGAGGTTCCTGATATAGCTTGACTCTACAGCCAGTAATATAATTAGGCATTATATCTCCTTCTAAAGTGGCTAACTGTACTGCTCCACTTGTGGAGAGTCTGTTAATGATCATAGGTCCATAACCTCGCTTTTCTAACTTACGAGCGTGTTGCTTTAGCGTATATACTAGAACTAAATCTCCTTCTTTTAAGCATTTATCTTTCACATGTGCATCAAAATATGCTTTCTGTCGCTTCTTCGCTGCATATATTCCTGCTGCTGCCTTTAGCCTGGTTTCTCCTAATCGTTCCAAGTCCATTATTCTCGCTGATAATTCATGGCCGGTCCACTGATGTTCTTGTGCAACCTTAAGGGTCGGTATCAAGAAGTCCAAAGGAAGCACAGCATTCTGACCAAAAACCATCTGAAAGGGAGTTGCATTGAGTACGGTCTTGTAGGCCACTCGATATGCCCAAACAGCGTGGTGTAACTGTTTGTCCCAATCTGAACGTTTGTTGTTCACGAGTTTCGTCAGTACGTTACAAAGGATCTTATTAGTGCTTTCAGCCTGACCATTGGCCTGAGGATGATATGGTGCGGATTTCTTGTGAATCACCATAAAATCCTGTAACAAATATTCAATGACTTGGTTTAGAAAGTGAGTGCCTCGATCGCTCACTAACTCTATAGGCAATCCATATCTTGTAAAGACATTCTCAAATAAGAATTTTGCAGTTGTGTGTGCATCATTCTTTTTCGTGGCTTTTGCCTCTACCCATTTCGTCAGATAATCTGTGGCAACAATAATGTATTCAGCATGTGTACCTTTTGCAGGGGGGTTAATGGGTCCTACAAAGTCTATACCCCACTTAGAAAATGCACGTCCGCCCATCATGGGTTTCAATGGCATTTCATCTCTGCGAGTAGGAAACTGAGTTCTTTGGCACACATCACATCTCTTGACATAGGTATGAGCATCCATGTGAAGAGTGGGCCACCATAATCCTGCAAAGAGGATGGCTTTTATTATCCTATCGGGTCCAAAATGACCTCCTGCAACACCTTGGTGTGCAGTCTCTAGTATGCTCAGATAATCGCTCTCATGAACACATTGTCTTAGATATCCATCTCGTCCTCTTTTGTATAGATTATCGCCAATAAGTGAATAATCTTGAGCTTCCTGCTCTAGACTGCGTTGTCGAGCTAAGGTCATGCCTTGAGGGAATGTCTTCGTCCTCAAGTATGTCACTAATTGTTCACTCCAGTCTGGTGTGAGAGACACGTGATATAATGTAGCATGCTCTACTGGTGGTCTTTCACAACAAACATGGCATTCTTTACACAACATGTAGACATCTGCTTCCATCGAAGGCCAATATACTCCTAGTCTATGCAGAGTCTGTAATGTTCGATGTTTCGAATGATGCTGCTTTAATGCACCTATGTGTGCTAATTGCAACCAATTCGCATGTTCTGATTCATCTACACAACAAGCAAGAATCTTTTGATTATCCTGTTTATATATGCTTCCTGCCATTATTTGGTATCTCTGAGACCTGGTAATCTCTCCTTCTTTGATCTTTATCCCAGGATCCTTGGGTCCATATGTGAGAATAGGGACTATAGGCTTAGCCCATTCTGGTGCTATCTCAAGATTAAACAAGTATGCATCTGGTAGATCATCCGCTACTCCTTGAGGAGCTTCTCCTGAGGTTAATCTTGAAAGGTGGTCAGCCCTAAGATGTGTCTTTCCTTTCCTGACTACGCCTTCAAAGTCATACTCCATGAGTAATAGAAACCAACGTATTAGTCGTCCGGTGTTACATGGTTTGTTGACTAAGTACAATAGGGCTTGATGATCCGTAAAGAACTTGAATTTGTTGGCCAACAAGTAGTGCCTACACTTCTTTACTGCGTAGATCATCCCTAATCCTTCTCGTTCCGTAGTGGTGTAATTTCTTTCTGCTGCGTTCAATTGTCTGCTCGCATAAGCTATGGGGAGATCTATGTTACCTTCATTCGTGGCTTGTGCTAACACGCATCCTATGGCGTAATTGGATGCATCCACATGTACATGGAATGGCTTACTCCAATCTGGTGTAGTCAATATAGGTGCTGAGCACAAGCGTCATTTGAGTTCATTGAATGAATTTTCACATTCATTTGTCCATTCGAAATTGGTTAAAAGAGAGTACAAAGGCTTGGCTATGATTGCATACATGTGTATGAATCTCCTATAATAACCGCAATGGCACATAAATGCCTGTACCTCTTTCACATTAGTTGGTCTAGGTAAATCTGCAATTACCTTCACCTTTTCTTCATCCGTGGAGATTCCATTTTTTGACACAATGTGTCCTGGAATTTTGCCTTGTCTGACCATGAAAATGCACTTTTCTGGGTTCAAACAAACCTGATATTCTCGACATTTGTCAAATATTTGTCTTAACTCTGGGATATGTGTATGTCTTGCATTTGAATGAGCACATAAGTCATCGACATAAACTTCCAAGCTCTTGCGTAAGAATTCCTTAAAAACATGACACATGAGTCGCTGGAAAGTGGCGGGTGCATTTGTTAAGCCAAATGGCATCACACGAAATGCAAATATGCCCCATTCAGTGGCAAATGCCGTCTTGTGTTGATCTTCTGGAGCAATGGCTACTTGATTATAACCTGAAAAACCATCAAGAAAGCTGTAAACTTCCTTGCCTGCAACTCTTTCCAATAGATGTTCCGTGATAGGAAGAGGATAACTGTCTCTAATCGTTGCGGCATTAGCTTTTTTAAGGTTAATACACACACGCAATTTTCCATTCTTCTTGGGCACAACCACAATGGGGGATACCCATTCGGTATGTTCAATTTCGTAAATGAATCCTGCTTCTATCAAGCGATCTATGTCCTCTTTAATCTTCGCAGCGTAGTTATCATTGTACGTGTACGGTTTCTGTTTCGTAGGTTTTGCATCTGGAGTCATAGGGATTCTATGAGAACATATATCTGGATCTACTCCTTTCAAATCTTTGTAACTCCAAGCAAAAACATCTCTATATTCACGCAATAGGGCAACTAGCTCTTCTTCTTCTTCAGTTGTCAAATCATGCCCTATGTATGTACATTTTTCTTCTTCTCCTTCTATGGCAACTATTATTTTCTTGGTTTTCTCTCGGTTATCATATACTTGTCCGTCATTCGCCTTTCTATTAGGCATTCGTACCATGATTCTTCTATCTTCGATTTCATATTTCTTGAAGTTCTCAGGTACTTCAAATAAAGATTCTTCTTTTTCTGTCATGGTGTCTTTCTTCTTTCTTTTCTTGCCTTCACTCTTAGTAGTCACTTCCGTGGCTAACCTCACCTCATTCATAATTTCCTCGTGTCTCTGAGGGTGAGTTTCTACTTCGAAAAAATATTCTTCCTCTTATGCAAAGGGAGAATCCATGATAATTGATTCTAAATCAAAATCGCTCGCATCCTCAAATGCATCAGTGTTAGGTTCACACTCTTCTAAAATTGCATCGCACATGATTGGCTCTATCGTGAAAACTAAAATGTCATAGCCATCCTCGTCACAGTGGGGTGTCCATTGTTCTTCATTGATGGCTACATCCATGGTTGCTAGGATTTCTGCCCAACCATGGGGTTCAAACTCTTCGTCTGGAAATACTACAGGTGCATAAGATGGGTCTTGAAGGGTTCGTGGATGTTGTTCTGCACCTAAGGTCCTGGCTTCTAACCTTTCTTCTTCCTGTTTGGCCACTTTACACATCCATAAATGAGTATCCTCCTGCAACCAAGAAGGATCTGATTCTAATGAGTGCATGGATTCCGTCTCTACTGGTGTCTTATGGATGGTATTCCATTGTATTGGGGGTACGTCTCGATGTGAATAGTCTTTAAGATGGACTTTGGTAGTCACTCCTAAATGTTGCAAGTACAAAGAATTAGATCCCCAATCTTGTACAATTTGCAACTGACGCATGAAGGGTCGTCCCAATATCATCTCATAAGCATGATTTTTACTAAAATCACAAATGGCAAAAGTATGCTCAAATTCTACACCACAAGTGGTGAGTGATATGCCTTCTAGTAAGCCTAATGGTTTTTCTATGTGTCCGTCAGCCATTTGTAGCTTCATCCTGGTGGGTCTCAATGCTGGCTTACCCCAACGTTTCCATAAGGCGGTGGTAGCTATGGCTACTCCGGCTCCTGAATCTAAGATGGCTTTCGTGGTGTAGCCCTGATGGGTTATTGGAAGATAAGTGTTACCTTCCTCTCCTTCGCTTACATCTCCGATCTTTTCTACGGGTATTTCTGGTACCTTATTTTGTGATCCTATTTGTGAGGGAGTAGTAGCAAGCTCGGGGAATTGATTTGCTACATGTTTCCACAATTCTGGTTTTTTCAATAACTCCTCCAGAGTAAGGTTACATTGTACTTTGGTATTCTTGATCACTTCCATGTTTCTAGGGATTACTGATTCTTCATTCCTCACTATTATCGTGGGTGCTCTCATACTAATAGACTTTGCTTCCCAAGGTCCTATGAACTGAGGTAATTCTTGTAAAGAATTAGATTCAAATCTTGTGTGTTCACTCAGTTGTTCTTCCTCTACATCATCGTATATAGAGGGGATGTCTTGGGGAAATTGTTCTTGCAAGTCGTCTATTTCTTGAATAGGAGGATGGGTTCCTGGTTCCTTTCTCCATTTCTCTTCTTGTATTTCTCTCAAAAATTCATGTGAGTACCTATGTATGGAAGACACATCGTCTTGACTTTCTGAGTTGGGTACTTGAGACAGGGATGGCGCATTCCTTTCCTGTGTCTCTGGGACAATGGGGTTCCTATGCTGATCCTTTTTCTCTTTGCTTTCAATCAAATATTCTAGCCTCTCCATTAGTCCTTGAAAATGCAATTCCGGTTTTGCCATGTTATTCCAATTAAGATATCTAGAGGCTTCGAACAAAGCTTGTGCTAGTTCTACCATCTTCATGCAAAGTTTTGTTCTCTCAATTTCTAGATCAGCTCGAGGGTAGTTTTTGCTCATTTCAGCTACTTGAGGTCCCTCTTTTAATCTAGCCTGATATGCACGAAACATCATGTCTAGATTTTTTGGTATGGGTTCCGCTAAAACTGATCCTGATTTCTGACCTGGATTCTCTTGATTCAATTCCTGTGAAGTTAATTCTTGGATTTTGGCTCTAGATTCCTTCAAACTTCCTTCCAACTCCGTTATCTTTTTACTCCACTTTCTCTTTATTCTTTCTCTAGAATCTTTCCAAGATTTTGTCTTTTTACTGCTAGATTCTGCAACTTCACTGGTTCCGACTACTTTCTCTTGATTAAGCTTTTGGTTCTGTAAGAGCGCCTGGGCTCTTGTTATAGCTTGGATCGGCACGTATGTAGGGTTGGATCCCTCTGCGTTATTTACAATACCTATCACGTTGATCGGTGTCACATTCGAAGCGTTAACTGGATTCTTGGGGCAATCTTTGATTATGTGCTCTTTGCCACAATCGGCACAAAAGCCTTGTATGTTATAGTACTGTGATTGTCCTGCTATCGGGGGATGTGGACAATCCTTTATGAAATGATCTCCTTGGCACCTAAAGCATGGTCCTCTAGGGCCCTGTGGTCTTTGTTGTCTCAATTGGGGCCGTGGATTTGGGTTTGTGTACATCACATTAGCATAGTCGGGCTCCCAACTAGGTTCCACTGGTGGACTATCGTAATGATATGTCTCTACGTGTTTTGGTGACTCTGTGTAATATGCGGGTGGACTATCTACATGCGTAGAGTCAAAACTGTTTGAGTGAGGGTCACTCTCTGTGATCAAAGGTGAAGAAGGCACTAAAGCCCTACTTAGGTTCTCTTCTGCAGCAGCGTATTTGACTGAGATGACATTCGCTGGTGGGGGAGGCTGCTGAGCTAAGACAGGTTGAGGTCTCTGTTGAGCCTGGTATGGGTAGTTCTGAGGAGGCCTATAGTAATAAGGCTGAGCATTGTATTGGCCTTGATACCTACCTGGCTGCGGATATGCTTGCGGGTAGTTCTGTCTCACGGTTTGTTTGTTGTATGGGCAGTCCTGAGCCGTATGATTCGTGTATCTTCTCTCAATTGTACAGTATTGGCCACTAGGGTTGGCTTGAGGTTGTGTTGTATTGGGACACACATTTGCCATATGGTCACCACCACAGGTGTAACAACGCTTGTTTGTTAGCACCCTAGGTTTACTAGAAACTCCTAGTTTTTGGGGCACTTTTTCTGCTAGGTCTTCTATTGAGCTAGACAACTTTGTGGATGCTAGAGATGAACAGTCTGAGTCCTTATAGACCTTTGAGAGTTCCAACTCGTCTCCTAAGTTGTCCTCGATGTCTATACAAATTCTTAAACATTGCTCTAGCGTTCTGGGTTCTTTTAGGTACACGTAGGAGCGTAGTTTAGGGCTCAACAAGCCATCTAAAAACAATGACACTTGCTTGGCTTGTGAGGGTAGCTCTTGCATTGGACATCGTTCAACATATTGTCTAAACCTACGTCCTGCCAGTCTTACGGTTTCCTGAGGGGTCTGTTTAAAGCTATGAATCAACAAAGACGTGTCATGTCTAATCCCACTTTTAGAGAATTCGGTGATGAATGACTCTAAAAAGTGATGGATGTCTCTAAATTGCCTTTGTTGCAGAGGTTGGAACCAAGTTAAAGCGGTATTCTTTAACGTTAGTCCAAATGCGTTATATTGCGTGAACATGTATTCAACTTGTTCGGCTCTTAGTACTTGCTTGAATTCTGCGACATGGTCATAGGGATCTCCTGTCCCATCAAAGTAATTCTTCATTGATTTTACTAACTGTGTGGGTCTCAATATTCTTGCGTGTTCACATGGTCTAGGTAGAGGAAAATCATCTCTACCACCTGGTATTCCATGATCTCTTTGCCTATCTACTCTATTAGTGTCCATGGTTGTTCTATCTCTCCCTATGGGGTGATTAAAGCTTACTTCGGGTCTCTCTTGATTTCTCTCTCTTGGATTTCCATGGGCTGATGATGTTCCTGCCCCTTGTTGACTTGTGTTCATGTTCGTCCTAGATGGAGGGAATACCAATTCACCTCTCCATGTGTATGTGTTTTTAGCGCGGTCAGGCACCACAAAGACTCTTTCTGAAGTCTCATCCAGGTATACAACCTTTCCAGGTGTATCCGGGTCCTTGAACTCGTATATCGTGATGATTCCTACTTCACTAAGTATTTCGGTCTTGTATCTCCAAAAGGCTTCATCAGTTTCTTTATTTACAAACAACTCTATGCTTTTGTTGTCCTGAGGGATCCAATCCGGGATTAGTACTCGTGTCAGTACAGATTTCCCTCTAGGTGTTCTAAGCTCTTCTAATGGTTCTTTTCCTTGAGATTTTGCTTCCGTCTCTGGTTGAATCACGCCAAACTCGTTGGTATTGTTTGGTTGCATACTTAAGATGTACATTGTTCCTTGTCTATGTACACGTCTCTCTCGAATTTCACCACTGGATGTTCCAATCCAATGGGTTGATCGGGGTTGTGCATTTGCACCACTTGCCTTCGCAAACCATCCTCATAGATGCGAGCACCTAATCGGTTAGTTCGGAGAAACTCTAGTTGCGTTCTATAGGGTCCTTCTGGTTTTTCTAAATAGGCTACATTCGACCCTCCTTCTGGTCTATCTGTGCTAAATGCCATTTCTGATTCGCTAGTATCTGAGCTCTCGTAGGGGTAATTACTATTCAATTGCTGAGCCCACAATCGTGCAGTAGTTCTTACACTTGCCTCTGATGATCTAAGGCTTCGTCGGTCTGACTTACCTATATGTTTGCCCAATCTAAGGTTCATTAATTTTCTTCCTTGCACACTCAGTACACGCTCAGATCGTCACCGATTCTTTGTTATTACTGTCTTGATTTTTAGATTTCTTTAGATTCTTGTCTTAATGTATGCGCCAGGAATTCGACTTTCCGTTATAATTTTGAGTTCTCGTTCCGTCAGACTTATGTTCTTTCCTTTAGGTTTTCGTGTCACACACCTTTATCTTTAGTCTTGGACTTGAAAGAATTAAATATCTTGAACTTGAGGCGTTCCTACCGTCGTTAATCCACAACACTACCGTTTAGCCTAAGCTAAGAATTGACTGAGGGGGTTGAGTAATCTTCCAACCTCGAGTCAGCTTTTCTGGTTGCTCTGATGCCCAAGAAGCCGCGCTTCCCAAGCTTTATGCCCTTCACTGCCTTGCTTTGGTTGTCTTTGATTGCCCTTGCTAGACCTGGAAAAAATTCAATATTAGACCAAGTCACAGTTGGATGATCAAGCACTTGAGTATATACACCTTTTAAGTCCCTTCCCTTTTGCCCAACTTTTTAAGGTTTGCCCCCTGGCTTTCTAGTCCCAAACTAGGTCAACCTCAAAATAGCTTATCTAAAAATAGACGTATCCTTTAAGAAAAAAACAGTTGAGGTCACGTAGTACTCGTAAAGAGCTTTCTAATGAGCTATTAAACTCAAAAAACGGACTTCGGATGAAAAAGTTATGACCATTCAGGCCCTGGGGGGTAAAAACTGACAAACCGATGTTTCTCCAAATATGAGCTAAGGGGTCTCCTATGAGTCTAATCACCCAAAAATTTCCCAAAATTAGCCCCAAAATTGGCCAAAAAATGAAACCCTAAAATTTGCGATGGGGGTGCACAATCGCGATGGTCTGGGACCGTCGCGATGGCGTGAACTTGCACAATCGCGATGGCGTGAAATGGGACCGTCGCGATGGCGTGAACTTGCACAATCGCGATGGTCTGGATTTTCACAATCGCGATGACGTGAAAGTGCACCGTCGCCATGGCGTCAGTCAACGGTCAACGTGGACAATCGCGATGGTCTAAAGTGCACCGTCGCGATGGTCTGGGCGCGATGGCGTGAGCCAATCACGATGGTCTGAGCGTGATGGCGTGAGCCAATCGCGATGGTCTGAACACGATGGCGTGAGCCAATCGCGATGGTCCGAATTTTTGCAGTGTCGCGATGGTCTGAATTGCACCGTCGCGATGGTCTGAATTGCCACGTGGCACCGTCGACGCGATGGCATGAGCCAATCGCGATGGCGTGACACAATCGCGATGGTCAGAGACCGTCGCGATGGTCCGGCCAAGCCGTTGCGATGGTGTGAGCCAATCGCGATGGTGTGACACAATCGCGATGGTCAGAGACCGTCGTGATGGTCCACTAAACTATGATTTTTTGAGATGCGGCTATGGATTCCTACACACGCAGGGGTCGCCTACACGGTGGTGAACTCGCCTTCCTCAAAATCCGAACTTTGCAGACCATCGCGATGGTCTGACTCAGTCGGAAATTTCTGACAGAAACTGAAGTTTTTACCTTTTTGCAGCCTTCCTGATGCACTGGAGCTCTGTACCTGCAAGAAAACTCAAGAAAACAAAAGCACACACAAGCACAAAAGCTCTCTCTCACTCTCTCGCATGCACAAATGAGGGGAAATGAGGAGAATGGGTGGATATGGTGAATTTTTTTTATTTTTTTTGGAAATGAAAATGATGATGCGGTGATGAAGATGGAGTGTGGGGGAGGTGAAAAACACTAAAAACTAAGTAAAAACAACAACAAAAACTGAAATTTTTACCTTCCAACGCTACTTCTTGCTATACTCTTACCATCACACATTCGTCCTAGACTCGATCCCCGGCAACGGCGCCAAATTTGGTGTTGCTCTAGCACAATGGTGAGAACCACGTTAAGAAGCTCCACCTCCTTAATGTCAATCCGCGGAAGAGATAGGAGTGATATGAAGATCGTGAATGTGAGATGAAGTGAGAGTGAAGGTGAGAAGCATAGAAATGCACACACGCATGCACACACACTACGAAGAGTCAAGCAAGACACAATGGAAGGTGGGAAAATTAGTTCTATTACTCAAGAACACTATTACAAGCTCAAAAGAACTCTAAACTCCAACAAGCTAACCTCAAAAATGAGCTCTCTAGCTCTTTTTATAGTTTCTAGACTAGTTTTGACCGGTTTCACATCTAGTGACCGGCCTAGTTAAAAAATAGGTCCTAGATGCTATTTGGAAGGGTAAACGGTGTCTAAAAATAACGAAAATTGGTACGCGCATTCTACGTCTACCTCTTCCTCTTCCATAGTAGAATACTTGCTCAGAACTAGCTTTTCCTTGGGAGTTTGAGTCCTCACCAAGATTCTTTTCTTCAATGATCAACATGGGCACCAAATCAACAAAATTCGAAATATTTTCCTTGGTATGAGTAGATGTTCTGAACTGCTTATATGCAACTCTTAAACCAAGAAGGCACACTTCCACCTTATCATCATCATCTACATTCATGCCAATAGATGCAAGTGACTGACATATTCTTTTGATTTTCAGGGTGTAGTCACTTATCGACATGCCCTTTTTCTCCAAAGTATGCGGCTCATTCTTGAGTTGCAATTTCCGTGCCTTTGTGTTCGTCTCATACAAAGTGACCAAACTGTTCTTCTAGATCAAATATCCTAGAGGACAACTTGTGTCCATTCCACTCATGCTCTTATGCTTTAAAGTTGGGATCAAGAAATCTAATAGTAACACAACATTTTGTCTGAAGACCATTTGAAATGGGGTGGCAATGAGTGCTCTTTTGTAGGCAACTCAGTAATCCCATACAACATTATGAAGTTGTTTATCTAAATCAGAGCATTTATTATTTACCAGCTTTATCAATACATTACATAGGATCTTGTTTGTGATCTTGGCTTGTCTATTAACTTGTGGATGATAGGTGCAAACTTCTTATGTATCACCAAGAATTCTCGGAGAAGGTTTTCAATGACGTCGTTCAAGAAGTGCATACCTTTATCACTTACTAACTCTATTGATAACTCGTATCTGGTGAATACATTCTCGAATAAAAACTTAGTCATCGTTTGAGCATCATTCTTTGTCATGGCTTTTACTTCTACCCACTTTGTAAGGTAGTCCATGGCTACAATAATGTACTCTGCATGGGATTTTCTAGCCGGGGGGTTAATAGGACCTACAAAGTCTAGAACCCACTTCGAGAATGCATGTCCTCCCATCATTGGCCTCCAAGGCATCTCATCTTTTCTGACGGATATTGTGCACGTTGGCATGTGTCACATTTCTTCACATAGGTATGTGCATCCCTATGAAGAGTGGGCCACCATAATCTTGAGAATAGAATGGCCTTAATTACTTGATCAGGCCCAAAGTGTCCACTTGCAACACCCTTATGTCCAATTTCTAACATTTTCAAATAGTCTGACTCAAAAATGCACAGTCTTAATTAACCATCTTTGCCTCTTTGGTATAGGTTGTCTCCTACTAAGGCGTAGTCCTGAGCCTCTTCCTCCATGCTTCATTTTCTTGCTAGACCAGCCTTGTTGGGTAGTGTTCCTGATCTCATAAATTCTACCAACACTCCAATATGGAATTAACGAAACGTGATAACGGGTAGCATACTCCACTAGGTATCTCTCTTGGCACATGGGCAATTCTTAATCCACTCATGTATTTCTTTGTCCATACTAGGACAATACACACCTAAACATTTCAGATTTTTCAATGTTCATTGTTTAGAATAGTGAGATCCTAACAATCCTTCATGGGCTTGTTGCAACCAACTACTATGTTCATCCTCCTTGACACAACAAGCTAGTACACCCTTCATATCTTGTTTGTACATACTTTTTGCCAATATCTGGTATTTTTGTGCTTTTACAATTTCATGTTTGTTTGTTTTCACATTCTTATTTGTGGGTCCAAAGGTTAGGACAGGTACTAACTTACTTGCCCATTTGGGAACAACTTCAAAATTGAACAGATAAGCATTAGGCAGTTCATCAGGCACTCCTTATAGTGACTCTCCTAAAGTGATGCGAGAAAGGTGATCCTCCTTGAGGTGGGTTCTACCTTTCCTTTGAAGTCGTATTCCATTAGTAAGAGGAACCATCTTACTAAGCATCTTATATTGCAAGGTTTATTGACAAAATATATTAAAGCTTGATTATCAGTGAAAAACTTGAAACTGTTGGCCAATGAATAGTGTCTAAACTTCTTCATGACGTATACCATGCCTAAGCCTTCTCTTTCGGTTGTTGTATAGTTTCGTTCAACTGTGTTTAGTTGTCTGCTAGCATATGTTATAGGCAAATCTAGATTTCCTTCACTTGTGGGTTGTGCTAGCACACATCCTATTGCATGATTGGATGCATCTACACGGACATGGAATGGTTTAGTCCAATCAAGAGTGGCCAATATTGGTGTTGTGCAAAAACATCTCTTTAGATCATTGAAGGAATTTTTGCATTCATCATTCCACTCAAAATTTTTCAGCAGAGCATAAAGAGGTTTAGCTATGATTGCATACATATGGATAAGCCTATGATAATATCCACAATGGCCCATAAAGGCTTGTACCTCTTTAACATTCCTTTGCCTCTGCAACTCTGCTATGGATCTTACTTTTTCCTCATCGGTTGATATTTTGTTCTTAGAAACAATATGATGTAAGATCTTACCTTGATGTACCATGAACACACACTTTTCACGGTTAAGACAAACTCGATATTCTCTACACTTGTTGAAGATCTATCTCAGGTCTGGGATGTGGTGTCTTCCTTCTTGGGAATGAACACATAAATCATCTGCATATACTTCTAAGTTCTTACTCAAGAACTCTTTGAAGACATGACACATGAGCCTTTGGAATGTTGCACATGCATTGGTGAGCCCAAATGGCATCACATGAATGCAAAAGATTCCCTACTCTATGGTGAAAGCCATTTTGTGCTGATCTTCTAGGGCAATTGCTACTTGGTTGTAACTTGAAAATCCATCAAGGAAGCTATAAATTTCCTTGTGTGCAACACGCTCTAATAAATGTTCAGTAATTAGAAGCGGATAGCTATGTTTGATCATAGCGACATTAACTTTTTTGAGGCTAATACATACTCAACTTTTTGTTCTTCTTGGGCACCACTACAATGGGGGACACCTGTCCAATATGCTCAATCTCATAGATAAATCCAACTTCAATCATTCTTTCAATTTCTTCTTTTATTCTTGAAACATAAGTCTCATTATATGTGTAGGGATTTTGTTTGGCGGTCTTGGCATCAACTGTCATGGGGATCCTATGAGAGCATATTTCTGGATCTACCCCCTTCAAATCTCTATAGGTCTGTGTACCTAAGTCGCAAGACCTTAGGGACTTGTGTCAAAGAGATGAAATCTCATTTGCCCCACAAATGCGTATAGTGGTGGATTGACACATGTTTAATTATCAATCCGAAGAACCACATGAACCAAGTGCATGAGGATGTGTATAAACGTGATGGAAAGTGAAGTGCTTCAGCTATAATGCATGAGAAAGGGCTCAACTATCTCTCCAACTCACCAAATCTCTGGAAATGTCTACCGTGATACCACTTACAGTAGTAAGCACAAATTCGAATGTATCTCCTAGCTCCAAACTCCGAATGTGGCTAATAGTCATTCATTTCGAATCTCTCGACAAGACGCATCTATTGATAATATTTTCACTTGAATCTGACAAACGCTCTTCAAGTTATGGCCAAAATAGTGAATAGTGGGAAACACCTACACTCACTCCACAACTCGTATTGGTTCACACACTCCAGTTGCTCAAAAGTGATGGGGAGAGATAGACAACAATCCTACACACACATTCCAAGCTTCACACACAACAAAAGATCATAGAGAAGATGAAAATCAGCAGGAAAGAAGAAAATTCAAAAATTTGAGTTCTCCTTCTTCACAATGGCAAAAAGTCTCTTCAAAACAGTCACAAAGTGACTAATATACATGTGCCCTAAAATTGATCCTTTCACACAAGTGACTGACACTTTATTGACTATTCTCTAATTTTCTACCATTTTACAAGAAGTATATTAGAATGATTTGGGGCTTATGCATCTAGAGGACTCCTCTAGTGCATTTACATAGCTTCAAGGAAATTTTCTAATATTTTGAAGAAGAAATTTATGTCCATTAATTTGAAAATTTTGGGGCTCCTCTTTTGTGACTCTTTTCTCTGCAACACTCTTCCCCTCTTTGTCTTTGTCGTCCCTTGACAAGCTTTGCTTTTCATCTGCAGCTTATCTATGGCTCCTTAGTACACGCACCTAGTGGTCGAAGAAGCAATAAGGATTGTCAGAGAATTTGTTACTTTATCCGAAGTTAATCCTTTGCTTCTATAAGACCCTTGGTATTCCTTATATCGCAAGTCTGGGTTGTTGTATTAAGTAGGGCTGTCACACACGCCATCAGTGGCTAAGAATGTGATATTCTTAATCACTCTCTTCAACTTCTCAGCTTCTGCCTCTTTCTAACTTTTGGTCTTTTGATATGTCTTTGTCTTCACACATTTGACCCCGTTGTATTGCTTGGAGCTTGTTTACTTCTTTTCCAAGCGCACACCTTACTTTGCTAACCTTTGCTCTTATCTATGTCATCATTACATTTCAAAGGCCTTGTTCTTAAATCTTCTTTGTCATCCTATGGGACTTGATTCCTTTCTTTCCATTGCACGCATCCAGTGGACAAGGACATAGTTAAGACCTTTAGACAATTGGTTATCTTATCTGATGAAGGATCCTTTGTGTGCTGTCTCTCTTCCGTGTTCGTTGCTTTCACCACATGCACCTGGTGGATGAGGAAGCTGTGTACAACCTCCCATGAAATGTTCTGGTTGTTATCTTTCTTTATTTCCACTCCTCAGGACCTGGTTCTTTGGTGTTGTTGCCTGGTGCATGCCCCTGCGGGGCTTTGGGCAGAGGGTTGTTCTTTTCTTTATGAACTTTTATTCTTCACTGAGCAATTTTATTCTTCGATCTTCTTCTTCTTTCTTTTTTTGCTGAATTCCCCTTCTACACGTCCCTCCTCCTGAACTCTATCATCCGCGAAAAGCTTTTTGTGGTGATGTGAGTACGTTTGTATGACTTTTTGCTCTCTTTGATTAAGCAAATTGGCTTGACATAACATCAATTCTTTCCATTGAGTCGACTTCACCCTGTCATTTGGTGCCTGTCTATGATCTGCAAAGAAACTTAACTTGTAGGCCACCAGTATTGCATTGAGGTTCGAAGATATTTTTGCAAAAATTTATGAATCCATTTCAAAAAATCCTGTAAAAAATGCCTCTTCAAACGTTTGCATATATGTACTTGGCAAAAACATTAATCTTGAGTAGATAGCCATGAGTGGTAATCGACTAGGTATAGTTGATAAATCGAAAACAAGGGCATCTAATCCTTGGTTAATGCCGATGAAGTTAACAAATGTATACTGCGCATGCTGAAACACCTTTATTATGGTAAATAACATACTCAAAATTTTGTTAGTCATCTTGATGGATAAATTTGGTACAATTGCGTATTTGGCAATCCAAAATTCTATTGTTTTTACCACGTACTCTTCCGTTGGTAAATAATTATGTGGTGGACTCGGTAATAATGGGTAGTTGAGCCACTGATTATTTAAGCTTCTCTGGTGCTGTGCTTCCCAAAATTGCATCCAAGAGAATCTTCTGGGTACTAGGCAAAAAGATGGATTGACTTGAAGTATATATGGTGGCGATTCCCAATGTACTCGTAGTGTAGGATTCTTCTCCAAAAATTTCCTCCTACAGATAGGATCTGCCTTGTCAAATTCCTCATGTGTATAGGTGAATGTTTGCATGCTGAACTGTAGGTTGCTATCTGGCTCTTTATTTGTTGTGGTCTTTATGTACTATCGTGTTTGCTCTTTAAGTAATCCATACGACACATTGAAAGGTTTCATTACCTGTTCTAGATTTTTACTCTCAATCTTTGCTTCTCTCATGACTTGGATTACTTGTTCTTCAAAATCTTCAGTAAGCTCGGACACCAGTAGTGCCCGCTGATGTTGGCTTAGTTTTGCAACAGCCCGAGCATGTCTTTCCGTGTTGGTCTCCGTTTCCTCCCTTATCGGTGAATGATGTAGGGGGGGAGAAAGAGGATGTACCTCAGTCTCCTCAGTAGCTGCTGTGGAGTGTGGAACTACTGGTGCCCCCTCATTTACCTGCTGTGCTAATTGATCTTTCAATTGCTTTATCAATTCATCCTTTTCTTTAATTTCTTTGGTGGCTCTCATAATGGTTTCCTTGTTTTTGAGGAGCTCCTCTCCTATGGCAGCAAGTTGATTAACATCTTCATTGCATTGTACTATATATTGATTTTTTGCTACCTTCCATTTCTTTCTAAGCTCAGTCGTGTCGTTCATGTATCTGGTCTCCCAATCTGCTATGATGGCTTGCTCCTGCTTCAGCTGACCTTCATACTTTTCTATCCGATCCTCCAATGCTTTGATGTTGCTTTTTGGCACAATAGGAGCTTCTATCAGCTGGTTGCATAAAAGGGCTATCATTAGCTCCTTGTTCCTATTCCTTAGATTGTTTGCTTCATCCATGTATACCTTGTTTTGAGATTCAAGGATCTTGCTTCTAGTATTCATGTGTACCTTGTCAGCTTCGCTAGCCTCATATTTGCTTTGTAGTTCTTTCCGTTGGTCTTGCAGCTTCTTGTTTTCCATTTCTAATGTGGCACATTGATTCTTGGCCTCTTTGGCTTCAGCCTCTTTCTCTAATATTATCTTTTGTGCTTGAATTAATTTTGTAGATAAATTCTCACCTATTTCTTGGAGTTGATTTTTCTCCCTCATTGCTTTGTCGTAATCTGCATCAGCCTCAAGCATTAGCCATTGAGTCTCCATGGCAGTTTATATCATCTGTTGTACTACTAGCTTGAGCTGAGCTACATCCACGTTCAACCAAGTTTTGGGAATGCTTGGTTCTTCCCCGATTCGTACGTCTTTTCCTTGCTCCACGTGTATTGTCTCGTTATGCGGTTGTCTTATTTGGAGCTGTACTTCTTGTGCTCTTTGCTCCTCTTCTTGATTGATAGATTTGGTGGCACTTCCTTGAAATGTGACATCCATCGGAGAGGGTTCTGCCACGTCCCTTATTGGTGTGAAGAGTTCCGATTCTTCGAATGTGTTTTCTACCTTTTCTTCCTTAGGTATCTTCATTCGGACATCTTCCACTAGAATATTCTCTTTGACCTGGATGTTGGATGCTTCATTCAATTTGATAATATGGACTCCTTCTTGAGAGGCCTCTTGCCTTGTGGTGTCCTTGCTTGTGTTATCAAGCACTTGCTCAATCTTTGTGCCTTCCATGCCAAAGTCATCATTTACTTGATTTAATTCTTCCCATTGACCATCATCCTTCGAATCACTTCGTATATCCATATTCAGCATAGAGGTGTCCTGTTCTTCTATTGTGTTCGATGATGAACTTGAATTAATTAATCCCAATTCTCTATACCTATGAACCTTGGTCAAACTTTTTCTTTGTTCAACATCTTGATGGGCTTGTTGGTAGTGATGCCCTTGCATTGATAGGTTTACCTGTCCTTCCATATACTGGTGAGCAGCTTCCATTGCTTTTGTTTCTTCCTCCGTAATAGTGGGATTTTCTTTGAGCCTCGTCCTTGGAAGTACATGTGCCTTCTTTGTAGCTTGAGCTTCTACTTCTGTCTACATCATCTCCCGTAGCCTTTTGGTATCTCTCATTCTTGGTTTGGAGCTCATTTCAACGTCTTCTACAATCTTGGCTCCTTTCTTCTTCCTTGGAACTGTGGCAATCTTTGCATACTTAGCCATTGCTTCTGATGACGGCATCTCTTTCAAGTGTTCTCTAATGCCCAAAGCATGATAGATCAAGATTGTTAATGCAATGCTTCCATTCAGGAATTTCTTATGATTCCACTGTTTCTTGGCCTCAAAGAGCCACTCTTGAATGTATGGAGTCATATTAACTTGATTCCCGATTTGTTTGATTGCATGGGACAACATTTGCACTATAATCTTCTGAGGAGCAATATATCGGTGCATGTTGCGAAAGCAGAAATGCTGATGAAAATAGTCTCACTTCCTCCTCTATGTCAATGCGATTTATATCTGTGAACGTCCTGGTCTTTGCTCCCTGGCTTTCCTGTTTCAAAATTGTATTTCCGTCTTTTTCCCATCTGAAAGCTTCTTTAATTAAGTCGTGGGTAAATTGTATGATGACCCACTCTCCTGCTGCATCTAGTACTCTTGCTTCAGGTACCAATGGATCATGCAATGCCGGCTGCAAGGTGTTCATGACTTGTGTACACCGCTGGATACCAGATTTCTTCATGATGTCCACCGTCGATGGAAGTTCATGCACTACCTTGAAGTCTTGGGACATTATTGGGAACTGATGGTCAGTGTCCATGATTTTAATTGTCACTAGGAACAAATAATCCTCTGCCGATTGATCTTCTCTAAACTAGTGACCTTTTGCTTTAGTTACACTTTGTAGAGGGAATTCTAGCACCTCCTCTTGAATGGTCACTTCAAAATCCTCAGAAGCCATTTGCACTTGTAATGAAAAGAGCATCAGCTTTCTATAGAAGTGTTGGCAGCAACAGTCAAGGCACTGAAGGACTCACAAGACAAGGAAGCCAAAGAAGGGAGCCAGAGCAAAGAGAAGGCACAAGCAGACTAAGCAGTCAACGAAGATCTGGCAAGTAGGCCATTCAAATTTTTCCAAAACAACATCTTCATAGTAGTGATTCTCATCACTACAAATCATTGTAAATACCATTTCACCTTTTTGTAACTCCATTTTGTGTAAGCCGAGGAGTCCTTGAGATTGAGGAGTATTAGAAGTAGCATCGTACCAATTTTCATAATTTTTAGACTTCGTTTGAGCCTCCAAATAGGTCCTAGAACCTAATTTTTAACTAGGCCAGACACTAGGTCTGGACAGGGCCAAAAGCTAGTCAGAAAATATAAATAGAGCTAGAGAGCTCATTTTTGAGGTTAGCTTGTAATAGAGTTGAACTTGTATGAGCATTTTGAAAGTAATCTAAAAGAACTCCATTGTCTTCCTCTTTGTTCTTGCTGTGTGTGCGCGTGTGTGTGTATGTGTGTGCATGTTTGTGTGCTTCTCACTCACGCACTTGTGCCTTCACTTGCTCGAGTTCATCATACCATCCTCACGTCTTCCCAGATTGACATTAAAGGAGGTGCTAATCATCACTGAGCTACAAGAAGGCATGTCTTTAGTGATGTGTGTTGTAGTGACATATCATTCATTGTGTCACTCCGTTTCCCTTTGCTTACATAAGTAAGATCTCTTACCACATATTTTTCATTTTTATTCCTGAAAGAAAACAAGAATTAGTGTAGTCGAAGCATTTATTTATGTACATAGTAGGTCCATTCCTATGGAAATAGAATCTATGATCTATTCCCAAGTGGGAAATGTGCACCACTAGTTTTATTACGTATGCCATGTGCCGAATGCATGGCCTCGTAATGTGGCCCTGTCATGCATACTTTAGGTGCATTTAGCTCATCATGAGTGCAACTGGAATTTAGTTGGATCTGTTGTTTCTATCCTTGCTGCCTCTTCTATTTCCACATCCATTTTGTAGTTGAAGTTTGAGGCTTCATCTTCTCCTTGTTTTGTCTTGCTCTGTTTCTTTTTCTTTTTTAAAGTCTGATTGGTTGGGATCCTACTCCTTTGGTACCTTGGGTTAGTCTGGTTTGGCCTTATGGTCCTGCTTCGTCGGTACAATGTTTCTTCTTCCTTGTATATCTCTTGATTTGCCATTTGTTTGACCTTCTTTGGATTCCATATGTGTTGTCATGTTCTTTGAGCTTCTACCAATGACTTTGGAAGCCATACTCTCAAAATTATTTTTGGTTCTGCTTGTGATGAAGAGAATTCGTTGTTTCTTCTTGTCTCCATAAGTTCAGTGACCTATATCGGTGTAGACTTTTTTGGTTCCCTTATTCGATCCTTGCGAACCCAGTGTAGATTGGCAATTCTTGATTGCGATAATCTGACCGTGGAGTTCCACGTTGATGATCTTCCTTTGTTGTAGGTGAATTTAGGAGTGTTGTCCTCATCGTTTCTCTTTGATTCACCGTTCATGTAGGATGAACGCACCTTCTCCATTGGTGCAGTGGTATTGGTGGTAACATTTTTTTTGGGACATTCCTTTGGTACACTTTTGATTGATTTTGCTAATTTTTCTTCTAGATGTCTTGCCTATGAGAGGGTCTTTCTTCTAATAGGCTAAAGATTTCCTTGTGGCCTACTTTGGTTGAGATGTACCCTTGAGCTAGGTGAATGCTCACTTTGTTCTCAATGATCCAATCTTGTCGTAGGATCAAGTGCTCTATTAGATCCTTGTCTTTACACACCAAGACTCGTTGTTCCATAGTGGAATTTCCTAGGTGGAGGGATAATGAAGCTTCTCTAATGCATTCAATGACTTGATCCCCAATGCCTATCATGTGAGCTTTAGTTGGTGTTATGGTTGTTTGAAGATGCATGATGTATGTCCTTCGTATGCAACTGAGTGCTACTCCCGAGTCTACCAAGGCATCTATTAGTTGGTAATTTGTCGTTCCAATCCCTATATTTAAATAAGGTTGGGATATGTTGATGGTGTTTATGTTGGCCTGGTGAACTTGATAGTTGGCCATGGGGATAGGCTCTTCTCCTTGTAGATATCGTTCATCCCTTTGTCTTATCCACTCTTTTCATTTCTTGATGTGCTCTAGGGCTTCCTGTCTTGCCTCCTCTCTAATCCTTTCTTCCTCTCTCTTTCTATTTTGTGCACCTACCAGTCGTGCTAACATTTGGTCTGTCAATGGCTCCATGTAACATTTTACTCGACAACCACTTATGTAATTAGGAAGTATATCTCCATCCAAAGTAGCTAGGTTAATAGCTCCACGAGTTGAAATCCTATTGATTATTAGAGGTCCATATCCGCGCTTTTGTAGCTTCTTGGCATGTTGTTTCAAAGTATATACTAGAACTAAATCTCCTTCTTTTAGTCCTTTATCTTTGATGTGCGCATCATAATATGCTTTCTGTCTTCTCTTGGATGCATAAATTCTAGCAACAACTTGTATCCTAGTCTCGTGTAGCTTCTCAATTTGTTCTAGTTGCTTGGACAATTCATGCCCCCTCCATTCGTACTGTTGGGCTACTCTCAAAGTTGATACTAAAAAATTGATGGGCAAGATTGTGTTTTGTCCATACACTAGGTTGAATGGTGTAGTTCCAATGGCAGTCTTGTAAGCCACATGGAAGGACCAAATTGCATGATGCAATTGTTTGTCCCAATCTGACCTTCCACTATTGACTATCTTTGTCAATACTTTGAACAACACCTTATTGGAGCTTTCCGCTTGACCGTTGGCTTGAGCATGATAAGGGGCCGATTTTTTATGGATCACTAAGAACTCATTCATTAAGGACTCTATTACTTCATTAATGAAATGAGTTCCTCGATCACTCACTATCTCTATAGGTAGTCCAAAGCGAGTAAAGATATGCTAAAAAAGAAACTTAGTTGTGGTCTGAGCATCATTTTCCATAGTAGCCTTCGCCTATACCCATTTAGTTAGGTAATCCATTGCTACTATTATGTATTCAGCGTGTGACCCTTTAGCTGGTGGATTAATGGGTCCTATGAAATCAATACCGCATTTGGAAAATGCTCTCCTGCAAACCATGGGTCTCAATGGCATATCATCTCGTCGAATAAGATATTTAGCTCTTTGGCATGTCTCGTAACTTCATACATAGGTGTCTGCATCCATATGTAGAGTTGGCCACCACATGCCTGCAAAGAGGATCATTTTTACAATTCTTTCAGCTGAGAAATGTCCTCCTGCAGCACTTGCATGTGCCACTTCTAATATGGGTAAGTACTCTCCTTCATGCACACATAGTCGTAGTTGATTATTGTAACATAATCCTAGTAGGAGATGGTTGAACTACACCCTAAGAGAGAGGATTAGGAAGTAATCCTCAACCATGGCTTTTGGGGCAAGTGGTTAGCCCATCACATTCCTAACCAAGAGGTTGTGAGTTCAATCCCTTACAATTATCCTTCTCTCTTCTGAATAATTGTCTTCCCATGATGACATAGTCCTTACTCATTTCTTCTAGGGATCGTTTCCTTGCTAAGCTCATTCCTTCCTCATGTTCTCGTGTCTTTAGGAATTTCACTAATGCTTACTCCAATTGGGTGCTATTGTAGAGAAGGGTAAAGATGTATGATCATCTGGAGTGGTTTCCTGACATTCTGTGCAACTACTGACATATTCATGGGCATCCTTAGGCATATAAGGCCAATATACTCCTAATAGTTTCAATTCTCTTAAAGTCCCATGGGTTCCCTTATGCATTCTCCATTTGTTTATGTGAGCTTGTTCAATCAAGTTCTTCTATTCGTCTTCCTCTATGCATCTAGACAATATGCCGTTGGATTCCTTATGATACACACTTCCTGCAACAATGTGTAAGTTACGGGATTGTAGAATTTCCTTTCTACTTTCCCTGTTAATTGAGTGTTGTGGTCCATGAGTGAGTATTGGAATTAGCTTTTCTGCCCACTTAGGACATACTTCCAAATTAATCAGGTACGTGTTTGGTAAATCATCGGGTACTCCGTTTGTTAATCTGTGTGTTAATCTAGAGAGATGATCGGCTCTCACGTGAGTATTTCCTTTTTTCACAATTACTTCAAAATCAAACTCCATTAATAACAGAAACCATCTCACTAGTCTTCTCGTGTTACAAGTCTTATTGACTAAGTACAATAAGACTTGATGATCTATGAAGAACTTGAACTTGTTGGCTAAGAGGTAGTGTCTGAATTTCTTTATGGCATACATCATCCCTAAACCTTCTTGCTCCGTAGTTGTATAATTTCTCTCGGCTTGATTTAGTTGTCTGCTTGCATAGGCAATAGGATGCTCCAATTTTCCTTCATCTGCCGGTTGAGCTAATATACATGCTATTGCATAATTGGAAGCATCCACATGAATATGAAAAGGCTTGTTCCAATTGGGAGTTTTCAAAATAGGAGCTGTGCTAAGCCACTTTTTTAGCTCATTAAATGCTTTCTTGCATTCCTCCATCCATGTGAATTGAGTCAACAATCCATACAGTGGCTTTGCAGTTATGGCGTACATGTGGATAAATCAGCAATAGTATCCACAATGACCCATAAATGCTTGCACTTCTTTTGCATTTTTTGGTCTTGGAAGTTCTAGAATAATTTTGATCTTGTCTTCATCCGTAGATATTCTGTTCCTAGACACGCTGTGTCCCAAGATCTTCCCTTGTCTTACCATGAAAATACACTTCTCCAGATTCAGACATACTCTATATTGTCGGCATTTTTCAAATATTTTTCACAATTCCGGAATGTGTTCCTGCCTCCGATTTGAATATGTACATAGATCGTCTACGTATACTTCCATAGTCTTCCTTAGAAATTCCTTGAAAATGTGACACATCAACCTTTTGAAAGTGGCAGGGGCATTAGTGAGTCCAAAAGCCATCACTCTGAAAGCATAGACCCCCCATTCCATCGGAATGCGGTCTTGTGTTGGTCCTCAGTAGCAATAACTACTTAGTTGTACCCAGAGAATCCATCCAAGAAGCTATAGACCTCCTTACCTGCAACTCTTTCCAAAAGGTGATCAGTGATAGGCAATGGGTAACTATCACAGATTGCAACTACATTGACTTTCTTTAGATTGATGCACACTCTTAGCTTCCCATTCTTTTTGGGGACAACTACTAAGGGTGACACCCATTCGGTATGTTCTATCTCGTAAATGAATCCCGCAGCTAATAGCTTGTTTATCTCTTCTTTAATTTTTGCTGCATAAACATCATTGTAAGGGTAAGGACGTTGCTTTGAGGGTTTCGCATCAGGTGTCATTGGGATTTGATGAGCAAAAATGGAGGGTTCCACACTTTTGAGATCCTTGTAGGTCCATGCAAACACATCTCTATATTCTCTAATCAGTCTTATCAATTCTTCTTCTTCCTCAAGTGACACATCCTTTCCTATGTATGTGCATCTGTCTTCTCCATTTTTTATGGTCACTATGTTTTTTTTCGTTTGTTCCTTGTTGTCATACGCTTCTCCTTCTTTTACCTCTCTCTTAGACATCTGAATGGTTATTTTCCTTTCCTCTACTTCGTATCTTTTGAAGTGTTCTTGGAACTTCAAAAAGATCTGGGGTTGGTTCGGTCTTACTCATGGTTTCCTCATGGTTCGGTTCTATAGGGGCTGCTTCGATTGCTAACACTTTAGGTGTTGCACACTTGTCTTTGACTTGAATGGCTTCTAGATAGTGTTCCTCCGAATCGAACTCTGGTTCAATCTCTATGCTCTCATATTCTTCCTTCCATTTTTTTTCTAATACTTCTCCGGCTTCTACCTCTTGAAGGACTACCATGTATAAGTTTACGTCATAGCCTTCCTCGTCCACACATTCATTCATGGTCAATAAATACTTCTTCATTTACACATACATCCAAAGTTGCTATGATTTCCATCCAACCGTGCGGCTCGAATGCTTCGTCAGGAAAAACTTGAGGCATGCACATCGGATCCTCTATGGGTCGATAATTCCGATGTCCTATGGGCCATAACTGTAGTTTTTTATCCTCTTTCTTAGCTTTCTTACACATCCATAAGTGGGCATCCTCATGCATCCATGATTGATCACTTGATCCAGCACTATGGATAGACAAATCATCTTCATCATTGTGTACGGGGTTCCATTGTAATGGGGGTGCATCCCTGTACGCAAATGTATGCAAATTTATCTTGGTAGTGTTTCCTTGATGGTGAAGGTATAATGAGTCTCGTCCCCAGTCTTGTACTACCCTCAGTTGTCTCATGGAAGGTTGTCCTAATATCATTTCATAATTACTTGCCTTTCCAAATTGGCATATAGCTAATGTATGTTCAAACTCGACTCCATAGGTGGTCAAAATAATTTTTTCCAATATTCCTAGAGGTTTCTTGACATGACCATCTACTAATTGAAGCTTCATACGTGTTGGTAGTAGGGATGGCTTTCCCCATTTTTCCCAAATCTCCTTGGTGGCAATACCTACTACTGCTCCTGTGTTTAGTATGGCCTTGGTCATCTATCCATTGTACGTGATGGGTAAACATGTGTTGCCCTCGTCGCCTTCGCTAAATTCTCCAACCTTATCCATCGGGATTTGTACCGTAGAAGGGCTCCCAGTTTCCTTGCTTTCCTTCTCGTTCTTCTCCTGCTTCAACTTCAACTGTCCCACCAATTGCTTCCATAATTGTGGTTTGACATGAAGTAATTCCTCCACAGTCAACTGACATTGTACTTTGGTCTTTTTGAGTTCTGCTAGATTGTGTGAGGTCTTGTCTGAAGGCTCTTTTTCTTTTCCTCGTATTGTGGGTGCACGGAAGATTATGGATTCCTTCTCATATTCTCCCATATAGTTTGGTAGGGAAGATTATCCATGTTTGGCTTTGGTTGATAGTCTTCCACATCTAACTCCTCAAAAGGAGGTTTTGCGACTCCATTCTTTTCCATTGATCTTCTCGAATCCTAGTCCAAAACTCCTTTGGCCAATCAACCTCTAGATCCGGGACTATGGACATGGATTTGTCTTGGTTATTCAGTAATTCTTTCTTATTGTCCCTCTCTTTTAGTTTTTGGTCCTTGGTTTTAAGACAATCCTTATATTGATTCTCATGTATTCTCGTCTCAGGGAGGGCTGGGATAGTCTTCACTAGGGTGGCCTGAGCTACCTCTATGAGTTTTCTGCATATCACTATCCTCTCCTTTTCTAGCTCCCGTTGTGGGTAAGATTTCTAGTGTTGCTCTATGTTTGGTCCATTCATGATTCTATCTTGGTAAGCTTTCAACCACATGTCTAAATCGTCTGGTTTTGGGTCTGCTAGAATTGATCATGGCTTGTCTGGCTCTAGTGCCTACGGTGTAATGGGAATCTCTTCCTGAATTTCGGGTTCTTTAGGCTTCTTCTTGCCTCGTGTCTTTCTTGTCTTCTTTATTTTTACTTTTCATCCATTTTTCCTTGAGTTTTTCCCTTCTTTCCTTCCACCTTTGGCTTTTCGTCGTTTGGATATTCTCATGTGGATCTTCTGAATCTTCCACTACTTGTATTCTGGGTTCTAGGGTTTTGCTCTTTTCTTGCTCTGAGTCTACTTGTTTTCTTTCTTGACCTTGTGTTTGTGCTCCTGTGATGGCCTTCAATGGTACTGTGTATTCCTTGTCACTTCCTGACGATTCAATTACTTCGATCACATTAATAGGTGCAGTGTCATGAGTCTTGTTGGGATTTTTTGGGCAATCTCTGAAGAGATGTTCCTTTTCGCAGTCATTTTAGTACCCTTCCCACGTCCTAGGGGGTGATGGGTTGTACCAAGTGCATTCCCTGATAAAGTGATCTCCTCCATCAATAGCAGGGTCCTTTTGGCATAGGTGGTCTGATGTGTGGTCTTACGGGTGCTGGTGCCTTGGGTGTGGTGTACATTAGTGTTGCCAATTCTGGTCCATAGACATTGTCATATCCCTCATATCCATAATATTGCAAGTCATAAGCTTGCTCATACTCCATCATACTGAAGTCATAGGGATAGTAATCTCCTTGGGTTTGCTCATAACCTGGGGTTGTTGTGTCGGTGCTTGTTAATGGTGATGCTGGCACTATGGCTCTCTCCAAGTTTTCCTCTAGTTGAGCATATTTGACTAGTACTACCTTTTGAGGAAGTGGCGGTTGCTGTCCTAACATTGACTGAGGTTGTGTATATTGTCCTTTCTCATATGGACTAGGTGCTCCTTGTGGTCTTGGATAGGGGTTATATCTGGGAATCTCCCTTCCTGGCTCTAGGTGGGTGTCCATATGGCCTATACTGAGGTTGATTTAAAGGTCCTGTCTGCCTGTTGAATGGACAATTCTCAGTGGTACAATTGTTCTATATGGCAATACAGAGCGATTCCTTGATGTGGCTGCCTATTGTAAGGGTAAGCTTGAGGCAAGCCTGTTCCTCCCCTTACGCACATGTGAGTTGGATGGTCTCCTCCACATAAGCTGCATCTTCGTAACATGGGTATTCTTAGTGATGGATGCTGGTAGTTCTGTGGTCCATGAGCTCCTAACTTCTTGGCTACCAGTTCCACTAGCTCCTCCACATTACTAGAGTTGGATGTCACTATTGTGAGCCACTGGAAAGGAACTCCTAAATTTTGTAATATACCTTGAAAATTTGCACGCATACTGAAAAGGCATAGCGCAAAAAGTTGTAACTCTTTATGAATTAATGAAAGAAGAGTCGTGCAAAGCAGAAGGTGTGTCGCCGGACTATTCGTCTGGGCAAGAGCCGGAAGTGAAGCGCAATATTGTCGAAATCTTGTGTAATCTGAGTATTTGTCAATTCTGGTGATTAAGCTTAATAATTAATTAAGTCTTAATGAAGTATTAAGATTAATGGGTTAACGCGATCAGTAAAGACGTACATAGTAACTATGTGGAATTCAAGTATTTTGGTAAACATATTCAAAACAGTTAATGCGTGAAAGTCTGTCAAGTAGCATATGATGAATCTGTAGATTTGGGAAAATACAAACAAGGCCTCTGTTTACATACCCCTAGCCATCCCAAGAACCCAGAGTTGAATTAACTTTAAACAGTTAAGGTTTAACACTGGCACCATCTGTGGGAAATGGAGTAGCCAGTTGAAGAAGAAGATTAAGGTTCGAAGACGAATCCTTTGATATATGTCGGTAACACGCTCCGGTGAATCGTATCCCAAATATCAAAGTGACCCACATCCCTGGGCAGTTCCGAATCTGTTAGGGTCACCCTCTGGTGGTAGAAGTGAAGAACAGTTAGGTTTAGTTGTAGAAGGTTCAATTCAACAAGCAAGTGGTCATTGCGGTGGCAGTTTGGTATTGTGCAGAAGCAGTTCGCCAGAGTGCGGTGATAATCCGGTGTGTCTCGGCGACAGTCCGATACATTTTGAAGACAATACGTTGGTTCCTAATGGTATCCCAACGCTGTTTGTTGATAACTCAGTATTGTCCGGAGACAATTCGGTGATTTTCGGTGATAGTTCGGTATTGTCTGGGGATAATTCGGTGCTCTCTGGCGATAATACGGTGATTTCCGATGGTAATGCATTATACTTCGACAGGAATTTGCTGCATTCACCATTTTTAGGAACAAGTTTAGCCAACTTCGACACTAAAGTCGAGAAGGGGCTGTTCGATTTTGAGTTAAGTAATCGGTTCAGAGACATTTTTGGACCGAAAAGTTGGCAAAGTGCCCATACGGTCCAGGGATATCAAGAAGTCCGCCCCCAAAGTTTAGGCAACATGAGTAGTTCTCAGCAACAACAACAACAGCAACAGCAGCAACAACAACAACAACAACAACAGATTATTCCACCGCGTCCGGTGCCAACCGTAGTGACGTACACAAAATTTGGAGGTTTCCTAGGAGATGATCCCGACGCGCATGTGCGGACATTTGAAATTAATTATGCAGTTTTGAATTACCCAGCAAACCGTGCTTATAAAGCCATCATGTTCCAGTCAACTTTGGTTAATGAAGCTGCTCGCTGGTTAACGGAATACGATTTGAACCATTTCTGGCAATATGATGATGTGAAGGATGCCTTTCTGTAACGATTTCGGCTAAAGAAAGACCTAGCCAAAATTTTTGATTAACTGTAGAATAACAGACAGAAGCCACATCAAAATGTACATGATTATGCCACTCTTTTTTGGACTCATTTATGGCAGTTGCCACCAGCGCATGCCAATTTACCGGATGACGTTATTACTCAATGGTTTATAAACGGATTAAATCCCCAATTGAAACAGATCATGATTATCCGTTGTGTGGGAGGAATGACCCTGGATGCCGTAATTGCAATGGCTTTACAGTTAGAAAATAAAGTGGGTGGATTCACTGAAGATCTAGAGTGGCTGAAAGCATCCAGGCAATCCAGTGAGGATCCTTTGAAATAGATTTACTATACCAAATGTAAAAATCAAGGGCACAGCAGCTCATCATGCGCTCTGAATCAATTATATTGTGCCATTTGTCACACAGCGGACCACACTACGGAGACTTGCTCGTATCACGCAAAGGTGCAGAGCAGAGCAACTGTTAATGCCATAATTCAAGAACAGGGGCAACCAGCCAGTCATTATGTACCACCGCAGATGAGGAATACCCCGTACCAGAGATACAAGAATTATCGAGGAGGACGGTCAACTAATTTTGGACAAACTCGGTGGAATGCAGGACCATCAGGTGATGGTGCATCTCCTCCACCACCTAAATGTCATTTTTGTGGTGAAATAGGGCATATCCGAAGGTTTTGTAAAGATGTGGCTGAGTATGACAAAAGGAAAAAGGAACGACAACATCCGATGGCGAATATGGTGTACATTTCAGCGGTAGACACGCAAGCAACCGTGGTGCAGACACGTTCGGGTAAACAATTACAGCCAACTGCAGAGATCTTTGAACCAGGAATTTGTGAACAACAGAAGGTGTTTTTAAAGGCAAGCAAGTGGGCGACGCAGGAACAAACCCTGTTTCTTGACCTAGTTCCGGTGATGCAGCAAAGCATACCGTCGGAACTACCAGAAGGGTGAAATCTGACTCATACAGTACTAGAGTCCCTATCGGACTCTGTACCGGAAACAGCCAAGATTGATTCGGTGGGGGATGTCTTGTTCAAGGCATCAATAAAATTTCCCTTGGGACAATTATTGGCTTTGGTCCCTGGAGTGCACCAACAGTTCCAGCAATAGGTTAGTCCAGGACTCTCATGTGCTCCTTCGACAACCATAATTCAGCCCGAACTTGATCTGATGGTGGACCATACGGTACCCTTGATTATGGTCTGGTACAATAATCATAAAATAACACAAGTCTTAATTGATGGCGGATCAGGTGTAAACATTGCAACAACAGCACTTTGCAACCGGATGGGGTGGATGCAAATTGAACCTGTTCAATTCTTTGTACGCATGGCTGATCAATCTCGAGTTCATCCGCTGGGGATGGTGCGAGACATTTCGATTACTCTATAAGGAGCTGTATTCAAAATGACTTTCGTTGTTTTGGATTTACCAGAATCTAGCTTGGACTATAATATGCTCTTTGGACGACCCTGGTTAAAACAAGCTAAGGTAGTGCAGGATTGGTCAGCGCATGAATTAGTTTTTAAAAATAACCACCGGAAATATGTTGTTCCCCCGGACGACAAGAAACCTTGTGACTTCCATGCATGACCATATGTAGCGGAGCTTGTACACATGTTGGATGGTCTCTTCGATGATGAAGAAGAAGTTTTTCTTAACGCCAATAAGGATTTCATGGCGCTTGGAACGGTGGATTTACAAACGGTTGCAGACAACTAGAGTTCGACGTCATGTACGGTCATACCATTGACAGGAGCATCTGAACACAGTGCAACACAGACTTTGGATGATACAACTCTCCAACAATTGCTTCAGCCAACTGATGATTTTGCCATGCCTCGACAGTTCTACATACCAGAAGACCAATTGGTGACTTGCAACTTAGGTGATGAAGCCACTCCGCGACTAGTGAAAATCAAGGCAGGCTTGTTAGAGACTTTTCAAGATAATTTGTTGCAGTTACTCTGAGAGTTCGCTGATGTATTCACATGGGATTACCGAGACATGAAGGGTTTGGGCCCGCGTATCTATCAACACAGAGTTATGCTAAAACCAGATGCTCGACGTATTAAACAACCAAGCTATAGGATGAATCGTCACTATGCGGCCCAGGTCAAAGTAGAATTGGACCGATTGCTAAAGGTTGGGTTTATTGTCCCTATCAAGCATGTGGAGTGGATTTCCCCTATTGTCATAGTTCCTAAGAAAAATAAGCAATTAAGGATATGTGTGGACTACCGAAAATTAAATGCAGCAACTGTACCTGATCTATTCCCTCTACCGTTTTTGGACACAATGCTAGATGATGTGGCAGGACGAGAGATGTACTCCTTTTTAGATGGATATAGTGGGTATAACCAAGTCCGAATGGCGGAATAGGATATTCCAAAGACAACATTTATAACCAATTGGGGCGTCTATGCATGTATAGTGATGTGGTTTGGTTTGCGAAATGCTCCAAGTACGTTCCAGCGCTGTATGCAGAAACTTTTTTCTCCCTATCTAACTACATTCATGAGAGTTTACTTGGATGACTTCTCCTTATCCGGTGATACTTCGGTGCATCTGTACCATTTACGATGTTGTTTTTCAAAGTGTCGAGAATACCGTTTGTGTTTGAACCCGAATAAATCTATATTCTCTGTACCCTGTGGCAAGTTGCTAGGACACATTATTTCAAAACAGGGAATTCAAGTTGATCCAGATAAGGTGAAGGCCGTATTGGAGGCACCTGCTCTGAAGACACCCAAAGAAGTGATGTGTTTCTTGGGACAAATCCGGTGGCATGGATGACACTTGCGGTGGCTTGCTCATCTGGCCACACCCCTCAATCGATTGATCACTATTACTCCTCGCCAATTTGAATGGACTGAAGCCTGTCAGTTGTCTTTTGAACGCTTGAAACCGCTGTTAATGGAGGTGCCTATTCTCCAAGCATTGAATTGGGAACTTCCATTTCACATCTTTGTGGATGCTTCCGACATTGCCATTGGCAGCGTGTTGATTCAGCAAACGGACAAGTGGTTTTGGCCAGTGTATTATGTGAGCCGCAGATTAGCCCCGGCAGAGCGCAATTATTCAATTACTGAACGTGAATGTCTCGGCCTAGTGTATTCGATGAAGAAATTTTAGCATTATTTGATGAGACGACGTTTCACTTTCCATGTCAATCATGCAACCTTGGTGTACCTTGTTCGCCAAAAGCATTTGGGAGGAAGACTAGCAAGATGGGTCTTCTTGCTCCAAGAGTTTGACTATTCAGTAGTACATCGACCAGGGTCAGCACATGTGCTTGCTGACTTTCTCTCTCGGTTGGATTCCGGTGAACTTCCGGAAGGAGTTGATAATACAGCACCCGCTATTTATGCAGCAGAGACGGTACAGGATGATCAGCAGGAGTTGTCGATACCCCCCTCGTACTATGACACCTTGCTTCTGTTCTTGACCAGTGGATGTCCTCCTAGTACGACCTCTTCCGTTGCTCGACGAAGACTAGCTGTGTACAGCTGAAGATTTCGCCTAATTGTAGGGAAGATATATTATCTAGACCACTCGGGCGTATTACTCAGGTGTGTTCCCCCACATGAAATTGTTTCAGTCATTGCCATCGCCCATTCTGCCCCAACTGGAGGACATTTTGCAGTTGACCTGACATACCGGAAGATCCTACAGAGTGGTTTATGGTGGCCTACAATGTACCGTGATGTCACTTAGTATGTGCAACAGTGTGATGTGTGTCAGCATTCCGGTCAACCTTTACAGCGACATCTCTTTCCACTCCAACCAGTTGTGCCTCTCGAACCCTTTCAGAAATGGGGTTTGGATTTTATTGGCCCCATTACTCCTGCGATAGTTACTAGCAACCAATACATTCTGACATGCACGGATTATGTGACTCGGGCGGAAGCTTGGGCTCTTCGGTGAGCTATAGCTGTTGCAGTAGCTAAATGTTTGATGAAGGATATTTTTCCATGTTATGGGTTACCCTTGGAGATAGTAACTGATCAAGGTACACACTTTGCAAATACATTAATGCAAGTGCTTACTCAAACCTTCCAGATTGTGCATAAGTTCAGTTCTCCCTATTATCCACGAGCAAATGGACTTGCTGAGAGCACCAAAAAATCTCTGTTGAACATCTTAAAGAAACTGGCATTAGATTGTCCAGAGAGATGGGACCAATTCTTACCCACTGTCTTATGGGCTTACCGTACAACATATAAAGTGGCCACCAGAACAACTCCTTTCAAGTTGGCGTATGGATTGGAAGCGATTGCTCCTATGGAACTGGTGGTTCCTAGTCTGCGGGTGGCATTAGAGTAGAAATTACTACCGGAAGAATCATTTCCTTTTCGATTGGAGGCTTTACGGTCCCTAGATGAACAGCGCCTTGAGAGTTTCCTGGTGCTGTAGGAAGTTCAGCTTAGACAAGCCAAAACCCACGATCGTTTCCTCAAAACCCCTGTGTTTACGGCAAACCAATTAGTACTCTTTTATAATGCTAAGTCTTATAGATCCACCAAAAAATTTAAGCTGCACTGGTTCGGTCCCTACCATATTTCCGAACACGTGGAACCCGCAACTTTTTGATTATCCACCCTAATTGGTACCCTTCTTCCTAAAGCAATTAATGGCTTGACGCTTCGTCCCTATTATCCACCGTCTACACCCTCATGATGTGTCATCAGTATTTTTACTCCTTTCCTTTTGCCATTTTTCTCACTCGACTTTCTTTTCTTATCTCAGTGTTTCGGTTGACCGACTGACCGTAATAGTTGCGTTTTCCTACCTAATCATGATTAGTGGTTGGCTTCTGTGTCTTTGATTATGTTAATGCATGTATGTCATCATTATGTCGGTATATTTCCAATACTGCATTATGATTAGGGTTCTTACCGCCTGGTTTTTCCAACGTTTCTACTTAATCTTGTTCTTCTCGCTGTTAGTCGCTATTGTGTCTTTGTGTGTTTGCGACCCTTGTGTGCTTTGTGTTATCGTCTATTTTTGAGTGCGCCATGGAAGCTCTTGCATGACCTTTCGTGCAGGTCTCACTCCGGATGTGAGTGAGTTCCTTCGTGCTCGAGGGCTCTTGGCCTTCATTGAATTGCCTTGGCATTCCGTGGAGTGTCATCCCTTCTGTGCGCATATTATATCTGCCATAGCCGCCACGCCTGCTACCGAGCAATGCTGGCCATTAACATGCTTAAACCCCCGTGTCGTCGTTACGCTCAGCACTATTGCTGAGGGGTTTCGTCTCCCTCAGGAGGGGTTGGTTGATGGACCGCTTCTCCCCATGGCAACAATGAAAGACCTTTTCCCCCGGCACTCATCTAATGAGTTTGCCATTCTTTGTCGTCCCGAACCTGAGTGCACCGTGCTGCAATTTCTCGTAGCTTCCTTAAATCTCCAAAAACCTACTTACAGTATCTCCCGTCCATTCTACTCCATGATAGACGCTGCCTCTAGAGAAACCATCAACTTTACTTCATTTTTCTTTCGGCACGTTCACCGTGAATGCTTAGCAGTTACCAAACAACTAGCCAAGCATGAGATTCCTCATACCCGATTGCCACATCTTCTCACCCCTCTTCTTTCCGTGATCCAAGCAACGCAACCACCCCCCGGAAACACTTTGCTCTTATATGAGGAATCTACACAGATGTTGGAGGAGGATGATGACGAAGACTTGCTACACTTCTACGTTTAAGCCCATTGCAAAGCCAAGTACAGGATTCAACCGCAGTTCAAGAGGTTGAAATCTTTCATGATACAGCCACGACATTACAGGGCACATCTGGCACCCTCTTCTCCTAGCAAGCAGCAAGAGCCAGATGTAATCATGGACGATGTCGTTGAAGTCCAACCGTAGGATGAACCAAAGCAATTGGATGCTGAGCCTCTGAAGGAGACAGTGAAAGATATCGCTGTCAGTGAATGTCATCCTCTCCACCAACCGCAGACGATCAAGCAGACACAACCAAGAAACCGACTGGTAATGAAGAAGCGGTTACCGAAGTCATCCTGGCGGTGCCTCAACATGAAACTGGAATTGTCTTAGTGCCAACACCTCTTCTTCCCCTTCTTCTCCAACCACCCTTATTACTACTGCTGATGCTTCTACATCCTCATGGCCAACTGCAATCCGGGACGCCTCACCAAAACTTTCATCTTCTCTCGATTATTCTCCTCCCTCATCTCCCCACCTCTTGTTTTCCCAACCAGTGCAGTCTGCCCCTTCTCTTCCTCCTGTTGTTATGTTCACCAAATTGGCATCCATGGGCCAATTACTCATTCAATTCTCTCAGCAGTTGCCTCTTTAGATGAAAACGGCCAAACAAACTCTTCGACAGGAGCTGTAGAGCAAAGTTGACCTCCTAGAAGCTGACATTGCCCCCCTCCAAGAAGAACTGCTTGAAGCTAAAACTAATATTCATTCATTGCATACACAAATCCAGCAACTACAGGAACAGTTAATAGAAAAAGACAATATTATTGTTCAACAGGACACCGAAATTAAAGAATTGAAGCAAGAAGTTGCATATAAGACAGACACTATGACAACATTAGGCAATGAGCTCCATAATATGCGGGATGCACTCAATGTTTTAGAAGAAGCTTTGTAGATGCTCGTCGACAATGTCCTTAAAGCTGAAGCAGAATTGCATAAAGTCACTTAGTAGCTGTTCCAGAAGGATCAAGAATTAATTGCAGAGATTTCCAAGACTATTCAGTTAACGAAGGAAATTGCAGTTGTACAAAAGGAGAGAGAAGATTTTTACAAAACGATGCAGTTCCAATCTCAGGAACTCGAGCACCGAGAAAACTAATTGGGAGTTCAGGCGGACATGCTCTCTCGCATTGATGCAGAAGTAGCTGAAATAAAACTGCGCAGAGATGCTGCTCTTGCCAATGAATTCTATCTACAGGAAGCATTTTTGCAGACACAGACGGAGTCATTAATAAGCCATGTCATAGTTGCCAGTTCAGTTAGAACTGATGCACAATTGATTGAACCTGCAATTTTGAAGAATATGTTAGATTCATTAAAGCAGAAGATCACCCGTACGTTTAAACTAGCTTGCTCTATGTATGTACAGGGCATCATAGAGGAAACTTGACTATGTATTTACCAATTTTGGGTTCGAGTCCACTGTGCGGGCCAGTGTGAGCCGTCAGAAAGGAACTCCTAAATTTTGTAATATACCCTGAAAAGTCGCACGCATACTGAAAAGGCGTAGCGCAAAAAGTTGTAACTCTTTATGAATTAATGAAAGAAGAGTCGCGCAAAGAAGAAGGTGTGTCGCCAGACTGTTCGTCTGGGCGAGAGCCGAAAGTGAAGTGCAATATTGTCGAAATATTATGTAATCTGAGTATTTATCAATTTTGGTGATTAAGCTTTTGAAGTCAACGGGAGTATGTTCTATATACTTTTGCTCTGTTTCATTAAATAGATTAGCTTCACGTATCATAAGTTGCTTCCACTGTTTTGCTTTTACACCATCATGTGGTGGCTGTCCATGGTCAGCGAAGAAGCTTAGCTCATATGCCACCACTCTGGCATTCAAATTGGATGACATATTTAAAAAGATTTCTGAATCAATTTCAAAAAACCCTGTGAAAAAGGCTTCTTCGAATGTTTAAATATATGTACTTGGTAGGAACATCAGCCTAGAATAATAAGCCATAATTGTGGGTTGACTAGGCATAATAGACAAGTAAAAAATGAGAATATCTGTTCCCTGATTAATGCTAATGAAATTCAAAAATGTATAGGCCGCATGCTTGAACACCTTCAAAATTGTAAGGATCATGCTGAGAATTTTATTTGTCATTTTGATAGTTAAGTCGGGTATTGTTGCGTAAACATGTAGCCAAAATTCGATTGTTTTTACCATGTAGTCTTTCGTTGGTAGATAATTATGGGGTGAGCTTGGAAGTAGCGGATAGTTCAGCCACTGTTTATTGATAGCACCATTCTTTTGCATGTCCAAAAATTCTCTGGCATCTCGGTGACATGTTGTTGGGCAAAATGAAGGATTTACTTGTAATATGGTGCTGCTTGCCAGTGCACCCGCAATGTAGGATTTTTCTCCAAAAATTTTCTTCGCCATACAGGCTGTGCAGCTTCAAATTCTTCTTGAGTATAAGCGAATGTGTCATTTTTGAAGTGCAACTTCTCGTCTGGATTTTTCTGTGTAATCTTCTTTATATATTGCCTTATTTTCTCTTTCAATAATCCATACGGAATGTTGAATGGCTTCAATATGGTTTCCAAGTCTTTGCCCTTTATTTTTGCCTCCTTCATGACTTTGATCACTTCATTTTCAAAATTCTCTGTCAACCGAGACACCAATAGTGCCCGTTCCTTCTGACCTATTTCTGCAGTGTATGGCATTGGATGATCATCATGTGGTTCCGTTATCTGCTCTTTTATTGGAGAATTATAAATCGAGGGAGATAGAGGACATACCTCTACCTCGTCAGTAGGATTTTCTTATGTCGGCTCTACTGGTGTCTCGATTGGTGCTTTCTCTTCTGCTTTGGTCTCTAATTGTGCTATGTGTTATGTCTTCTCTTCAATTTCTTGCATAACTGCTCTGAGTGCTTCTTTAACCGTAAGCAGCTCATTACCAATTTCTGCTACATGATCCATGTTTTCATTGTAACTCACTGCAAGTTTGCCATGGGTAGTGTTCAGTTGTTTCTTAAGTTCATTGGTTTCATTGACATATCTTTGTTCCCATTCTTCCCTTAGGGCTTGCTCTTGCTTCAACAATTCTGCATATTTCTCAATCTGATCTTTCAATTCCTTCTGTTTAGTGACTGATGTTTCCTGTTTTTCTATAGGCTGGTCATATAGTAATGCCTTCATCAACTCTTTATTTCGGCTGCATAAACTATCATTTTCCTCCATGTATAGTTTTAGTTGTGTTTCGAGCAAGTTGCTTCGAGCTTTCATTCTCCTTCTCTACTTCACTAGCTTCATGTTGCCTTTGTAAATCTGTCAATTGTGCTTGGAGTTGCTGATGTTGTTTCATCAATGTATTACATCGCTCTTGAATTGTGGTTATCTCTATATCCTTGGCTGAAATTTCTTGTTGGGCCTGGATGAGCTGTGTGGATAATTGCTCCCTCATGATTTGAAACTGATTCTTTTCCCTCATGGCCTTGTCATAATCTGCATCTGTGTCCATCATTTGCTGTTGCGTGTCCATGCCGTTTGTATCATTTGCTTTACCACAGGTTTCAATTGAGTTACATCCACATTTAACCATGTGGTAGGAATACTAGGTTCTTTGCCTGTTGTAACATCTTTCCCTTGTGCAACGTGTAATGTAGTATCATGGGGCTTCCTAATATGAAGTTGGATCCTTGGCTCAACCTCCTTGTGGTCAATCTTACCTTGAGGTGTATCATCAGGCACTTCAATCACGATTGGCTGAGTCCTTGTCCACTGGAGATGTATTTCTTCTTTGATAGGTGGCACTACATCTTTATTAGTTATTGGTACTTCCTTGATGCTTATCTTTGAATGATCATTTAACTGAATCAAGTGTTCTTGTTCAGCTTGTACTTCCTGGTGTTGTGCTTCTTGTTGTTGATTGTCAGATGTGACTTCCACTTGATTTATTTCTATCCATTCTTCGTGGTTCAATTCAGTTCGTATATCAGTGTCTAAGGTGTCCTTCTCTGGACTGGATTCTTCATCAGAGCTCGAATCTTCTAACCCTAATTCTTTGTATCTGGCCGATTGTTCTGGAGTATGTTCTTTATCTTTGTGTTTCTTCTCCTGGCTTGCTTGTCTGTAATGGTGACCTTGAATGTTCAAATTTACTTGTCCCCGCATATACTGATGCGTTTCTTCCAAGGCTGCGGAGAGGTCTCTCTTGGTGATTGGCTGCTGCGTCATAGAAATCTTTGGCAGTGTATGGTTCCTCTTTGATTATGGTGTCTCTTGAGCTTCTTCCTCTCTTAAGCGTTTAGTCCCCCTCATGGGTTTCTTTGAACTGGTTCCTACTTCTTCAATAGATATGGTTGTTTTCTTTTTCTTTGGAACAGTCGCTGACTTGGCATACTTTGCTAGCTCGATTGAGGTCGGCATCAAGCGTAAACAATTCTTCATGTCAAGTGCCTCATAAATGAGTAATGTCAATGCCGAGCTACCATTCAGAAACTTTTTCTGACCCCACTTTTTCTTTGCTTCAAATAGGCGGTCTTGGACATATGGAGTCATGTTTACCTTATTTCCCACTTGTCTCATAGTGTGTGAGAGTAGTTGCACAACAATCTTTTGAGGTGCTGTGTATCTATGCATACTCGGAAAGCAAAAATGCTGGTGCACTAAGTGAACAGAGTCTTCAATATCCGTTCTGTTGATTTCCAAAAATGTTCTCTTTTTCGGATCATGAGATTCATCTTGGACATTCGTGAGTCCCTCTTGGTTCCATCCAAAAGCTCTGTTAATGAGCTCATGAGTGAGTTGAATTGTTTTCCAGGTACCAACTTTGTCAAGTACCCTTTGTGGAGAAATTTCACTCCAATACACTTCAATACACGCAGCGGAAATAAGAGAGCTCTTCTAGAATCTGTCCTATAAGACACATGCTTACTAAAACCTGATTCAGTCACAACTCAGAGATCCAATGGCTGTGAAATTTTTTTCACACATAGTAGACTCTTGTAGCTTTCTAACAAGCTATAGAACACTCCATTTGGAGTTCATTTGACTAGGTAACCGATTGCACAAAGTTAGACTACCTGTCATCTCAGGTTATGCAAAAAACTGAGGTTCACAATAAATGTTCCCAGTACCTACTGGAGAATGATCTGATAGAGATATTTGAGATACACAAATAATGAGAGATAAGCTTTCCAACAAGATATCATATGCATTAATTGGATAAGTACATAGAGAGATATGACCTTCACAAGGTGACTATGTATAGAAAAGGTATGCGGCTGGAATACCTTTGTGCCTTCTAACATCCAAATGAGGTACCTTCTGATATCCATTGGTGAGAGAATGACCAGCATATGCTTCTACACCATCTCCTTGTCATCTCCACAAATTTCCACGTTCAAATGAGCTCTTTATATAGAGCTATGGGCATGGGACTTTTCACCTACCTTGCATCTTTTCTCACCTCTTGACCTTTCACTTCATGGCCTTTGTCCTTCCATTGCCTTGGTTGGCTTTTGGTGCTCCACATCACTCCATATGGATAAGGTCACGACTTTTTTTGTGTATTCCATCTTTCTAAATATATTTTGGCTTTTATCGAAGCCATAAATACATTTTCCCTTTTTAATTTAACACTCTACATTAAGGTTATAAGTGTAGGCTTTACATTTTTAGGGCTAGCTTCATTTTGAGCTTACAACAAATGCATAAATGATGAAGAGTTAAATAATGAGAGGTGAGTATGTGCCAAGCCTCACAATTGGAGCTTGCACATGTTCCATATTTTTTAGCACTCCCCCTCAAGCTACAATTGGGAGTCCATGCTACTCTCCAATTCTCCTCCTCTTCGCCCTTTTCTTCTATCTCCCTTTGCTTGGTAGGTTAGTGATCTCCCTCCTTTGCTTCCAAGCTCCTTTGGCTTCTCTTCAGCTTCATGCTTTCTTCTTTGGCTCTTCATGAGAGTCTTCCTCAACCCTAGCATAAACATGTTTCATACAAAACTTTTATAATACGAGATCACCTTGGTTGTACTTATCCTTGTTGCTTCACTCTCTTCCTCTTTGTTGTCCTCTCTTTGCAACTTCATGGCTTCATTTCTTCACATCTTCTAGTCTTGCATGCTTTGCTTTGATCCTCCTTTGTCTTTGGATCATCTTTGTCTTTGTCTATGGTTGCAATTTCTTTTGCACCTCCTTTTGACGTCGTCATGGTTGTCATGCTTTCTTCTAGCTTGTCTTCATGACTTCTTTTGTGCATCATGGCTGCTCCTTTCCTTCTTGGCACTCCTTCCATGTTGGTGGCTTCTCCTCATGCTTTCAATTTACCTTTGGTGGCTGCTCTTACTCTTTCTTTGACTCTTCCAAATTTGAAATTTGGTTTGGCTCCACCTTCTCTTCTTTGGACTCTTCTTGGATCTTCTAATCCTTGCAAGCTAACTCCCCCTTGCTTCATGATCTTTACTCCATTCTTCATGGCTGGTTTATACCTGCAAAATCATTAATGGCTGATCATACATGAACTCTTTCATGCGTTCCTTTCATGTGAAGCATTCATAGCTTCCACATCTTCCAAGCTTTCTTCATCACCTACAAAACACAAGAAATTGTCAATGTAATCAATGGTGCCTCTTGCACCTAACAAGGGTTGCCATGCCTCTTGGGATGGTCTTACTTTCCCTTACATAGGCTTGCCATTTCTCTTTGAATGGTCTTACTTGCCATAGGTTTTCCACTCCTCTTGGGTGGTCTTACTTGCCCTAACCTTTCACTAGACCTTCACTTGGTCTTTTGGTGCTTCTTGCACCTAACATAGGCTTGCCATTCCTCTTGGGATGGTCTTACTTGCCTTCACATTGGCTTGCCACTCCTCTTGGAATGGTCTTACTTGCCATAGGCTTGCCACACTTTTTGGTGGTCTTATTAGCCTCATCCTTTGACAATACATTCACATGATATAAGCTTGGAACTTACCACCACACACAATGTGGATTTTTTTCTTACCCTTTACATCAGCCCTTACCTTTGAAAATGGAATTCTTTACCTTCCTTTGCTTCAGCCAACATGTCACACTTTGCATGAGTGACTCTTCTATCATGGCACTTGCTTGTGCTCAAACCATGGGGAGTGTCCTCAAGTCCTTCATGAGTCTTCAATACTTCATGGCAGCCCTTTCCTTGGAGTCTTCTACTCCTTTCACTCTTCAAGAGTCTTCAAATGGGCATCCTTGCCTTGGCCACATTCAGCTTGGGTTCTAATCTTCAAATTTTCAAGTGTTTGAAAACCTTTTAGCTTGGGATCCTTCCTTTGCGTTGGCTCCAAGCTTTGCATCCTTCCTTCATCCAAGCTTTGCCAATCTTTTCTTTGGCTTGTGCAAATGGGAGCATTGCATTCACTTGATGTATATAAACTCAAATCAAACACATTTAGTCATTATGACATAAGCACACATTTGCTTTCTCATCTTTACCTCAATGGGTTTTATCCACAACAAGATACATCCACAAATTTCATACATGGCAGCCTTGCATTTTACCAATGTTCATGGCATCCAAACACATTTACTTTCAGCTCATCTATGGCTGAACATGACCAACCTTTAGTGCTTCAATATCATATTAACAATCACTTATAATCATGCATGCAAAATCATCAAACATTTGAGCATATATTTAGCTCACTTTGTGCCAACTCATATGGCTACATAAACCTGAAAATATTCAGCATGTATAGGCTTTATAAAATAGCCTATTACTCATCCATACATTATCAAACATGTGTATATAAACTCCTTGACCACATGTGCATACATTTGTGCATGTTAGACATCACTCCACAACTTCAAATTCAATTTATATTCAGCCTAAGCATGGCTGTCCAAAATTTTCATACATCTTAAGCATAATCTTCATAAGCATGCATACAAAAGCATCTTCATCGCATAAGAATAAAATGCTATCATCAAGCTTATACATAAGCTTCAATACTCAGCCATGTACACAATCAAACTTTGCACTTCATTCACTTGAGTGCATCATCTCAAACATGTATGCAATGATCACATGCAACTCATAGTTGCTCATGCAAGATTCTTTTCTTGAATCTTCATCTCCTTCTATAGGCTGCTCATAAATCCTCAACAAAGTGATTAGTATCACTTATAGCATGGCTCAATGCTCAAGAATATGAATTTGAGATCAGGACAAGAGAGTGTTTGACTCCAATTAACCTAAAACATCAAAATCCTCTTACATATGAAAGCTTCATCTCCATAGCTTTTCCAATGCACACTCCATGGGCTCATAGCTCCAAGCTTTCCTTTATCATCTCTGCATCTTCTTCAAGATCTCTTTGTCCATCCATGGGATCCACTCCCAATGCTTTGCAATCAAAGCTCTGATACCAAAATGTGGAGAAATTTCACTCCAATACACTTCAATACACGCAGCGGAAATAAGAGAACCTCTTCTAGAATCTGCCCTATAAGACATATGCTTACTAAAACCTGATTCCGTCACAACTCAGAGATCCAATGGCTCTGAAATTTTGTCCAAACATAGTAGACTTGTGTAGCTTTCTAACAAGCTATATAACACTCTATTTGGAGTTCATTTGACTAGGTAACCGACTGCACAAAGTTAGACTACCTGTCATCTCAGGTTATGCAAAAAACTGAGGTTCACAATAAATGTTCCCAGTACCTACTGGAGAATGATCTAACAGAGATATTTGAGATACACAAATTATGAGAGATAAGCTTCCCAACAAGATATCATATGCATTAATTGGATAAGTACATAGAGATATATGACCTTCACAAGGTGACTATGTATAGAAAAGGTATGTGGCTGGAATACCTTTGTGCCTTCTAACATCCAAATGAGGTACCTTCTGATATCCATTGGTGAGAGAATGACCAGAATATGCTTCTACACCATCTCTTTGTCATCTCCACAAATTTCCACGTTCAAATGAGCTCTTTATAAAGAGCTATGGGCATGGGACTTTTCACCTACCTTGCATCTTCTCTCACCTCTTGACCTTTCACTTCATGGCCTTTGTCCTTCCATTGCCTTGGTTGGCTTTTGGTGCTCCACATCACTCCATATGGATAAGGTCACGACTTTTTTTGTGTATTCCATCTTTCTAAATATATTTTCGCTTTTATCCAAGCCATAAATACATTTTCCCTTTTCAATTTAACACTCTACATTGAGGTTATAAGTGTAGGCTTTACATTTTTAGGGCTAGCTTCATTTTGAGCTTACAACAAACGCATAAATGATGAAGAGTTAAATAATGAGAGGTGAGTATGTGCCAAGCCTCACAATTGGAGCTTGCACATGTTCCATATTTTTCAACACCCTTGCTTTCGGGACTGATGCCTTATTCAATGTAGACTGAAGTGTATTCATTACTTGTGTACATCTCTGGAAATCTAACATATAGATAGGCAGTCTTAGAAATGTATCGATTCCTGCTTGTGTCCAGACATCCATCATGCGCGGTAATCCTTGTATGATAGTCTTGAAATCTTGTGACATGATAGGGAAGTAGTGATCCCTATCCATAATCTTGATGGTCGCCATGAAAATGAGTTCGGACACTGGTTGGTCATCCAGAAACCAATGACCTCTTGCCTTAGTTATTGATTCCAAGGGGAGAAGCTGGACCTCTTCCTCTTGTGTAGCCTCAGAATTAGAAGATGCCATCTGCACTCAATATAGAGTATTAATTATTGGCAAGATGGTGTCAAAAATCATCCTTCATTTATCCTTCATTAGATTGGTAATGCTCCACGTGAATTGTGTCGTCCCTTCCCCGTGGGTGTGAGAAAGGTAATACTTGGGATTTTTCATATATATATTTTTATATATTTTTATGTTTTTATCTGAAAGAAAAACAGAAAAGTTAGTTCATAGCCCAAGCGGTTATTAATTTTTGAGTGATTTTCTTAGATTATGTACAAGTGCTCTCCTATTTCCCGAGAGGGAAATGTGCTTCACTATCCTGAAATAGAAGAAAAATGTGCCGAATGCTTGGCCTTGTATTGTGGCCCTATCATGCATACTTTGGGTTCTGGTAACTCCAAATGTGTGCAACTCGAATTATTTGGTTGATGCATACAACTTGTCTTGCCTTTCGGCATCCAAATCTGCTTTACTCCATTGGGACAGACTGTATTCCTAACATTCCTGGTGAATGTAGTGCTTCTCCTGTAGTGCTTTTGCTTGGTCTGCCGTTCAAATCTTTGAATGAATTGTGTTGCATGGCGTGGTTCTTGCTTTGTCTTGTCGTGGTTTATCTTTGATCGTTTTGCCTTGAGGTCATACTGATTCTCCTTGTGCCTTGGCTCATCCTTTTTGATGATTGTCACTTGAGCACATGACTTGGGAATCCATATCTGCGTTCGGGCCGGCTGGGCGGCTATCACCTTCTTCGGAATCTATACTCTTGCAGTTCTGTGAGGAACTGGGTGTCTAATGTGACCTGCATTCTCATTCTGTTGTTGTTTCTGATGTCGAGAGTAGTCCTGTTGTTGAAGATATGCTGTCACTTGATCTTTTCTGATCCAAGCCTTTCTAGTGTAAGGAATAAGGTAAATTTGAATGTGTGCAGTTGTTTGATAGTTGTGCCTACTAGTCTCTCTTGTGCTTGGTTCCTCACTGAGGCTGTTATTGGGTAAGACACTAATTTGGTGATTTACTAGATTAGAAGATTGTATGCAATTGAGATTCGGTGTATCCTCACATGAAGTACTCGATGAAGAAGTTTCCATAGTGCGAGTGAACATACATTCATCATCGTGTTCATTTAAGTGAGTTCTCGGTTCTATACTTTTGGCTTTGATTGGACGTTCGTCTAGCATGCTGAATACTTCACGATGTCCTATCTTGGCCGAGATGTATCCTAAGGCCAATTGAATAGTCACTTCTGTTGGTGCAGACCAATCACCAATTGAAGACTTGGAAGATCAAATTATGAAGGAAGAATCAATTTCTAAAGTGTGGAAGAAGATTACATTCAGAGGACAAGAGAAGTGTACACATATGTACATTAGCATAGTCATAGATGACTTAGATTTTTTGTTCAGTAAGAATCATGTACAAATTATCTATAAATACCTTGAGAAAAGTCGGGGCATGTATGAGAGCATATGTGACAATAGTCAGAAGTCAAGAATGAGGGAGATAGAAGTCATGAGATAGAGGAAAGTGAATTTGAGTTAGCTCTCATCACTCAGTTGTATTTCTTCTGAGTAAAAGAAAAATATTTGCGCCCGATGTTTCTGCGTATTCTCCTTCTACAGTAGATCAATTGTGGAATGCTTTTGTACAAGTCTAAGTTGAGAGTTGCTTGACCTCTGTGCAAAGTTTCAGCTTCCAATTGTAATCAGGCTGAGTGAATTAAGTGTAGGAACATTCATATGTGAAGTATGTTCACTGGTTCCTAAAACAGGCGCATATTTCGAAGTCAATGTTTTGGTCATTTCTCCTAGCACAGTTTAAAGTTTTGCATGAGTGAGGGCTTAATCTTTAAGTTGGAAGATAAGCTACTTATCTCTAGGAGCATTTTGTAAAACGGGTTCTATTCAAGGAGAACCAAGTCTTAAAAGTTACAGGTGTAAAGTCGACTGTTTTGAGTGACAGTTTCTGACATAGGTAACTTGTGAAATCAATTTCTCAAGTTATACTTAACCTTTTGAAGTGATTCAACTTGGAGTAGATGCGCAATCTCTAGGAGATGATTCGTACAAAGTTTCATCAAAAACTTTACAGATTTGATAGGTCAATGTGAATGAACAATGCAGCAGACTTTTCTGTGTATCATTTTCTTCACAGATTTGTTAATCTTTTGGTAATAGTAGTTGATCCTATAAATTAGTGAAGTGTTTGACTTACTTTTGGTATAGAGGTGCTCTAATCACAAAAGTAAGTTGTTCTTTTGGAGATTAACATTCTCCATCAGTGGTATCAGAGCAGGAGACATCAATTTGAAGAAAAGGAGGATCCCGACTGCTGCAGATTCAAGAAATTCAACACTTGAAGGACCAAGAAGTGAAAGCTTGGAGTCAAAGCTTGAGGAGAAGACTAATTGACATCAAGAAAGGCAAAAGGAGTTCAATTCGAAGTAAAGGTACATACATTGTTTGTAAAGCTTGAAGATTTCAATACACAGGTGGACACAAGATGGGAGAAAGCTTGCAGATTGATAAGCTAGATAGGGAGAACTATCCAGCATGGTCCATGAGGATGGAAGCACACCTCATGAGCAAAGATCTTATATCATTTATTACAGGAGATGAAGAAAAACCAGAGTTTGCAGATCCAAGTATTCCTACTAGGGAAGAACTTGCAATGTTGAAGACTTGGATGAGAAAGGATGCTCAAGCAAGGAGTATCATCTACATGGCTGTAAATGATTACCTTCTACCTCACATTAGAGGTTTGGAAAGTGCTACAGATGTTTGGAATGCCTTGGAAGAGCATTTCCAAAATACAACTAAGTCAAGGAAGTCCTCACTATGGGCTGAGTTCACAACCTTCAAGAAGAAGAGCTCACAATCAATTTCAGATTATGTGGCAAGGATGAAAGATATTGCAGATAGCTTGGGAGCAGTGGATGAAGATATTGAAGAGGAAAAGTTGGTAAGACAAATACTTACAGGTCTAAGAGGTGATGAGAAGTGGAAGCCTTTTATATTATCCATAGAGTTGTCACTTGATCACTTTACTCCTGACCTTAATCAATTGCTAGGACACATGCTAACCTTTGAGCAGGATCTTAAAGGAGACAATGATAGAAGTACAAGTCAAGCTATGTACTCCAAAGACAAGAAAAAGAATGGCAAAGGAAAGCAATCAAATGATGATGAAGGGAATTCAAATCAAGCCAACTTCACAAAAGGGAAGACAAATTTCAGAGGTAAAGGAAGAGGAGGTAAGAACAAAGATAATGCTAAAGCTTGTTGGATTTGTGGCAGAACAAATCATTTGGCAAATGATTGTTGGTATAACAATCAAAGTGGAGGATACAACAATCAGAATTATAGCCAAAGAGGTAGAGGAGGCAGAAATCAAAGAGGCAATTTCAGAGGAAGAGGTGGTAGGACATCATATGGTAGAGGAGGTGGAAGAAACTTCCAATCTCAGTCCTACAACAACAATTATTACAATTATGCATCAGATCAGAAGGATGACATGACTCTTATCTTGAATGCAACTCATGAATCAATGGGAGAAGATCAAAGAGTGTTTTATATTGACTCAGGGTGCAGCAACCATCTGAGTGGGAATCTATCTTTGATGACTGATATGGAAGCTAGGGTGAATGGACATACAGTCCAAACAGGTGACAATACCAAACATAAAGTGGAGAGCATTGGATCAGTGAAGACAAAGAGTGGAAGTACACTTCTGAGCAAGGTACTTTATGTTCCTACTATTCCTAAAAATCTGATAAGTGTAGGGCAAATTGTGGAGAAAGGATATGAGGTAAGATTCACAAATGATGGTGTTTATGTACAAGATCCAAATCAGGGATATAGAAACATAATTGCAGGTAAAAAGGAAGGAAGATTGTTCACTCTCAAAGTCCAAGGTAATGTGGGACATGCACTATTTACCTATGGAGGTCAAAAGGTGTCTGAATTAGACCTATGGCATAAGAGGCTAGGTCATTTCAATGAGAGAGCTATAAAGGAGATGTCAAAGAATCAGGTGGTGCTTGGATTGCCAAACATTGAAGGGCAACATATGGTGTACAAGTGTGAAGCTTGTCAATTAGGTAAAGCACATAAGAGTTCTTATAACAAATCAGGGTACAAGTATTCAAATATGCTTGAATTGGTTCATACAGATGTATGGGGTCCCTCAAGGGACTATAGCATAAATGGATCCAGATATTATGTGTTGTTTGTTGATGATGCAACCAGGTGGATTACTTTGTATGTAATCAAGGATAAATCAGAAGTTTTCAAGACATTCAAACATTTTCATGTCTATGCAGAAAGGATCACAGGACAAAAGCTAAAGAGGTTAAGATCAGATGGAGGGGGAGAGTATTTCTCAAAAGAGTTTGATGATTAATTGTGGAATGCAGGTATCAAAAGAGAAGTGACTTGCAGGTACTCCCCTCAACAAAATGGAGTAGCAGAAAGGAGGAATAGGACTCTTGTAGAGTTTGCAAGAGCCATGATGAAGGAAAAGAATTGTCCAAATTACTTATGGGCAGAAGCTATTAACACTGCAACATACCTTGTGAATAGGTTGCCTTGCAAAGCTTTGGATGGAGGAACCCCTTATGAAGCATGGTGGGGTAAGAAGCCTAGTCTTGATCATTGTAAAGTATTTGGATGTATTGCATATGCTTATGTTCCTTCACAATTAAGACATAAGCTAGAACCAAAGGCAGAGAAGTATGTGTTTATTGGATATGATGATAGACAGATGGGTTATAGGTTGTGGAGTCCATCCACAAAGCAATTTCTTGTTACTAAAGATGTAACATTTGATGAGCAAAATGTGTGGTATTCAGGATCACCAAATGAGTATACAGGTGTTGAAGAAATTCAAAGGAAAGGAAAGGCAAAGGTAAAAGTTTGTGAAGAAATTGTTGATGAAGTTGACTCTAGATGTAGAGTGCAGGATCATGTAGAAGAAGGGCCAAGATTTGATCCAGAATCAAATGAGGCTGAAACTTCAAGAAGTGCAGAAATCAGGAGATCTACAAGAGAAAGGAAAGAACCTATAAGGTATAGTTATGATACATCTTTTCTAACAACAAAAGATTATGCCTACATTGTGAAAACAGAAGAAGATCCAACCACTTATGAAGAAGCCAAAGGTAAACAGAATTGGGAGAAGGCAATGCAGGAAGAGTATGATGCTCTACTTGAAAATGAAACTTGGGAACTAGTACCAAGACCAAAGAATCAGAAAGTCATTGGATGCAAGTGGGTATATAAAACAAAGAGGTTTGCAGATGGTAAGGTGTCTAGATATAAGGCTAGACTTGTGGTCAAAGGTTATGCCCAAACTTATGGGGTAGATTATGATGAAACCTTTAGTCCTGTTGCTAAGATGTCTACAATTAGGACATTGATTGCTATTGCTACTTGCAAGGGATGGAAATTATCACAATTGGATGTGAAAAATGCATTTCTAAATGGATACATTGCAGATGAAGTATATATGGAGCAACCAGAAGGCTTCATGGAATCAATTGGATCAGATTATGTGTGTAAGCTCAAGAGAGCTTTATATGGGTTGAAGCAAGCCCCAAGAGCTTGGAATTATAGATTGGTCAAGTTCTTGAATGAATGTGGATTTCAAGCATCAAAGGCAGATAGTAGCTTGCTAGTGAAGGCAAGTGAAAATGGATACATTTACATGTGCATTTATGTTGATGATATTATTGTTACAGGAACAGATGCTCAAGGAATCAATGAACTCAAAAGACAAATAGAGAAGGAGTTTAAGATAAGTGATTTGGGAAACTTATCTTATTTTCTAGGAATGCAGATTGTGTATACTCAACATGGAGTATATGTTTCACAAGAGAGATATTTGAAGAATCTTCTAGTCAAGTTTAACATGGAAGATTGCAGGATCTCAACTACACCATTGGAGGTAAATCATAAATTAAGCAGGTATGGAGGTGAAGAGTTCAATGACATGAAGAAATATCAGAGTTTGGTAGGTAGTCTAATCTATGCTACCTTGACAAGGCCAGATCTATCATATGCAGTAGGTGTGTTGTCACAATTTATGCATTGTCCAAAGAAGACTCATTGGATTGCAGCCCAAAGGGTACTCAGATATATCAAAGGAACCCTAAGTGAAGGTTTGTATTATGGTTTCACTTCTGACACAAGAATCAAAGTGTTTAGTGATGCAGATTGGGTGACTCAGATGATAGAAGGTCTACTCATGGATATCTATGTTATGTTGGAGATAAGTTAGTTTCTTGGTGTTCAAAGAAGCAACACACAGTTGCTTTATCATCCACAGAAGCTGAGTATAAGGGAATGGTAGAAGCTGCAAAGGAAGTGATATGGTTGAAGACCTTGATGAAAAGTTTTGAGACTGATCATAATACTCCAATAATTTTTGGAGACAATATGAGTTCTTTGTATTTGGCAGCTAACCCTGTTTTTCATGCCAGGACTAAGCATATAGAGATTCAGTATCATTTCTTGAGGGAAAAGGTACTTGATAAAGAGATTGAAGTGATGTATACTCCAACAAAAGAACAAGTGGCAGATATGATGACAAAGAGTCTGGATGGACCTAAGTTACAAAGGTTCAAAGACATGGCAAGTATAAAGAAGACAGAGAAAACCTCAATTGATGATTGAGGGGGAGCTGTTGGTGCAGACCAATCACCAATTGAAGACTTGGAAGATCAAATTATGAAGGAAGAATCAATTTCTAAAGTGTGGAAGAAGATTACATTCAGAGGACAAGAGAAGTGTACACATATGTACATTAGCATAGTCATAGATGACTTAGATTTTTTGTTCAGTAAGAATCATGTACAAATTATCTATAAATACCTTGAGAAAAGTCGGGGCATGTATGAGAGCATATGTGACAATAGTCAGAAGTCAAGAATGAGGGAGATAGAAGTCATGAGATAGAGGAAAGTGAATTTGAGTTAGCTCTCATCACTCAGTTGTATTTCTTCTGAGTAAAAGAAAAATATTTGCGCCCGATGTTTGTGTGTATTCTCCTTCTACAGTAGATCAATTGTGGAATGCTTTTGTACAAGTCTAAGTTGAGAGTTGCTTGACCTCTGTGCAAAGTTTCAGCTTCCAATTGTAATCAGGCTGAGTGAATTAAGTGTAGGAACATTCATATGTGAAGTATGTTCACTGGTTCCTAAAACAGGCGCATATTTCGAAGTCAATGTTTTGGTCATTTCTCCTAGCACAGTTTAAAGTTTTGCATGAGTGAGGGCTTAATCTTTAAGTTGGAAGATAAGCTACTTATGTCTAGGAGCATTTTGTAAAACGGGTTCTATTCAAGGAGAACCAAGTCTTAAAAGTTACAGGTGTAAAGTCGACTGTTTTGAGTGACAGTTTCTGACATAGGTAACTTGTGAAATCAATTTCTCAAGTTATACTTAACCTTTTGAAGTGATTCAACTTGGAGTAGATGCGCAATCTCTAGGAGATGATTCGTACAAAGTTTCATCAAAAACTTTACAGATTTGATAGGTCAATGTGAATGAACAATGCAGCAGACTTTTCTGTGTATCATTTTCTTCACAGATTTGTTAATCTTTTGGTAATAGTAGTTGATCCTATAAATTAGTGAAGTGTTTGACTTACTTTTGGTATAGAGGTGCTCTAATCACAAAAGTAAGTTGTTCTTTTGGAGATTAACATTCTCCATCAACTTCATATTCGTATATCCAATCTTGGCCTAACACGAGCTCTTCTAATAAGTCCTGGTCGTGGCATACTAAGAGTTTTTGTTCCATTGTGTTGTTTCCGAGATGTAGAGGTAAGGTAATCTCTCCTATACATTTGGTAATTTTTCCTCCTATTCCAATCAGCTGTGCCTTAGATGGACGTAAGTCTTCCTTGAGTTTCTAAGTCAATGAAAATTTGATACATCTCATAGCACCTCCTGTGTCAATGAGAGCATCCACCAAGTGGTACTCCTTTGATCCAGCACCCAAATTCAAATAAGGTTGCATCATTTGCTGACCTAGGTTTTCATGGCTCTAAAATTAGCCATTGGGACAAGTTCCTCTCCTAGTCGATATCTCTCATCCATTCTTTTCGTTTCTTGATTCGTTCTAGTGCTTCTTTTCTAGCTTCTTCTTGTATTCTTTCTTCCTCTATGCGCCTATTTTTGCCCATTATTAATCGTGACATTATCTCTTCAGTCAATGGCTCTAGATATTTTTTCACTCGACATCCACTGATATAGTTTGGTAATACATCTCCATCTAGGGTTGCTAGATTGATGGCTCCGCTTGTGGATATGCGATTGATGATTAACGGGCCATATCCCCTTTTTTGCAGTTTCTTAGCATGTTGTTTCAAAGTATATACCAAAACTAAATCTCCTTCCTTCAAGTTTTTATCTCTAATATGAGCATCAAAATATGCCTTCTGTCGTCTTTTTGCAGCATAAATCCCTGCTACCGCTTGTAACCTAGTTTCATGTAACTTTTCTATTTGATCCAATTGAGTTGATAGTTCATGTCCAGTCCACTCATAAGTTGTTGCTACTCTGAGAGTGGGTATTAAGAAATCAATTGACAAAATAGCATTCTGTCCGTACACTAAGTTAAAAGGAGTAGTTCCTATGGCGGTCTTGTAAGCTACTCGGAATGCCCATAAAGCATGATGTAATTGTTTATCCCAATCCGATCTACCATTTTTCACAATTTTTGTGAGAACGGTACACAAGATTTTATTTGAACTTTTGGCCTGTCCATTAGCTTGCGGGGGATATGGGGTTGATTTTTATGAATTACCAAGAATTCCTTCAATAAGGCTTCTATTACTTCATTCACAAAATGCGTGCCTCTATCACTCAATTTCTATCGGCAGTCCAAATCTAGTGAAAACGTTCTCAAAGAGAAACTTGGCTGTAGTTCTTGCATCATTTTTCTTGGCTGCTTTGGCTTCAACCCATTTGGTCAAATAGTCTGTGGCTACAATTATGTACTCTGCATGAGATCCTTTAGTTGGTGGGCTAATAGGTCCTATGAAGTCTATCCCCCATTTAGTAAAGCCTTTGGCACTCATCATGGGTTTCAGCGGCATTTCATCTCTTCGAATTGGATATTTCGTACGTTGACAAGTATCACATCGTTGCACATAGGTTGCTCCATCTTGATGTAGAGTTGGCCACCACATCCCTGCAAAGAGAATCATTTTTGTAGTTTTATCTGCAGAGAAATGTCCTCTTGCAGCTCCTGTATGTGCCATCTCTAGGACAGCAAGATACTCGTCTTCATGAATGCACATTCGTAAATGATTATCTCGTCCTCGCTTAAAGAGTTGTTTTCCTATGAGAACATAGTCCTTACTTTGCTCTACAAGTGCATGTTTCCTTGCTAAAGTGGCTCCTTCCGGGTACTCTTGGGTCTTCAAGAATTTCACCAGAGGCATGCTTCATCTTGGTGCTATAGTGGAGTAGCATAGACTAGAGTTCTCTTCTCGATTTCGTTCTTGACAGGTTGGGCAGGCTGATACATAGTTATGTGTATCCCTTTGCATGGTTGGCCAATATATGCCTAATCTCTTCAATGTTTGCCATGTTCCGTTTGCATTTAAATGAGTTTTCCATTGATTTACATGTGCTTTTTGAACCCACATTTCTTGTTCCTCCTCTTCCACGCATCTCATGAATAATCCACTTGAGTCTTGGTGATATAGGCTTCCAACAATGATATGAAGGTTTTTAGTCTTCCATAAATCTTGATTTCGGTTTGGAGAGATCCCATGTTTAGGTCCATATATGAGTATTGGGATCAACTTTTCTGCCCATTGGGGACATACTTCGAGATTAAAAAGGTATGTGTCAGGCAGATCATCTGGTATTCCTATGGGTGGTTCTCCATGTGTCATTCTTGATAGGTGATCTCCTCTAATATGGGTATTCCCTTTCTTGACAACTACTTCAAAATCAAATTCCATTAGCAATAGAAACCATCGTACTAGTCGTCCTGTATTACAAGGCTTATTGACTAAGTACAGTAGGGCTTGATGATCAATGAAGAATTTGAATTTGTTTGCCAATAAGTAGTGTCGAAACTTTTTTACTGCGTACACCATTCCTAGACCTTCTCTTTCAATCGTAGTATAATTGCGTTCTGCTTGATTCAATTGTCTAGTGGCATAGGCTATAGGGTGATCCAACTTTCCTGTATCTGCGGGTTGGGCTAGGATGCAACCAATGGAAAACTTGGAAGCATCTACGTGAATGTGAAATGGTTTGTTCCAATTTGGTACTCGAAGGATTGGGGCTGAACTTAATCGACTCTTTAATTCGTTAAAGGCCTTTTCACATTCTTCCGTCCAATTAAATTGAGACAATAATGCATAAAGAGGTCTAGCAATTATGACATACATGTGTATAAATCGTCGGTAGTATCCACAATGTCCCATAAATGCTTGTATTTCTTTAGCAGTCTTTGGTCTCGGTAAATCCAAAATTACTTTGATTTTGTCTTCATCCGTTGAGATTCCATTCTTAGAGACAATATGTCCTAATATCTTTCCTTGTCGAACCATGAAGACACACACTTTTCCGGATTAAGGCATACTCTATATTTTCGGCATTTGGCAAAGATCTTTCCTAATTTCGGTGTATGTTCTGATCATATAGCAGAATAAGTGCATAAGTCATCCACATATACCTCCATACTCTTTCTCAGGAGCTCCTTGAATACATGGCACATCAATCTTTGGAAAGTGGCTGGGGCATTGGTTAGGCCGAAAGGCATAACCCTAAAGGCGTATACTCCCCATTCAGTTGCAAAGGCTATTTTATGTTGGTCCTCAGGAGCAATGGCTACCTGATTATACCCTAAAAAGCCGTCCAAAAAACTATAAACTTCCTTCCCTGCCACTCTTTCCAAAAGATGATTCAAATGGGTAACTATCCCTTATGGTGGGAGCATTTACCTTTTTCAAATTGATGCATACCCTCAACTTACCATTCTTTTTCGGTACGACCATCAAAGGTGACACCCATTCCATGTGTTCAATCTCATAAATGAACCCAACATCTAACAACTTATCTATCTCTTCTTTGATTTTTGCTGAGTAAACATTGTTATATGTGTAAGGTCTTTGTTTGGAAGGTTTAGCTTCAGATGTCATAGGGATTCTATGGGCACATATAGAAGGATCTACTCCTTTCAAATCCTTATATGTCCAAGCAAAGATGTCCCTATATTCCCTTATGAGTCGTATTAACTCTTGCTCTTCTTCCTGTGAGACATCTTGACCTATAAAAGTACATCGTTCTTCTCCTTCCTCTAATGTTACTACTATTTTCTTAGTCCGCTCTTTATTGTCATATGCTATTCCTGGCTGTGCTTCTCGTTTCGACATTTGAATAGCAATTTTTCTCTCTTCTACTTCATATTTTTTGAAGTGGGCAGGCACTTCAAATTGGTCTTGAGGCTTGTTGTCTTCATCATTTTTTGCTTTATCTAATCCAAGCTCTTCTTCCTGTGTTGGTTCTTGATTTATTTCATTAGCAATGACACTTACTTCTTGATTTCCACTTTCTATTTCCATTTGCTCTTGCTCTATTTCAATGCTCTCATAGTCCTCTTTCCATTACTTTTCAATTACTTCTCCTTCTTCAGCCTCTTGAAGAACTACCACGTATAGATTAACATCATATCCTTCCTCATCAATGCATTCATTCATGGTTATCACTTCTTCGTTTACACATACATCGAGAGTGGCTAGATTCTCCATCCAATCATGAGGTTCGAATTCTTCATCTATGAATATTTGAGGCATGTAAGCTGGATCTTGTACAGATCTAGCGATTCCCTACTTGTGCTGCCATCCTTTCCTCATATCCTCTTCCTTTTTCGCAGTTTGGCATATCCCTAGATGAGTGTCTTCGTTCATCCACGATTGATCGCTTGATCCTATACTGTGAATCGACTGCTCATCTTCTTCTTTATGAATCTGATTCCATTGCAAGGGGGGAACATCTTGATATGTGTAAGTGTGGAGATTTATTCTTGTGGTGGTTCCTTCATGTTGTAAGTATACCGCGTCTTTTCCCCAATCTTGCACTACCTTTAGCTGTCTCATGAAGGGTCTTCCAAGTATCATTTCATAATTTCTAGCCCTTTCAAATTGACATATCGCTAAGGTGTACTCGAATTCAACTCCGCAAGTGGTAAAAATTACCCGTTCCAATAATCCCAAGGGTCGTTCAGTATGTCTGTTTGCCATTTGTATCTTCATGCAGGTTGGTCTTAGAGCTAGTTTTCCCCATTTCTCCCACATTTCTTTAGTTGCAATTCCTACTCCAGCTCCAGAATCCAAGATGGCTTTAGTGGTGTAACCCCTATAGGTAATTGGAAGACACGTGTTTCCTTCATCTCCCTCCCTAAAATCTCCAACCTTATCGACTGGGATTTTTACTGTGTTTACTTCATCAGGCATCTCCTTCTCTTCAGCCTTGATCTCCAATTGACTAGTTAATTTCTCCTTCAAATGTGGTTTCACCTTCAACAGTTCTTCCAATGTCAGAGTGCAAGGGATTTTACCTTTCTAAGGTGTTGTATGATGTCCGATGTTTGGACTGATGGGTCCTGTTCTTTTTTTCTTATTGAGGGAATGCAGTATAATTCTGAATTATGTTCGTATTCTCTTGTGTAATTTGGCAAGATCTTTTCACTATCATTCTCCTTTTCACTTTGGTCAAAGGGTAATAATCCTTCTGAATTTAGCTTGGGTATTGAATGTTCTACTTCACCTCCTGCTTCTTACTCTTCAAAGGGTGGTTCTATTCCTTCCACTTTCTTCCATCTGTCTTGTTGGACTCTTGCCCACAAGTCTTTAGGCCATTCCCCATCTACTTCGGGAACAATGGATCCTTCCCTTTTATCCTCGCAGCGATTTTCCTTATGTGTCTCACCTTCTTTGGTTTTTTAGGGTCATTAAGGATGACACACGCTTGGAATTCTTCTTTGGGAATTCGTGAATTGGGTAATCTACAAATAGGTTTTTCTAAGGTCTGTTGAGCTACTTCAATTAATTTTTTGCATATCTCCAACCTTTCTTTCTCTAAGTCACCTCTAGGATATTCTTTTTCATGCTGTTCAATGGTCGGTCCTGCTCTGATTCGTGCCTGGTATGCCTGAATCCACATGGCTAACTCTTTTGGCATGGGATCTGCTAAAATTGATCCTTCCTCTTCTTTTTTATACTTTTCTTTTTTATTTTCTTCTTCAAGTTTCTGGTTTTCTTTTTTATCTTGTTCATTTTTTTCATTTTCCTTCTCCAACTGTTGCCGTAGTTTCTTTTCCTTTATCCTGTCTCTACGATTCTTCCATCTCTGTGTTCGTTTACTTGTGATACTTTTTTCAGGCTCTTTCGAGTCTTCAACTCTTTGAGGTGTGGGTGTATTCACCTCTCTGTCGCTTTGGTCGTTCTCTCCAGTTTTCTCTGGTGTCTCTCTAGCTTTAGCTCTTGTTATCGCTTTCAATGGCACGGTGTACTCCTTATCACTCCCTGACGACTCTATCACTTCTATCACATTAATTTGCACATTCGAGTTAACTTCGTTAGGATTTTTGGGGCAATCTCTGAAAAGGTGTTCTTTACCACAATCACTACAGTATCCTTCCCAAACTCGCTGTGGAGGTGGTGGGTTTGGTAGTGTACATTCTCTGATATAATGGTCACCTCCGCATCTATAACATGGTCCTCTAGGTACAGGCGGTCTATTCATAGGTCGGGGAGGCATGGGTGCTCTGGGAGCTGTGTACATCAATGACACATAATCCTACTCATATCCATAAGAATTATCTAGTGCTTCCATGCCATATGCGTATGGTTTGTACATTTGTCCATATTCTATCATGGAGCTCTCATATGCGGAACAATCTCCTTGATTATGGTCATAGGATGAATCATATGGTTCGCTACTAGTCAAAGGCATGGCTGGAACTATTGCTCTCTCAAGGTTCTCTTCCTGTAGCTACTTTCACTGAGACTACATTTTGAGGATGGGGCGGTTGTTGTCCTAACACTGGTTGTGGTTGAGTGTAACTTTCATAAGCATAGGGTCGTGGTGCTCGTGCCTGCTGCTGATAAGAAGGATATCTAAAGGCTTCTCCTCCTTGATCTCTCTGTGGGTATCCATAAGGTCTCATGAGCGGTTGTACTGGTTTTGATTGCCGATTGTAAGGACAGTTTTCTGTATTGTGGTTTGTGTACTTTTGTTCTATGCTGCAATATTGTAGAGAGCCCGGAATACGTGGTCTATTGTAAGCATAAGCAGGTGGTGCGACTACACCCCTAGTGCACAAATGAGAGGGATGATCACCTCCACAATGCATACATCTTCTAAGCATGGGCACTCTCATCGGGTTGTTGGGGTAGCTCCTCTGTCCTTGAATGTTCAGTTTCTTTGCTACTAAGTTGGCTATTTCCTCTACATTGTTCTTAGGGTTTGATGCACTGCTGACTAAATCTTCACTTTTCACACTACCTTGAGGTATTTTCAGATCTTTTGCTAGATTTTCCTCTAGGTCAATACATTCTTTCATACATTCTTGCAAAGTTTGAACTCTTTTCACATACACTAGTGATCTTAATGATCCATTCACTAATCCTTCCAAAAACAATGACACCATCTTGTTTTGAGTGGGTCTCTCTTCCACTGGACATCTATCCACATATTGCTTGAATCTTCTTGCTGCCAATCTCACTGATTCTATAGGAGCCTGCTTAAAACTATGGATCAATGAGGAAGAGTTATTTTTAATCCGAGATTTAGTGAATTCCTCAATCATTTCTTGATAGATTTGTTCCATGTTTTGAAAATTATTAGGATCTAGTGGCTGGAACCAAGCTAAAGGTGTGTCTGTCAAAGTTAGACCAAAGGATTCATACTGGATCAAAAAATCTTCCACTTGTTTAGCTCTGATTACTTGCTTGAATTCCGCTATATGATTGTAAGGTTCACTAGAGCCATCATAATGGTTTCTCATGCATTTGGCGACTTGGATAGGTCTTAATCTTCTTCCAGCCTCAGGTGGTCTAGGCATCACAGGGAAAACTGGTCTTCCTATCAGTATACCAGGTCCTCTTACCACAGGTGGTCTATTTGGGACAGGGATTCTATTCCTTGGGTCAACAGGTGGCTGAGGTCGATAGTTCAGATTATTGGCAGGCATAGCAAACTACACATGGGGTCTCACCAGGATTTGTGTTTGTTGTGTTTGTCCTGACTGTTGATATGAATTATCTTGAAAGGTTCCTTGATGGTTCTGAGAAGTAGTAGCTTGATCCCTAGGAGGGAACACCGGAATGTTCTGATACTTCAACCCTGCTCTTTCTAACTCTATTAGAGGCCAGTATCTCCTATGATTTTTGTCCAAATATGTGATGATGGTGGGGAATTCAGGATCTTGTAACTCATAGATAGTAACTAGGTTAGGGGCTACTTCCCATAATGAAGAGTGGGCTCTAAGGAGATGCTCCATTCCATTGATCAAATACACATCCATTAAGGAGTCATCTTGGGGAACTAGGTCTCCTCTCCAAACCCTAACAACAGTAGATCTCCCTCTAGGAGTGGTCACTTGTTCTTCATGTCCCTCTGCATTAAGGTTATGAGCATTATCTTCTTCCCCTTGTTCGTTGATACTTTCAGGGTGTTTCGTAACAACATACTAGATGTCTCTCTTGTCCATATAAATTCCTCTTGCATACTTAACTGCTGGCCTAGGCACTATGTACGCATCTGAAGCTTTCTTTAGTCTGGCCACTGATCGGTTTAGACCATCTAGGTAGATAGGTATCTCATTTTGGTTGGTGTTCACATATTCCAAAGATGTCCGATATTCTCCCTCAATAATTGACATCATGCCAATCATTGGTACAGTGTTCTGCATATCCTCGGAAGCCATGGGAATTTCTTCCTCTGACTCACTAGAGGTTTTAGAATAATCTGAGTGGCTACTAGGTTCGGCTACACTTCCCACTCAAGAGATTAAGCTTCTTCGGCTTCCTAGGGTTCTCCCATACCTTAGGTTCATTCACTTAAAAGTTCTCTTCTTGTTTTAACCACTCCTAGCCTCCAAAGCTCCTTGCTGTGATCCCAATTTAAGGAGTTTACTTGAGTGACTGGGGTCGACGCTTGTTGCAATGCTTTATGCAATTTTATAGCACTGAAATTGTATAACATTAACCGTCGCTATGTGCTCGTATTTTTTGTAGTGAATCATTGTTCAAAGTACTAAAAAATTTCAAGAAATATGAAGTTGATGATAAAAAAAGATTGGTATGAATGCCTAAGGGAGAGGCCATCATGGCAGAAGCAAATGATAATTAAGAAAAGACAAAAAATAATTGTAGTAACCATTGAAGAGAACAAAGAGCGATGTACGTACATAGGAGAAGACCTAAGTGCAGATGAAGAAGAGAGCTTGTAGCTTTATTAAGAAAATATAGGAATGTGTTTGCATGGACCTTGTAGAAGGGGAATCGAGCAAAAACAGAAGAAGAAGATCGAAGAATAAAACAACTGCTCAGTGAAGAATACAAGTTCATAAAGAAAAGAACAAGCCTCTGCCCAAAGCCTCGTAGGGGCACGCACCAGGCGACAACACCAAAGAACCAGGTCCTGAGGATTGGAAATAAAGAAAGATCACAACCAGGAAATTTCATGGGAGGTTGCACAAAACTTCCTCATCCACCAGGTGCATGCAGTGAAAGCAACGAACAGGGAAGAGAGACAACACACAAAGGATCCTTCATCGGATAAGATAACCAATTGTCTGAAGGTCTTAACTGTCTCCTCATCCACTGGATGTGTGCAATGGAAAGAAAGGAATCAGGTCCCAAAAGATGACAATGAAGATTTAAGAACAGGGCCTTTGAAACATAATGCTGACATAGATAAGAGCAAAGGTTAGCAAAGTAAGGTGTGCGCTTGGAAAAGAAGTAAACAGGCTCCAAGCAATACAATAGGGTCAGATGTGTGAAGAAAAATACATATCAGAAGACCAAAAGTTAGAAAGAGGAAGAGGCTGAGAAGTTGAAGAGAGTGACTAAGAATATCACATTCTTAGCCACTAATGGCATGCGTGACAGCTCGACTTAATATAGCAACCCAGACTTGTGATATAAGAAATACCAAGGGGCTTATAGAAGCAAAGGATTAACTTCGGATAAAGTAACAAATTCTCTGACAGTCCTTATTGCTTCTTCGACCATTGCGTGTGTGTACTAAGGAGCCATATACAAGCTGCAGATGAAAAGCAAAGCCTGTCAAGGGACAACATAGGCAAAGAGGGGAAGAGTGTTGCAGAGAAAAGAGGCACAAAAGAGGAGCCCCAAAATTTTCAAATTAATGGACATAAATTTCTTCTTCAAAGTACTAGAAAATTTCCTTGAAACTATGTAAATGCACTAGAGGAGTCTTCTAGATGCATAAGCCCCAAATCATTCTAATATACTTCTTGTAAAATAGTCGAAAATTAGAGAATAGTCAATAAAGTGCCGGTCACTTGTGTGAAAGGACCATTTTTAGGGCACATGTATATAATAAGTCACTTTGTGACTCTTTTGAAGAGAATTTTTTCCATTGTCAAGAAGGAGAATTGAAATTTTCGAATTTGCTTCTTTCTGCTAATTTTCATATTCTCTATGATCTTTTGTGTGTGTATGTGAAGCTTGGAATGTGTGTGTAGGACTGTTATCTATCCCTCCCCATCACTTTTGAGCAACTGTAGTGTATGTGTGAACCAATACAAGTTGTGGAGTGAGTGTAGGTGTTTCCCACCATTCATTGTTTTGGCCATAACTTGAAGAGCGTTTGTCAGATTTGAGTGAAAATATTAATAGATGCGTCTCATTGAGAGCTTCGAAAGGAACCTACTATTGGCCATATTCAGAGTTTGTAGTTGGGAGAAACATTCGAATTAGTGCTTACTACTATAAGTGGTATCACGGCAGACATTTCTAGAGATTTGGTGAGTTGGAGAGAAAGTTGAGCCCTTTCTCATGCATTATAGCTGAACCACTTCACTTTTGATCACATGTACACATGTCCTCATACACTTGGTTCATGTGGTTCTTCGGATTGATAATTAAATGTGTGTCAATCCACCACTATATGCACTTGTGGGGCAAATGAGATTTAGTCTCTTTGACAGAAGTCCCTAAGGTCTCGCGACTTAGGTACACATGTTTTTGGTGCTGTTGCCAAGCAGCACACTCAACCAAGGTGCCTTCATGATGGTTATAGTTTTGGAGTGAAGGAATTGTCCTTGTAGGAGTGAATTCGTTCAGTGGCAAGTAGTCAGACACTTTCGCACTTGTTACGTCACATCCCAGAGGTGTATGTGTCACTCTAGCACAATGGTGAGTACGAACATGAGGAGATACACCTCATAAATGTCAATCCGTGGAGATGTGAGGACCGGTATGAAGACCGCGAGCAAGTGATGGCACAAGTGCGTGAGTGAAAGCACACCAGCATGCACACACATACACACACACGCGCACAAGGTAAGAGCAAAGAGTGGAACAATGGAAGATCTTCGATTATACAAGAGCTCTCTTACAAAGCTGAAATCTACAACAAGGTAACCCCAAAAATGAGCTCTCCAGCCCTTTTTATAGTTTTTGAGTGGTTTTGGCCCTGTCCAGACCTAGTGTCCAGCCTAGTTAAAAAATAGGTTCCAGGGCTTATTTGGGGGCTCAAACGGAGTCTAAAAATTATGAAAATTGGTAGGATGGTAGTTCTAATACTCCTCAAGCTCGAGGACTCCTCGGCTTGAACAAAATGGAGTTACAAAAATTGAAAATGGTATTTACAATGGTTTTTAGTGATAAAAATCACTATTTTTGTAGGGATTTCTTTTGAAAATTTGACAGGTGCTTCTTGGAGCTCCCTACTTGCTCCTTCTTCTTGTGTGTCCACTTCCTTGATGCACTTCCATGCTTTGTCCTTGACCTTGAGCTTCAACACTCCCCCCCCTCTTGAGTCTGTCGTCCCTGACAGACCTTTGTTGTCGTGGTTGTTCCATGTAGTACATTGAGAGGTAGTGTCCGTTACGTGCAACAAGAGCGATCCCTCTTCCCAATGTATCCTGGTCGTTTGTCTGGTTCTTCACTTTGCCACTGTTATCTCTTGCAGTTTGTAGTCCCTTTGTACGTGCTTCTGCCTTGTATTCCATCTGGATGGTGCATTTGTGAGTTTTCCAAAACTACTAGTTGCTCAGAGGAGGTGTTCAATGTTGATTATGAGCAACTCTCAATGGTGGATGGCGCTGTTGTTCTTGTAGTGGTCACCGTGATGTCCTCTGATTCTTCCAAAGATGGCTTTCATAGTTTTCGTGCCAAGTACTTGTAACCCATAATGGATGATGGTTAAGTGCATTAGTGCATGGGTTGAACAAATTATGTGCCTTGTGCATGGCCTTGTAATGTGGCCCTACGTATGCGTACTTGGAAAATGCATGGCAAGAAGTATGGTGCAAGAGATTGGGTCTTGAGCTAAGTGCTCAAGGGTATGCTGACGAAGAGGTTTCCTAATCGATCATGGTTATAGTGTTGTTGAAGCATACACGGCTTACCATGGTGAAGGGTCCGTTGATCTTCATCTCTTCGTGTTGTAGTTCCAGCATGGTGTTTGACCCTCATCTTGTTCTTTTTGCTGATGGATGTCCTTGCTGAAAGTTCGCTGATGGGCATTTTCAAGCACAATCCTCTTCTTTGCCCCTTTTTTTTTTTTTGTTGTTTTGCACCCAATGGCATGAAACAAGAAGAAAGAGGTTAGTATCAATAAAATATTTTACATGTGAAAATTTGTGTCTCATGTGCCTGGGATTTTTCAATTGTGTCTATGCACGGCCATGTAAGGTGGCCCTATCTTGATGCATACTTTGGAAATGCATGACCTGAATGGTGCAAACGACTGGGTTATGCCAAAGGCACATGGTTGCTGCACGTCGAGGCTTTTGATGTTACTCGCATAGTTGATGCATTCTTTGTTTGGAGGTGCCGATTGGATCTCGAAATGATGTAATCCTCCTAATGGGAACCCATTTCCTAATAGTATTTGGCCCCGTAGAGATCACCTCAGGCCAGTTCTTCTTTGGATGATGTCCAAACTTTGGTATCCCGTGTGGTTGGCCTTTTGGTTCTGTGGTTGTTGTTGGTGCTTTTGGCTTCCAAACCCATATCCTTGATGATTGCTGGCTTACTTTTGCAGAAGGGTTAAGTTCATCGTCGTTTGTTCTTTGTGTTTTGTTCTTACCCTTTGCTTTCTTTGGCTTCTTTGTTGAGACCTTTTGCATGGTGGGGAGCATAGGCCGTTGTGTATGTAAGAGCTTCTTGGGTACCCACATCTGTGATCGCCCTTGTTGAGCTGTAGCTAATTTTTTAGGCACCCAAATTTGTACCTGATTGTGGTCGGCCTTCATTGATAGCTTCGGTACCCGAATTTGATGGATTCTTCGTGCTTGACCCAGTCGTAGGTGCTTGGTCCTTCTGTTGTCATGGTCGGTCTGGTTGGGTGGGAGTCTTTGAGGTAACATCGATGGTGGTACTCCTTTCTTTACCCAGATCTGTGTCACGCCCAACACTTCTTTCCTCTTGAAGGCTCTTTGTCTATTTGATAGACTGGCTGTCTTGCACTGTTTTGCTTGCTTCTGAGGTTGAACTACTGTGGATGCTTTACTCTTGGAAAAACAAGGAGAAGGTTCATCTTGCCTTTGCGGTTGTCCTTCCGTGATTGCATCCGTCTGGAACATAGAGCTTTTGACATCTACAACATCTTGTTCGAGAAGATTAGCGTTAGAGGAAAGAAGAGAGCGTGTGGTGTCTGGGTCAGTGGCCATGCAATTCTCCAATTCTAATGTAATGCATTGTTCATGTGCCCAAACATGAAGAAGTTGACTTCTTAGGTTCAAGTTGACAGCATGGTCGTAAATCCAATCTTGACCCAAGACAAGTGGTTCTGTGACGTCCTCATCATGACACACTAGCATTTTGACTTTTATTGGAACATCTTGAAGGTAGATGGGAAGTTCCACCTCGCCCAAACAAGGGGTTTCCACGCCTCCTAAACCTATGAGATAGGCTTCTATGGGCTCGATGTTCAATTGCAGGTCTTGGCAGTCTGAAAGTCTAACTGCACTAGTTGCTGCTCCTGAGTCAACCAATGATCTCACAGTCCTTACACTCTTTCCTTGTCCTACCTCTATATTCACAAAGGGTCGGCGATCAATTATTTGAGAAGTATTTATGCCCGATTTTTGGCACATGTCCATGTGATATTTTGGAGCTTGTGTGTTGACATCTAGGCCTAGCCGCCGTAGCTTATTTCTTCTGATGCGCTCTCTCGCCTCTGCTTGTGCTTCTTCTCTAACCCTTAACTCCTCTTCTTTTCGCTTCTTAGCAGTGTTGAGTCTCATGAGCATTTCCTCTGTAAGAGGTTCTTGATATAACTTGACTCGGCATCCACTAATATAGTTTGGTAGGATATCACCTTCTAAAGTGGCCAATTGAACTGCACCGCTAGTAGAGAGTCTATTAATGATCATGGGTCCATATCCTCGTTTCTCCAATTTGCGGGCATGTTGCTTTAGCGTAAAAACCAGCACTAGATCTCCTTCTTTCAATCCTTTATCCTTTACATGGGCATCAAAGTATGCCTTTTGCCTTTTCTTTGCAGCATAAATGCCTGCTGCTGCCTGTAGCCTCGTCTCACCTAAGCGTTCTAGATCAAAGATCCTGGAAGACAACTCATGTCCATTCCACTCGTACTCTTGTGCTACTTTCAAGGCTGGGATTAGGAAGTCCAATGGTAGCACGGCATTCTGTCCAAAGACCATCTGAAATGGGGTAGCATTGAGTACCGTTTTGTAGGCAACTCGGTATGCCCAAACAGCATGATGAAGTTGTTTGTCCCAATCAGAGCGTTTATTATTTACAAGTTTTGTCAATACGTTACATAGGATCTTATTCGTGCTCTCGGCTTGTCCGTTGGCTTGTGGGTGATAAGGGGCAGACTTCTTGTGTACCACCATGAATTCTTGAAGGAGATGTTCAATGACCTCATTCAAGAAGTGCGTACCTCTATCACTAACCAACTCTATTGGTAACCCATATCTAGTGAACACATTTTCGAATAAGAACTTAGCCGTCGTTTGAGCATCATTCTTTGTCGTGGCTTTTACTTCCACCCACTTTGTAAGGTAATCTGTGGCTACAATAATGTATTCTGAATGGGAGTTTCTAGCTGGGGGGTTAATAGGACCAACAAAGTCTATGCCCCACTTCGAGAATGCGCGTCCTCCCATCATGGGCCTCAAGGGCATTTCATCTTTTCTTATCGGATATTGGGCACGTTGGCATGTGTCACATTTCTTCACATAAGTATGTGCATCCATATGAAGAGTGGGCCACCAAAGTCCTGAGAATAGAATGGTCTTAATTACTCTGTCAGGCCCAAAGTGTCCACCTGCAGCACCGCTGTGTGCAGTTTCTAAGACTTTCAAATAGTCTGATTCATGAACGCACAGTCTTAGGTAACCATCCTTGCCTCTTCGATATAGGTTGTCTCCTACTAAGGCATAGTCTTGAGCCTCTTGCTCCATGCTCCGTTTTCTTGCAAGACTAGCCTGATTGGGTAATGTTCCCGATCTCATGAACTCAACCAATGGAGCACTCCAATCTGGGATTAATGACACATGATAAAGAGTGGCATGCTCCACTGGGGGTCTCTTCTGACACACTGGACAATTTTGGATCCACTCCTGTATTTCTTTGTCCATGCTAGGCCAATACACTCCTAAACGTTTTAGATTCTGCAATGTTCGTTGTTTAGAGTAGTGATTTCCTAGCAGTCCCTCATGGGCTTGTTGCATCCAACTAGTATGTTCGTCGTCCTCAACACAACAAGCTAATACGCCCTCGGTATCTTGCTTGTACATACTTCCGGCCAATATTTGATACTTTTGTGATTTTACAATTTCTTCTTTGCTTGTCTTCACATTTTTATTTGCAGGCCCGAAGGTTAGGACTGGTACCAACTTATTTGCCCATTTAGGAACAACTTCTAAATTGAACAGATAAGCATCGGGCAATTCATCAGACACTCCTTGCGGTGGCTCTCCTGAAGTGATGCGAGAAATATGGTCTGCCCTAAGGTGGGTTCTACCTTTCCTGACAACAACTTCAAAGTCGTATTCCATTAGTAAGAGGAACCATCTTACTAAGCGGCCTGTATTGCAAGGTTTATTGACCAAATATAGTAAAGCCTGATGATCGGTGAAAAACTTAAACTTATTGGCCAATAGATAGTGTCTAAACTTCTTCACGGTGTATACCATGCCTAAGCCTTCTCTCTCCGTTGTGGTATAATTTCGTTCAGCTGCATTTAATTGCCTACTAGCATATGCTATCGGCAAATCTAGGTTTCCTTCACCTGTGGGTTGTGCTAGCACACATCCTATTGCATGATTGGAGGCATCTACATGGACATGGAAGGGTTTGCTCCAATCCGGAGTAGTCAATATTGGTGCTGTGCACAAACGTCTTTTCAGCTCGTTGAAGGAATTCTCGCATTCCTTGTTCCACTCAAAATTTGTTAACAACCCATAAAGAGGTTTAGCTATGATGGCATACATGTGGATGAACCTACGGTAATATCCACAATGGCCCATAAAGGCTTGTACCTCTTTAACATTCCTTGGTCTTGGCAGCTCTGCTATCGCTCTTACTTTGTCCTCATCTGTTGAAATTCCATTCTTAGAAACAATGTGACCTAAGATCTTACCTTGTCGTACCATGAACACACACTTTTCTGGGTTCAGACAAACTCGATAACCTCTACACTTGTTGAAGATTTGTCTGAGCTCAGGGATGTGGTAACTTCTCTGTTGGGAATGCGCACATAAATCATCCACATATACTTCTAAGCTCTTTCGTAAGAACTCTTTGAAGACATGACACATGAGCCTTTGGAATGTTGCAGGTGCATTGGTGAGCCCAAATGGCATCACACGAAATGCAAAGATTCCCCATTCTGTGGCAAAGGCCGTTTTGTGTTGATCTTCGGGGGCAATGGCTACTTGGTTGTAACCTGAAAATCCATCAAGGAAGCTATAAACTTCCTTGCCTGCAACACGCTCCAAGAGATGTTCGGTGATTGGGAGTGGATAACTATCTCTGATCGTAGCGGCATTAAATTTTTTAAGGTTAATGCACACTCGCAATTTCCCATTCTTCTTGGGCACCACCACAATGGGGGACACCCATTCAGTGTGCTCAATCTCATAGATGAATCCAGCTTCAATCAGCCTGTCAATTTCCTCCTTTATTTTGGCTGCATAATTGTCATTATATGTGTAGGGCTTTTGTTTAGTGGGCTTGGCATCAGTGGTCATCGGAATCGTATGAGAGCAAATCTTTGGATCTACTCCTTTCAAGTCTCTATAGTGCCATGCGAATACATCCCTATATTCCCTTAATAGAGCTACAAGCTCTGCTTCTTCTTTTGCACTTAGGTCATCTCCTATGTACGTACATCGTTCTTCGTTCCCTTCAATGGTCACTACAATTTTTTTGGTCTTTTCTTTATTGTCATATGCTTCTCCTATAATGGCCTCTCTCTTAGGCATCCGTACCAAAATTTTTCGGTCTTCCACTTCATATTTCTTGAAATTTTCTGGTACTTCAAACAATGATTCTTCCTCTTCTTGTTTCACTGCTTTTCTTTTCTTTTCCTTTTTGTTGGTGTATGACAATCATCAATTGAAGGATTATGAAGAAATGAAGTCAAGGAGTCAAGAAGAGAATAAATTCAGAAGGTTGAAGGAAGGACATATTCAGAAAATCCAAAGATATGTACACATATGTACATTAGCTGACTTATACTTTTGTCTTGTTATACACTTGTATATATTCATCTATAAATATGTTGGGAAATGTCGGGCAAATAGAGCAGAAGAAGAATAGAGAATAGGAAGAGAGAAATAAGTTGTAGAGAGTGTCATTAGACACATGGAAAGTGAGTGAATTGTCTATCCTCACTTAGATGTAATTTTTCTGAAGAAATCGAGAAAACTTGTGCCCGATGTTTTGGTGTCTGCTCTTTCTGTGTTTAATCTTTTGAGAAATCCTTCTGCACATATCTAAGTCCATAGCTAATCTATCTATGGCTAGAATTTGAGAGGTTAATTGCAATTAGGCTGAGAGAATTTTGTTTAGGAACATTCATATGTGAAAATGTTCTAAGAGTCGTCAGAACTGGCGCACATTTCATCTTCAAAGAAATGGTCATTGCTCAGTCCACAGTGTAAAGTTTTACACAAGTGAGGGCTCAAAATCTAAGTTGGAAGGTAAGCCATCTATGGCTAAAAGATCTTGATCAAACGGGATTTACTTTGGGAGAACCAGTGTTAAGAAGTTGTAGGTGTCAAAGTCGCCATTGCAGAGAAGCTGTTTCAGACATAGGTAAAGTGTTTCACACATTTATCAGTGTGTACTCAATCATTTTGAGAAATTTAACTTGGTAAAGTTGCGCAATCTCAAGGCGAAGTGTTGTGCAAAGTTTTGTCAAAAACTTTACAGAATTGATTAGTCAATGAGTGATTAATCTGCAGCAGACTTTTCTGAAGAAGTTGAATTTTTCAGAATAATCAATTTTCTGATAAATTGATGAATGATCTCTAAGTTTGGTGGAGTCTAAGGTTAATCTTGATATAGAGGTGATCTAAATTCAAGGTTAACTTGTTCTTTTGGAGATTAACACTCTCCATCAGTGGTATCAGAGCAGGTTGTGTCAAAATTGAAGTGAAGAAGACTCCGACTACTGCAGAAATACAAATCTTTACATATTGAAGGTGAAAAAGGATAAAGGTTGAAGAAAACTTGAAGGTAGACACATTGAAGCCATCAGAAGGATCAGAAGAAGCAAGACTCGAAGTAAAGGTACATTTATTCCTTGTAAAAGTCTAAAGTTTTGAGACTACAAGTGAAGCAAGGATGGGAGATAGTCTCCAAATTGAAAAGTTGGATAGAGAGAACTATCCTGCATGGTCTATGAGGATGGAAGCTCATCTTATGAGCAAAGATTTGATAGCCTACATTACAGGTGAAGAAGAGAAGCCTAAATTCAGAGATCCTAGTGTTCCAACTAGGGAAGAATTGACAGATCTAAAGAATTGGATGAAGAAGGATGCTCAAGCAAGGAGCATAATCTACATGGCAGTCAATGATTATTTGCTTCCTCACATTAGAGGACTTGAAAGTGCATGTGACATTTGGAATGCTTTGGAGGAGCATTTCCAAAACACAACCAAATCAAGGAAGGCTTCACTATGGGCAGAATTTACTACTTTCAAGAAGAAGGCCTCACAATCAATCTCTGATTATGTGACAAAGATGAAGGACATTGCAGATTCTCTAGGTGCAGTGGATGAAGACATTGAAGAAGACAAATTGGTAAGACAAATACTCACAGGGCTAAGAGGAGATGAGAAGTGGAAGCCTTTCATTTTATCTACAGAACTTTCATTAGATCACTTTACTCCTGATTTGAATCAATTGTTAGGTCATATGCTAACTTTTGAGAATGATATCAAAGGAGATGTTGATAAGAGTGCAGGTCATGCAATGTACTCTAAAGACAAGAAGAAAGCTAACAAAGGGAAGCAACAATCAGGTGAAGAAGAAGGTACATCAAACCAAGCAAATTTCATAAGAGGAAAAGGAAGTGGCAGAAGTAGAGGAAGAGGCAGAAACAACAAAGATAATGCAAGAGCTTGTTGGATATGTGGTAAGACCAATCATCTATCTCATGATTGTTGGCATAATAATCAAAACAATAGTAATTATCAGAACTTTAATCAAAGAGCAAGAGGTGGTAGATTTCAGAGAGGAAACTTCAGAGGTAGAGGTGGTAGGAATTCTTTTGGAAGAGGTGGAGGAAGAAACTTCCAAAACCAATCCTATAATAACACCTACTACAACTATACATCAGATCAGAAGGAGGACTCGACTCTCATTATGAATACATGTGAAATCTCACATGAGGACATGAGAGTGTTCTACATTGATTCAGGATGTAGTAATCATTTAAGTGGAAATATTGCTTTGATGACTGACCTAGATCATAATGCAATTAATCATACAGTTCAGACAGGTGATAATACAAAGCATAAGGTAAAGTCAATTGGTTCAGTCAAAGCTAAGGATGGGAGTACTCTTCTAAGTAAGGTTCTTTATGTTCCCACAATCCCAAAGAATTTGATTAGTGTAGGTCAAATTGTGGAAAAAGGATATGAGGTAAGGTTCACCAATGATGGAGTTTATGTTGAAGACCCTAGTCAAGGGTATAAACAGGTTGTTACAGGAAAGAAAGAAGGAAGGCTTTTCACATTGAAGGTACAAGGAAATATTGGACATGCTATGTTCACATATGGAGAGAAGAAGGTGTCAGAATTGGATCTTTGGCACAAAAGACTTGAACACTTTAATGAAAGAGGTATTAAAGAAATGATTAACAATGATTCAGTGCTTGGATTGCCTAACATTGCAGGTCAACACATGACATACAGATGTGAGGCATGTCAATTAGGTAAGGCTCATAAGCAATTCTATTCCAAGCATGGGTTTATGTATTCAGAAAGACTTGAATTGGTGCATACAGATGTGTGGGGTCCTTCAAAGGACTTTAGTATAAATGGTTCAAGATATTATGTCATATATGTTGATGATGCTACCAAGTGGATCACAATTTATGTGATTAAAGAAAAGTCAGAAGTGTTTAATACATTTAAACACTATCATACATATGTAGAAAGGATTACAGGTCAAAAATTGAAGAGACTAAGGTCAGATGGAGGGGGAGAGTATTTTTCAAATGAGTTCAATGATTATTTGTGGAATGCAGGTATAAAGAGAGAAGTTACTTGCAGGTATTCTCCTCAACAAAATGGGGTAGCAGAAAGAAGAAATAGGACTCTTGTTGAGTTTGCAAGGTCCATGATGAAAGAGAAGAATTGTCCAAATTATTTGTGGGCAGAGGCTGTAAACACAGCTACTTATTTGGTCAATAGATTGCCTTGTAAAGCTTTGCAAGGTATGACACCATATGAAGCTTGGTGGGGTAAGAAACCTACCTTGGATCATTGCAGAATATTTGGATGCTTGGCATATGCATATGTGCCATCTCAATTGAGGCATAAGTTGGAGCCTAAGGCAGAAAAGTATGTATTCATTGGTTATGATGATAAGCAAATGGGATACATGTTGTGGAGTCCATCCACAAAGCAATTCCTTGTATCCAAGGATGTTACATTTGATGAGCAAGGTACTTGGTATGCAGGTAAATATAATGTACATGCAGATGATGAAGAAGTAGTGGAACAAAGAAAAGGTAAAGCAAAGATTCAATTACTTGATGAAAGTGAGAACAATGAAGTACAGGTTGAAGTAGAAGAGAGGCCAAGGTTTGATCCAGAATGTGATGAACCAGAGACTTCAAGAAGTGCAGAAGTTAGGAGGTCATCTAGGCACAAATGGCAACCTACAAGGTATAGCTATGACACTTCATTCTTGACTACTAAAGATTATGCTTATTTGGTAAAAGCAGATGAAGATCCATCTACATATGATGAAGCTAAAGGCCAGAGAAATTGGGAAGAAGCCATGCAAGAGGAGTATGATGCATTGATAGAGAATCAGACTTGGGATCTGGTTCCTAAACCTAATAGCCAGAAAATTATTGGATGTAAGTGGGTTTACAAAACAAAGAGATTTGCAGATGGAAGTGTGTCTAGATACAAAGCTAGACTTGTTGTGAAAGGGTATGCACAGACATATGGAGTGGACTATGATGAGACTTATAGTCCTGTGGCAAAGATGACAACAATCAGAACTCTCATTGCAATTGCTGCTTGCAAAGGTTGGAAGTTGTCTCAATTAGATGTTAAAAATGCTTTTTTGAATGGTTATATTTCAGATGAAGTTTACATGGAGCAACCAGATGGGTTCAAAGATCAAGTGAATCCAAATTATGTGTGTAAGCTCAAGAGAGCTTTGTATGGATTAAAGCAAGCCCCAAGGGCATGGAATTATAGGCTTGTAAAATTCTTGAATGATCTTGGATTTCAAGCATCAGAGGCAGATAGTAGCTTGCTAGTCAAAGCAAGTGAAGATGGGTTCATTTATGTTTGTATTTATGTTGATGACATAATACTTACAGGAACAGATGATAAAGGAATACAAATGATCAAGAAGCAGATGGAGAAAGAGTTCAAAATCAGTGATTTGGGGAACCTATCATTCTTCTTGGGAATGGAGATTTCTTATACTCAACATGGAGTATATGTGACCCAAGAAAGGTATCTTAAAAATTTGCTAATCAAATTTAAAATGGAAGATTGCAGGGTTGCACCTACACCTTTGGAAGTGAATCATAAATTGTCTAGGTTTGGAGGAGAAGAGTTCAGAGATATGAAACTCTATCAAAGTTTGGTTGGTAGCTTGATTTATGCTACATTAACAAGGCCTGATTTGTCATATGCAATTGGTGTGCTTTCACAATTTATGCATTGTCCTAGAAAGGAACATTGGATTGCAGGACAAAGAGTACTTAGGTACATCAAGGGTACACTCAAAGAAGGGTTGTACTATGGATTTACTTCTGATACAAGAGTGAAGATATATAGTGATGCAGATTGGACAGGTAATGTGGATGATAGAAGATCAACACATGGATACTTGTGTTATGTAGGAGACAAATTGATTTCATGGTGTTCTAAGAAGCAACATACAGTTGCTTTGTCATCTACAGAGGCAGAATATAAAGGTATGGTGGAAGCTGCAAAGGAGAACTAAGCATATTGAAATACAGTATCATTTTCTGAGAGAGAAGGTCATTGAGAAGGAGATTGAAGTCATACACACTCCCAAAAAAGATCAAGTTGCAGATATGATGACAAAAAGTCTAGATGGACCAAAACTACAAAGATTCAAGGATATGGCAGGAATCAAGAAGATAGAGAAGAATCTCAATTAATGATTGAGGGGGAGCTGTTGGTGTATGACAATCATCAATTGAAGGATTATGAAGAAATGAAGTCAAGGAGTCAAGAAGAGAATAAATTCAGAAGGTTGAAGGAAGGACCTATTCAGAAAATCCAAAGATATGTACACATATGTACATTAGCTGACTTATACTTTTGTCTTGTTATACACTTGTATATATTCATCTATAAATATGTTGGGAAATGTCGGGCAAATAGAGCAGAAGAATAATAGAGAATAGGAAGAGAGAAATAAGTTGTAGAGAGTGTCATTAGACACATGGAAAGTGAGTGAATTGTCTATCCTCACTTAGATGTAATTTTTCTGAAGAAATCGAGAAAACTTGCGCCCGATGTTTTGGTGTCTGATCTTTCTGTGTTTAATCTTTTGAGAAATCCTTCTGCACATATCTAAGTCCATAGCTAATCTATCTATGGCTAGAATTTGAGAGGTTAATTGCAATTAGGCTGAGAGAATTTTGTTTAGGAACATTCATATGTGAAAATGTTCTAAGAGTCGTCAGAACTGGCGCACATTTCATCTTCAAAGAAATGGTCATTGCTCAGTCCACAGTGTAAAGTTTTACACAAGTGAGGGCTCAAAATCTAAGTTGGAAGGTAAGCCATCTATGGCTAAAAGATCTTGATCAAACGGGATTTACTTTGGGAGAACCAGTGTTAAGAAGTTGCAGGTGTCAAAGTCGCCATTGCAGAGAAGCTGTTTCAGACATAGGTAAAGTGTTTCACACATTTCTCAGTGTGTACTCAATCATTTTGAGAAATTTAACTTGGTAAAGTTGCGCGATCTCAAGGCAAAGTGTTGTGCAAAGTTTTGTCAAAAACTTTACAGAATTGATTAGTCAATGAGTGATTAATCTGCAGCAGACTTTTCTGAAGAAGTTGAATTTTTCAGAATAATCAATTTTCTGATAAATTGGTGAATGATCTCTAAGTTTGGTGGAGTCTAAGGTTAATCTTGATATAGAGGTGATCTAAATTCAAGGTTAACTTGTTCTTTTGGAGATTAACACTCTCCATCACTTTTGACCTCCTTCACTTCCTTCCTTTGAATTTATCGTTTTAATACTCGTGAGGGGTTCTTCTTCTTTTTGGGTTAACACTCCTATGTCTTCTAAATAGTGTTCCTCTGAGTCAAAGTAAGTATCCATCACAATGGATTCTAGATCATCGTCATTCTCTTCTTCTTCTATGAACTCACTAGGATCACACTCTTCCAACAGAGGCTGACACATAAACATTGAAATATCATAACCCTCCTCATCACAATGAGGTGTCCATTGTTCTTCATTGACTGCAATGTCCATGGTAGCTAAGATTTCTGCCCAACCATGAGGCTCAAATTCCTCATCTGGAAATATCATCGGTGTATAGGCTGGGTCTTTTATTGGTCTATCGCCTGGGGAAGTTCCTTCTTCTCTCGCTTTTAGGCGCTTTTCCTCTTCCTCTGCGACCTTGCACATCCACAAGTGAGTATCTTCATGTAGCCATGATGGATCAGGTGAACTTTCAGAATGCACGGAGATAGAATCTTCTTTCACTTTGTGGATAGGATTCCACTGTAGGGGTGGTACATCTCTGAAGGTGTAATCCTTCAGATTGACCTTGGTGGTGACCCCTAAGTGCTGTAAGTACAAGGAGTTGGTTCCCCAATCCTGTACTATTTGCAATTGTCGTAGGAAGGGTCTTCCTAGGATCATCTCGTAGACATTATTTTTTTCAAAGTCACATATAGCAAATGTATGTACAAACTCTACACCACAAGTAGTTAGAGTTATCCCTTCAAGCAATCCTAGAGGTCTTTCAAAATGACCATCTGCCATTTGAAGCTTCATTCTTGTGGGTCTTAATGTGGGTTTGCCCCATTGCTTCCACAAGGAAGTGGTTGCAATTGCAACACCAGCACCCGAATCTACAATTGCTTTGGTTGTGTAACCTTGATAGGTGATCGGAAGATAAGTGTTACCTTCTTCACCTTCACTCATGTCTCCTATCTTGTCGAGAGGTATCTCTGGAACTTTTTGCTTAGAGCCTACTTTTGGCATATTGGATTCAAGTTCTGGAACCTGATCCTTCACATGATTCCAGAGCTCCGGTTTTGCTTTGAGCAGCTCTTCCACAGTGAGATGACATTGAACCTTAGTGTTCTTCACAACATCAGTGTTTCTTGGAATCACTGAGTCTTCATTTCTTACCAATATCGTGGGAGCTCTGATCTGGATAGATTCAGATTCCCATGGGCCTATGAAATGAGGCAACTCTTGTAAAGAATTAGATTCAAAATCTAACCTTTCATCTTCTTGTTGCTCTGCTTGGTCTCCATAGATAGATGGAATGTCTTGGGGAAATTGATCATGAAGATCATCAATCTCAGGAATAGGAGGGGAATTACCCTTCTCCTTGGCCCATTTCTCTTCTTGTATTTCCCGCAAGAACTCTTGAGAGTACTGTTGAATTGAAGGAGGTATTCCAGCATCCGTGGAATTAGGAACATAAGCTACCATTGGTGGTGAGCTTCCTCTTTCAATAATTGGTTGAGCCTGTGGAGGTAAAGAAACTTGTGGTTTGTTTACCAACTGCTCTAATCTTTCTAGTAAGCCTTGGAAATGCAAATCCGGTTTGACAGAGTTTGTCTGATTGAACTTTTGACTAGTCTCAAGTATAGCTTGAGCTTGTTCTACCATTTTCATGCACATTTTCATCCGTTCAATCTCTAAATCTGCTCTAGGGTAACTCTTGTCTAGGTTTGCAGCTAGTGGCCCTTCTTGAAGACGAGCCTGGTAGGCCTTGAACATCATGTCCAAGCCTTCTCGGGTTGGATCTGCAAGAACAGACCCTGGTTGTGGGTTATTTACAATGGGTGGTGGGGTGGGATGAAGCGAAGTGGATGGAGCTTCCGCATGCGAGGGGCTTTGAGATGCAATGTCTTCTATTTTTGTTTTGGCATCTTTTAGACTTTCTTCTATTTCAGATATCTTTTTGTTCCACTTGCGATTAGCCTTCTCTCTCGTATCCTTCCATGTTCTTGGCTTCCTCTTACTAGGCTCTCCTGACTCACTTGACTCCGATTGCTCAGATGGTTTTGCTTGTTGTGCAGCCTGTGCTCTAGTAACTGCCTGTACAGGAGCCACATTATTGCTACTTGAACTTGAATCTGCCACTAAGCCTACCACGTTGGTGGGTGTAACCTTGGGTGCACTAGAGGGATTCCTGGGACACTCTCTAGGAAGACTCTTCCTTGCCGCACTCAGGACAAAAGCCTTGTATTGTGATGTTTTGTCCTAGTCCGAGAGCAGGTTGGTGGGGACATTCACGAATGAAATGGTCGCCCTGACATCTAAAGCATGGTCCTCTAGGGGCTTGTGGTCTTACTTGTCTCAATTGGGGCCTAGGATTTGGATTCATATACATGACATTGGAGTATTCTTGCTCCCAATTTTGTTCCATAGGTGGTGTCTCATATTGACAGTGAGAAGTCTCACTTTGCTCAGGTGACTCTATATAATAAGCATGTGGACTATCTTCGTGGAAGTAGTCTGAACCATGAGCGTGAGAGTCATTTTCTGAGACCAATGGGGTTAGTGGCACCAATGCTCTATTATGGTTCTCCTCCGCCATCGTATATTTAACTGGGATCACATTGGCAGGAGCTGGCGGTTGGTTTCCTAGGACTGGTTGTGGCCTATATGGTGCCTGATATTGCTGCTAGTATTGAGGTTGATATTGTTGTGGCCTATAATATGGCTGTTGGTACTGATTCTGATACCTACCCTGCTGGTAAGGTTGCTGATAATTTTGTCTAACAGCCTGCCTATTATAGGGACAATCTTGGGTCGTATGACTTGTATATTTCCTCTCAATGGTGCAATACAGAGCATTAGGGTTTCCTTGGGGTTGAGTCATCATTGGGTAGACATTAGCCATGTGATCTCCTCCACATGTATAACATCGCTTCACTGAAGTGACCCTTGGCATTTGTCTATTTTGAACTCCTAGCTTTTTGGCCACTTGCTCAGCTATCTCATCTATCTCAGTGGAGGTTCTAGAGGTATGACTTGTAGAACTATCAGAATCCTTATAGAGTTTGGATAGTCCTAACTCCTCACCCAAGTTGTCTTCTATGTCAATGCACATCCGTATACACTCTTCTATGGATCTAGGCTCTTTCAAGTATACATATGACCTTAATTTTGTGCTCAATAGGCCATCTAAAAACAGTGCCACCTGTTTGGCTGATGTGGGTAATTCTGGTACAGGGCATCTTTCCAAGTACTGCCTAAATCTTCTTCCTGCAAGTCGCACTGTTTCTTGGGGTGTCTGCTTGAAGCTGTGGATCAAGGATGATGTGTTATGTCTGATACCACTCTTGGAAAATTCTACAATGAATTCTTCTAGATGCTGACCTATCTCTCTATAGTTGCGATTGTTTAGAGGTTGAAACCAAGCTAAGGCAGTACCCTTAAGAGTCAAACCAAATGCCTCGAACTGGGTGAACAAGTCTTCAACCTGTTCAGCTCTTAGCACTTGTTTGAACTCCGCCACATGATCATAAGGATCTCCAAATCCATCAAAGTAGTTCTTCATTGTCTTAACCACTTGAGAGGGTCTAAGGGTTCTTGAGTGTTCTCGTGGTCTAGGCAATGGGAAATCATGATCATCTCTTTGATGTCTATGAACTCTATGTCTCTCCCTTTCAAATCTTTCCGTTCCATATCCTGATCTGTCTCTGCCTATAGTGTCTGCAAAGCTTACCTCCAGTCCCTCTCTAGTTCTTTCTCTCTGGGTTTCATGAGCCTTGGATGATCTGGCTCCTTGGAGGCCCTGGGAAACATTAGATCTTGGTGGAGGGAAAATTGATTCACCTTGCCAAGTGTAAGCATGTCTGTCATGATCTGATACCAAGAATAATTTCTGAGATGTGTGATCTAGATAGACAGCTTTCCCTGGTGTCTCTGGGTCCTTGAATTCATAGATGGTGACTACTGGGAAGGGTTGATCTGGCCTAAATCTCCAAAAGGCTTCTTTCGTTTCTCTATTCACGAATAGTTCTATGCTTTTGTTATCTTGAGGAATCCATTCTGGAGTGAGCACTCTGGTTAAGACTGACTTACCTCTAGGGGTCTTGGGTTCTCCTCCTAGGTCTCCTTGCTCTAGGTCTCCTATCTCATTCTCAGGAATGATATTTCCAAACTCATCTGTCCTATCTGGTAAGTTGGTAACCACGTACATGGTTCCTTCCTTATCAATGTAAGCACCCTCTTCAAACTTGACTACAGGGTGTTCAAGTCCAAAGGGTTGGTCAGGATTTTTGAGTTGAACCACTGATCGCCTTAGACCATCCTCATAGATGCGAGCACCTAATTGGTTGGTCCTGATATACTCCAATTGGGTCTTATAGGGACCTTCTGGTATCTGTAAATAGGCAGTGCCTGAGCTACGTGTGGGTCTTTCCATGCTAAAAGACATTTCCGAGTCACTGGTTTCTGAACTTCGTGTGTAAGGATAACCACTAAGTTGTTGAGCCCAAGACTTGGCTGTATGGTTGACACTAGCCTCAGATGACCTAATGCTTTGTCTATCCTTGCCTAAGTGTCTGCCAGATCTCAGGTTCATAAGCCGTGGCTTTTAGTCCCAAAGTTCTCTTATATTGCTCAAAATCCTTTGGAACACCTTGGTTTTCCTATTTTCCTGAGGGTCAAAACCAAAATCACTGCAAACGGACTTCGTATGAGAAAGTTATGCCAGTTCAGGGTCTGGGGTTTAAAACAGGGAAATAGGATCTCTCTAGGAACTCAGAACAGGCGATACGATACCAGATTTTCCACGATACGATACGTTTGTCTTACACGATACCCCTTCAGACGATACCACCTAGACGATACGATACCACTAGGATAACTGCGATCGCGATACCAACCTCACGATACGATACTACTCTCTTAGGCGATACGATACTGAAAGTGGTCACGATACGATGTCTCTAATTTGCACGATACGATACTGTGACCGTCGCGATACGATACCACTGAGGCAACTGCGATCGCGATACCAACACTTGACGATACGATACCAGAATGGTATCGCGATATGATACGTGGTTGGCCCACGATACGATACTAGTGAATTCTCGAGACGATACGATACCACTCAGTAGACGATACGATACCAAAAATCAGACGATACGATACTGGATCTTTACATGATACGATACTAAAGCACCGGACGATACGATACCGACTCGCCGATACGATACCAACTTGGCCGGCGATACGATACCAGGTGGACCACGATACGATACCACCGGGGCGACCGCGATCGCGATACCAACACTTGACGATACGATACCAGAATGGTATCGCGATACCTCAAGTGGGCATGCACGATACGATACCTCAACAAGTATCGCGATACACGGGAGTTCTGGTATCGCGATACCACAACTCAACCGGACACGATACTTGGAGATTTTGACACCCAAATTCAAAAATTTTTGCAGATTTGTGTACCTTGTGTCCTCCTTGTCACTTCTATCAGCCTGTAGATGCAAAGTCACTCTCCAAAGTCACGATACAACGCTCGCGATACCAGGCGCTGTTCCTCTCACGCCGCGATACCACCGCTCAGATTCTGGTGTTTTTGAGAGTTTTTTAGTGTTTTTCTTCAGCGTTTTTGGTTCTCAGCTCCTCCTAAGCTTGTTCCTCACAGCCACGAGTAAAAAACGAGTGAATGTAATGACGAAAATGGAAAAAATCAGAGAATACGAAGAGGGAAGAAGATGATGATGAAGGTGAAGATGAAGAAGAAGAAAAACTCAGAAACTGAACTGAAAATGGTGATTTTTTACCTTCCAACGTCGCTACTCTACGTCTTACCGTCACACGCTCGTCCTCCAAGCTCTCTCCCCGGCAACGGCGCCAAATTTGGTGTCACTCTAGCACAATGGTGAGTACCAACATGAGGAGATACACCTCATAAATGTCAATCCGTGGAGATGTGAGGACCGGTATGAAGACCGCGAGCAAGTGATGGCACAAGTGCGTGAGTGAAAGCACACCAGCATGCACACACATACACACACACGCGCACAAGGTAAGAGCAAAGAGTGGAACAATGGAAGATCTTCGATTATACAAGAGCTCTCTTACAAAGCTGAAATGTACAACAAGCTAACCCCAAAAATGAGCTCTCCAGCCCTTTTTATAGTTTTTGAGTGGTTTTGGCCCTGTCCAGACCTAGTGTCCGGCCTAGTTAAAAAATAGGTTCCAGGGCTTATTTGGGGGCTCAAACGGAGTCTAAAAATTATGAAAATTGGTAGGATGGTAGTTCTAATACTCCTCAAGCTCGAGGACTCCTCGGCTTTAACAAAATGGAGTTACAAAAATGGAAAATGGTATTTACAATGGTTTTTAGTGATAAAAATCACTATTTTTGTAGGGATTTCTTTTGAAAATTTGACAGGTGCTTCTTGGAGCTCCCTACTTGCTCCTTCTTCTTGTGTGTCCACTTCCTTGATGCACTTCCATGCTTTGTCCTTGACCTTGAGCTTCAACAGTATGTAATGAGTTTTTAGGTTTAGGATTAGTAGTGGGGGAGAGAAGGAAGAGTTATGGTTAGTTCAAGGAGAGAAGAGGAGTAGAAGTAAGTTGAAATCACCAAGAAAACTCATAGAAAATTGTCAAGTTAGTGTAGAGTAGGCTTCAAGCATCATAAACTATAAAAACAAAAAAAAAGTTCATTTGACACTTGCTCAGGAGTTGGTATCGTCTACAGACTGCGATCAGTATCGTCAGTGTGGTATCGCGCTAAGTGAGCTAAAGAAAGGATTTGGGAGTACACATTTGGGTAGAGACACACTAGAAGGTAAACCACATAAGTTTTTTATAACAAAAAACAATTCATAATCACCACCACACGTGATTAAACTCGTTTTTGGTATTGCAGGGTGGGATAGAGAGATTAGAGAGATCCTTTGAGTGAGATAGAGGGTCAAGAGTGAAGAGGGGTGAGAGTTAAGCACATTGCTGCAAAAATTTTTGTGATTTGAGCGATTTTGGCTATAGTATCATGGTCGGTCGAGTTTTGGTATTGCAATACCAAAATTCCCTAGTATCGTGATACTCGTCGAGTATCGTATCGTCGCATACCACTTGAGGTATTGTGATACCATTTTTGGTATCATATCATCAAGCTGGTATTGCGATCGCGATCTGCCAGTGGTATCGTATCGCAGTCCACTTGGTATCGTATTGTCGACCCAGCAGTATTGTATCGCTCATAATATCGGTATCGTATCGTATCGTGAGGAATTTTGATATCGTATCATGAGAAACTCTAGTATTGTATCATGCAAGGTGTCGGTATCATATTGCGACTTGCACTGGTATCGTATCACGAGAGTTGTTAGTATCGTATCGTACACTCAGTTGGTATCATATCACCTGAGTCATCTAGTATTGTATCGTACAGTGCACTGGTATCATATCGGGCAAGGAGTAGTATCGTATCGTGCAGATTTTGGTATCGTATCGCCGCTTGTCTTTAGTATCGTATCGTCACCTTCAGAGGTATCGTATGGCGGTAAATCCTGGTATCGTATAGTCTCAAGTTTTTGGTATCGTATCGTGGTAAGAATGGTATCGCGTAGTGAAGTATCGCTAGAGTGGTATCACCAAAATATTTCAAGCTATCTAAGGACAATATTAGAGATAAATTGAAGAGCCAATTAGGGGATAGTGAGAAACCAAGATAGCCCGGGAGAGTGAATAAACTTGAGGTCAGGACGTGTGCTAAGTAGTCGGAGAAGTGTCATTTCATCAGTAGGAAGTGCAACTTAGGCAAGTCATCGCTCTAAATACATGAGACTACCAAAAGCAGACTGATAGGGAAATTTGGTCATGAATTCCTTTTCCTCATTTGATTTGGGGCAATCATCCTTGCTCAATTACACATATGTGGGTAAATGTGTACTCAATGCCTTTCCACCTTGCATATTGATCATGTGAAGTACTTTGGATATGTACTCACTTTGAGACAAGTATATGCATCTTTTACACCTATCACGAGTAATGTGCATGCCAAGAATATGTTTGGCATTCCCCAAATCCTTCATATCAAATGTCTGACTTAACTTCTTTTTTAGAAATAAGAGGACTTCCAAGCAATCAACATATCATCGACATAAAGTATCAAGCATATCAAGCAGCCATCTGAGCATCTCTTTGTGCAGAGACAATGATCCTCATTGCTTTGAGAATAGCCTTTAGACTTCATAAAAGCATCAAACTTTTGGTACCATTGTGTAGGGGACTGTTTAAGTCCATAAAAGCTCTTCTTGTGCTTACAAACTAGAATTTCCTTGCCAAGAACTGCATAACCTTCTGTTTGTTCCGTATAGATCTCATATGTAAGATCTCCATGCATGAAAGTAGTTTTCACATCCATTTGGACTAGCTCTAATTCCTCCATTTCAAAGAATCCAAGAAACATGCACAGGGTAGTCAATTTGACCACTAGAGAGAAGATTTCCTCGAGATCAACACCATGTTGTTACTTGAAAGCCATTGCAACAAGTCATGCTTTATACTTTGGAGAAGCACTATTTGATGTGAATTTCAGCTTATATACCCATTTACATGGTAAAGATTTCCTGCCCTTTTGCAAAGGTACTAAATCCCAAGTACCATTCTTGTGAATAGAATCCAAATCACTCTTCATGTCACGCTCCCACTTGACATGATCCTCTATCTGCATAGCCTCTTTGTAGCAAGAAGGCTCACCGGCATCTGTTAGCATAACAAAATCTAAACCTGGAGCATATCTATCAGGTGGATGTGAGACATGTGCAGAGCGTCTCAATGATTGCTGAACAGGAACATGTCCAGACTCATCTGATCGGACATTCTCTTGAATGTCCCTACGTGTAGCGTTTTTATGCATGCTAATTGGAGGACTAGTACCCTCAAACACACTCTTCTCACTTCATCCCGCTTGATGGGTTGTTTATGCATGTTAGACTCATTGAAAATGACATCACTACTTGTGATCATTGACCGTGTTTCAGGATCCCATAAGTGATATCCAAATTGTCCTTCTCGACCATATCCAAGAAAAATGCATTTCTTTGACTTATGGTCCAACTTGTCTAAGATTCTTGGTTATATGAACATATGCTTCAAACCCAAGTCAAAGATGCAACATAAAAATTACTATATCTTGAATAGTTCTATTCATCCTTTCAGGTACAACATTCTGTACTAGGGTATAAGGAGCTATAAACTCTCTGCGAATCCCTCTAGACTGACAGAAAAGGCTGAATTCATGTGAGGTATACTCACCCCCATTATCTGAATGTGAAGCCTTAAGCTTAGTTCCTTTTTCAATCTCAACTAAAGCAAGCCATTTACTGAAAGTAGGGAATACCTCATCCTTTGATTTGATAGGATATACCCAAACTTTTCTAGTAGCATCATCTATGAAAGTGACAAAGTAAAGAGAACCACCTAAGGACCTAGTGGGCATAGGAACACACACATTTGTATGAACGAGATCTAAAGGCTGAATTGAAGAGTCAATGTGCATTCTATGCACATTTTCTGTTTGATTTCCATATTGACAATGCTCACAAAATGAAAAATCGGAGAAAGGTAACACATGTAAGTAGCCAAAAAGAGAAAGATTTTCCATTCCACTATGAGATATATGGCCCAAATGACCATGCCAAATACAAGCCATAGGCTGTTCAATAATAGCTAACAAGTATTCTTTCTATGATACAAATAAAGGATAAAGTGAGCCAACTTTGCTTCCTTTTGCAATAACCATATTTCCCTTTGATATACAAAGGTATTGAGCATAGAAGACCACCTTGTAACCAAGGTCATCAAGTTGAGCAACTAACATCAAACTACATGATAATTGAGTTACATGGCATACATTATTCATACTAAATTTTGAACCATCAATGAACTGCACAACCACATCTCCAATCCCCACAACGTCATATTGGTAAGAGTCGCCAAGTCTTACGATACCAAGAGACTTTGCTACATAATTAGAGAACCATTCTCTATGTGGTGTCACATGGAAAGAAGCACCAGAATCTAGCAACCATGTGTGGGAAAGAGAATCATCCATAAGAGCCTCAGTTGGCATAGTGCTATCAAGTGTCAACACATCAACATCATCAAAAATATTATTAATTTCTTCAATCTTCACAGTCAAAGTAGATGGTGCAGGTAATTGTTTAACATGCCCATCAACATTCTGTCCTTTACCTTTAACATTCTTTAATGCATAACAGTCTTTCTTCATGTGTCCTTTCTTATGACAATAATGGCATTCAATATCCCTCTTCCTTGATTTACTTCTACTCTTATTCCATTGGCCATTCTTTTCCTTGTTCTTGCTCCTGCCACATTGTTGATTCTTTCCTTGGTGAGAATCATGATTATATGCATCTCCACTTTGATTTACAACCATAGATTTTCTACGAATCTCCTCACTCAAGAGTGCTCCACATATGTCATCATATATGATTTTACCACTACGTGCACTATTGCTAATAACTGTGCAAAACATATACCATAATGATGGCAAGCATAACAACAATACTGCTTTCATTTCATTATCCATATCCATTTTATGAGCCTGTAACTGGGAGAATATAGCATCAAGCTCATTTAGATGAGCAAGAACACTATTTGTGTCCTTCATACGAAGGCCATATAATTTTCTCATCAGATACACTTTATTTGATGCCCTCCCTTTTTCATATGTATTGCATAACTTCTTCCAAAGCTCCTCTGCACTTTCACAGTCTAATACTATAAAGTAAACCTTATCTTGCAGGTGCAAGTGAATGGTGGACCTTGCCATTTCATCTACCTCATCCCAATCATCTTCATCCATGTTAGTAGGATTCTTTGAAATTCCATTCATTGGCTTCCATTGCCTCCTTTGAATCAGCACATCTTTAATCTGATTCTTCCATAGAGCAAAGTTTGTGCCATCAAATTTTTGGATCTCAAAAATGGCCTTTGTCTTGCAAGTTATATCTCCTCCTCGAAACACTTGCACTAGACCCATATCTACTAGATGTGCCTGAGACATCTGATGCCATGATGGTAGAGGATTGAATTGAATGATAATGGATCTAGAAGAGTCCAAACACCAACTATTAAGTGTATCAAGGAGTAAATTGACCACTGTATAGTTAATAAACCAAAAACTAGAAAAACTTTGTCAGAGTATCCTCTGCAAAATGAGCATATGACCAGTGTCAAAATATCATAAAACTGCAAGTATTGACATGTTTCCCTGCATAGTGAATCACTAAGTCCAGAGCATATAATCAGTTACCCAATAGAAGCCAACTAGGCTTATCGAGCACCTATGAACAACTATCATACATCTCCTATGGCAAGGTTGGCTAAGTCTTCCACCTGCATCACTGAAGACCTTGACATCTCGGTGTCTCCCAATTAAGAAAACCTCACCACGATCCTCTTTATCAAACATAAAAGCCCTTATGCAAGAACATAACCTCTATATCAATGACCACATGGATGTACATAAGCGGTATCCACAGAAGCATACATGGTGTGCATGTGCTCAATATATGCAGTATAATGAAACTAAAAGGTTGAATGCACGGCCAAAAAACTAGCCAACAACACCTACAAGTGTCTGTCAACTCTGATGCTTTAGGCTCAAAAACCTGCATAAATTTGAAGCGACTGCTCCCACCAAAATTGAGAACCTTTCAAAGAACCTGTAGTTTTATGAGTGTGGCTAAAAACACAACCCAAAAGGCTGATATTTATTGTCGAAAAATTACAAATAACACTCTTCTTGATGTTCTTGGACCTGTGTGAAGAGAACTATGTGTTGAAGTACTCCAAAACAACTCCAAAAGACACCCCAAAAATGCTTCAAAAATAGGCTTTGAAAGCAAAGAATGAATCTTTGAGGGAACAAAACATGTTCAAAGTAATGTTAACCTTAGTCTTTCCCCTTATTCAGACACCACAAGAGTGTAGCTTAGTGGAAAGAGATTGCCACGATTAAGCGAGCTCTGAGGGGAATAGTACTGGGAATAGTACTAGGGAATAGTACTAGGATGGGAATAGTCCTCCCTCGCGTGCAGCCAACGGCACCAATGGTGACTTCGGTGATTCAGATGACAAGGTATGCCAAGGGATATGCCTTGGTTGCCACCTTAGTCATAAGCCTTGGGTGGGTGGGCGGGTGCTTGCACAAAAAGGAACAAATCTTTTGCATTCAAATGCTCTAGTACCAGTGAAGTATTTCAATGCCGATGCACCACAATACACTCTCCTTCTGTAGAGCTCCATGATGATATCCTCGGAGTAGAAAACTGATCTCAAGGCTGCACACAATACTCCACATTGAGGTTGTAGAATACGAAAAAAAAACACAGTACACAGGGAGCACGAAGAAAGACTTCTTAGGTCTTGCAAATGCGGTCGAACTTACAATCTATGACTGACTAGACACTATATGTTTTATTAAAGAACATATACAAAGAAGTGTCCAATGGCCATTTGGCCTTTCACATGGACACTAATTGTAACATGAGGAAAATACAAAATCAAAGTGGAGGAAGGCTATGTATGAAGAGTTCAAAGCTCTTAAGGAGAAAAACACTCAGGAATTAGTACCCAAGAAGGAAGGCATGAAAAGAGTCCAAAATAGGTGGGTGTAGAAGACCAAGAGGAAGGCAGATAACAACTTGGCAAGGTACAGGGCTTGACTAGTGGTCAAAGGCTTCACATAGGCACAAGGGGTGTACTATGAGGAGAATTTTAGCTTTGTGGCCAACAAGACTACCATTAGAGCTCTCATAGCCTTATGTGCAGCAAGGAGGTGGCCTATCTACCTGATGGACATAAAGAATGCTTTCTTGAATCGTGAGTTACAATAAGAGGTGTTCATGGAACAATTTCAAGGGTATGTAGATCCATGGCATCCTATCTATGTTTGTAGGTAGAAGAAGACCTTGTATGGACTAAATCAAGCCCCAAGGGCTTGGAATCAGAGGCTAGTGGACTTCTTGAAGAGATGTGGTTTCTCTCCACGTGATGCAGATCCATCCTTGTATATGAAGAAAACAAATGACAACATATGTTTGATATGCATATATGTAGATGATCTCCTTGTGACAGGTGATGATGATGCAGGGATAAGGACCATCAAAGAGAAAATTGGAAGAGAGTTCGAAATCTCAAATTTAGGTGTGCTAAAGTACTTTCTTGGCATTGAGGTGATCTATGGGAAAGAAGGTATCTATCTCTCTCAAAAGAAGTATCTTCAAGATGTGTTGTTTAGGATTGGCATGAAAAATTGCAAACCAATAGCTCAACCTATGGATTCAAATGTCAAGTTAAGCAAGGAGGATGGTAAGAAGCTAGAAGACCTTACACTTTACAAGAGCATTGTGGGATCATTGATCTATGCTACACAAAAGGCCTGACTTGTGCTACATATTTGGAGTTCTATCTAAGTTCATGCATGCACCCATAGATACACATCTCAATCATGCAAAGAGAGTGTTAAGGTATGTGATGAGTACAATTAATTATGGGTCACTATATACATATGATGAAGAACTTCAAGTAAGAGCATGGCATGATGCAAATTGGGAAGGGAGTGTTGATGATAGAAGGTCAACAACTTGCTATATTTTCATGCTAGGTACAAAAGAAATTTCATGGATGAGCAAAAAGCAGCCCATAGTGGCATTGAGTTCAACAGAGGCTGAATATAGATCTTTGGCCCTCACTACATGTGAAGCAATGTGGCTTAAGAAGCTCTTTAAAGATTTCGGTATACAACTTGGACAAATTCCAGTTTATGGAGATAACATGTCAAGCGTAGATCTTGCTAACAATCCCATGTATCATGCAAGGTGCAAGCACATTGAGGTGCATTACCATTATATGAGGGAAAAGTTTGCAAGTGGCGACATTAATGTTCATTTTGTAGGTACAAAGGACCAAGTTGCAAATATCTTCACCAAAAGCTTGAATGTGACCAAGTTAACAAAGTTTTCAAAAGCTATGAGCTTACTTGATATAGACACTACCACCTTAAGCTTGACGGGGAGTGTTGAAAATGTGAACTATGCAAGATCTAGGTGGACAAAGGGGCCAAAAGACCTTAATGTGGACAAAATTCATGACTTAGATCACTTAGGCTGGTCTCAAGGTCAGGCAAGGTAGTCCTAAGGTGGTGGAAAAGTCAGGAGAGGCATCCAAAAGCTATAAAAGAAGGTGAAGAGTCATCAATTGCATGGAATTATTGGAGGTCATTGAAGAATAAGAGAATAGAGGAGGGTGTTATATGCACAGAGGAGGAGGCAGGAGGAGCTATCAAGCCCATACCCACTCTAGTCTCTTTTAGGTATAGACATAGTCTGCTTATAACAATTGTAGTTCTTTGTGTAAATATCCAATTCAAGAGATTTAAAGTGCATTCTATAGCTTATATATGTTTCTTACTTTTTCTAAGAGGGCATCTTGAAATCAATTTGACGTGCAGAGAAATCGGTGTATCTATGTAACCCTAATTTTTGCATATCCTACATCTTTGCATAGTTTGTATTGTACAGAGTTGTTGACTAACCTAAATAGATCCATTTGAGGTGTTCTATAGCTTGTTAAATTTCTTATGAACCATAATAAGTGTGGCTAAAATGTTAGTTGATTTTGATCAGTTTAAGGTAGGTGAATCAGAGTTTTTCTATAGGGTAGCAAAAAAGGTGTATGAAGGGACCTAGGTATTAGGTTCATTTCACTTCTAGTGTGAAAATATGAGGGATTAAATTCCATCACTTGAAAGTGTAGCTTTGGTTTCACGAGGTTACTCCAATTGACATACTGAGTTGCTTCAAACATGGTTTGAGCAAATTCTACCATTTTCATGCAGTGCTTACTTCTCTCAATTTCTACGTCTACTCTGGGATAGTTTTTACTTAATTCTCCCACTTGAGGTCCTTCTCTCCGTTTTGCTTGGTATGCTTTGAACATCATATCCAGATCCTCAGGTATAAGTTCAACTAAAATAGATCCTAGTCTTGGTGTTGGGTTTACCTAATTTGACTCGTGATGCTAATTCTAATATTTTGGCTTTCATTTCTTTTAAGCTACCTTCTAGTTAATTTATTTTCTTACTCCATTTCCTTTTAATCCTTCCTCATGAATACTTCCATGATTTGGTTTTCCTTCAGTTTGACTCTCCAAATTCACTAATCTCACCTATCCTTTCAGGTTTTATTTGTTGATTTTGTTGTAAAGTCTGGGCTCTAGTCACCACTTGGATGGGTACATATGTTGATGTAGATCCATTTGAAGTGTGCACAATGCCTATCACATTGATGGGGGCTACCTTACAAGCATTGGCTGGGTTTTGAGGACATTCACATATGACATGTTCTTTACTGTAGTCAAAACAAAAACCTTGAAAGTTGTAATTGTTGTTGTTCTACTGGTGGCGGATGTGAGCATTCCCTTATATAATGTTATCCTTGGCACCTAAAGCTTGGTCCTTTAGGGCCCTCTAGTCTTTTCTATCTTAATTGGGGTCACAAGTTGGGATTGGCATACATGATGTTAGTGTAGTCTGGCTCCCAACTAGGTTCTATCGGTGGACTCTCATACTAGTATGCTTCCATATGTTCAGGGGACTCAGTGTAGTATGCAAGGGTGCTATCTACATGGAGGGAATCAAAACTATTGGATTTAGGATCATTTTTTGTGATCAATTACTAATTCTCTACTGAGATTCTCTTCTATAGCAACATATATGGTCTAAGACATTCATCAGAGATGATGAATAGATGCAAATTTTTATCTGTTAGTTGTTGCAACCTTGTACTGAAGCAAAGTCCTGCATGAAAAACTCACAAATGCATGCAAACACACTCTAAAACTTGCTCACTCTCTCTCTCCTACTCTCTCACAAATGAGGAAAATGAGAAGAGAAGGATCAATTATACAAAAGCAATCTTTGTAAAAATTGATAGGCCTAATCCCCCAGTAGTGTTCATGCATCTTCCTCTACATGCTTCCTCGACGTTGGTGACTATGGCCACTATCGATGCCACTGCTAACAATGGGATATGTGGGGATGGAGTGAGTTGTGAGTGAGTTTGAGATGTGAGTTCCAAGTTTTTGGCTTTGGTTTCTTTGAGACCACCCTGTAGTTCCACCAGCTTCTTTGAACTTTCTTTTCACTTCATCTTTGGTTTCTTTCCATGCTATGGCGTTCTTTTTACTGGGTTCTCCTTTCTCACTATAATCTGATTCCTTTTCTTGCTCTACTTGCTTCATCTACTTCAAAGCTTCTACTTGGGTACCGATTTGGATAGAATCCACACAAGCCATGCTTGCACTATAACCCCACACTATGCCTACCACATTGAGCAAATTTATTTTGGCTAGATTTTTATGGAAATCACAAAGGAGATGCTCTTTGCCACAATTTGAAGAGAATCCTTGAGTCATAATAGATTGTCGGTGTCCTGAAAGCACAGGTTGTGGATATTCACATATGAAATGATCTCATTGATGCCTAAAGCATGGTCCCTTAGAAGCTTGTGGGCTAACTTGCCTCATCTTAGGTCTCGCATTGGGATTCGTTTACATGAAATTTGTATAATCATGTTTTTGCTTGATTTTAGGTGGAGGGTCTTCATATTGATAGGTCTCTAAATTCTCTAGTGATTGCATATAGTACATAAGTACACTATCACCATGTGAAGAGTCAAAGCTATTGGAATTAGGAATTTTTTCTATGATTAGAGCCTAAAGGAGATGCAGGTACTAGGGCCCTATCTTGATTCTCTTCTGCTACAACATACTTAATTGAGTTCATGCTTGCAGAGGGTGGTAGTTGTTTTCCTAAAATAGTTTGTGGTCTAAGTTGGGATTGATAAGGCTAATCATAGTTATATTGTGGCTTGTAATAGGGTTGAAGCTAGTTCCGGTGTTGAACCTATAAGGAAACTGATAGGTTTTCCTCACTATCTATTTTTTGTACATGTAATCCTATGCTAAGTGGTTGGTGTGATTCCTCTCTATCATGTAGTAGTATGTTCTTAGGGTTGGTTCATTTTGGGCATGCATAGGGCATGGGTCAGCCTTGTGATCACCTCCACAAGCATAGCGACAATTTACTATGATCCCTTTCTATTTTTACATATTCTAAAGGTTTCCACCTAACTTTTGAGAAACTAACTTAGCACATATCCTAGATTGTCCTCAATGTTGACACACATTCTAACACATTGATCTAGGGTATTTTGCTCTTTCAAATATACATTGAGATCTAGAAAAAAAGACATTTGGTTAACCTAAGTAGGCAATTCTAGGGTGGGACATCTTTCAATGTATTGCTTGAACCTATGTCTTGTTAGACTCATTGTGTCTTGGGGAGTCTACTTAAAGCTATGGATCAAGGATGATGTGTTATGCCAAATCCCACTTTTTGAGAACTCCGTGATTAATGCTTCCATCAACTATGAGATCTCTCAATAATTTCCTTGATTTAATAACTGAAACTATGCAAGGGTTGTGCTTTTCAAGGTTAACCCAAATACCCCATAGTGAGTGAACAAGTCCTCTACCTACTTGACTCTCAGTACTTTTTTGAGTTTGGCCACATAATCATACATGTCTCTTGTGCCATCAAAGTAATTCTTCATGGCAATGTTCTTGAATGGTCCATAGGTCTGGTAAGGAGAAAGTCTTCATTATCCTTATGTATTCTATGTCCTCTTGGTCTCTCTCTCTCTCTCTCTCTCTCTCTCTCTCTCTCTCTCTCTCTCTCTATCTCTCTCTCTCTCTTTCTCTCTCTCTCTCTCTCTCTCTCTCTCTCTCTCTCTCTCTCTCTCTCTCTCTCTCTATATATATATATATATATATATATATATATATATATATATATATATATATATATATATATATATATATATATATATATATATATATATATATATATATATATATATATATATATAACTCTCAATTGCTAGTTCCTTTTTTTATCTACCCCTTCCTAGATTGTGCACAAAACTCACTTCTAAGGATTCTCATGATTTCTTCTCCTGAGCACCTAATGGGTTAGATGGTTCAACACTCACTTGTTTATGGGATACTATAGGCTTGTGTAAGGTAAATATCTTTTCACCCTTCCACACATATGTTTTCTTATTGTATTCCTACACTAGGTACATCCTCTTTGAATCATGATCTAAATAGGTTACTTTTCCTAGGATATCTAGGTCTTTGAACTTCTAATATTTCTTATTCTTGGATTCCACTAACTAGAAGGGGATGTGGTCCTTGTATACTTCTCGGATTGACAATTTGATGAAGTATTAGTTAATCTTTTATGCTATAATGATTGGGGAGGACAACTCCAAAGGTTAACAACAAACATTTTTGGTGCCATTGCCGGGGAACAAAGCAAAAGCTTCATTGAGGTTTTGGACCTTGCTGGATCTTCCATTTTTGATGGTATTTAAACACATTGGAAAGGTACTACTCTATAAGCATGTAAGAAAACTTGAGAAGGTAGGTTTTAGGATTGTCTTTTTGGGAAAAGAAAGCTTGAATCAACCTTTTGAGGCATATAGGTGTGTATCTTTATGCAAATTGATAGTTCCTCATGCTTTTCAAGAGTGAAGTGCAGACCTTTTGCAAAAAGATGACTTAATTTGCTGAAAGGAAAGTGAAATGTGTTTATATTTGCACACTTAGATTTCTTTTTGAAAAAGTACCGAGCAATTTTGTTGGTATTTGGGAAAGACAACATAGTTGCAATGAGGAAAGTCATGTAAAGTAGCTATGTGAAAATTGATTGTTACATTTGCTTGTCTAAGTGAATTCCTTGTCTTTTAGAAAGGTTATTTTGGTCAGTTGAAGGAAAGGTGTTGAGTTTATCTTTGCATAGATTGATAGTTGCACTTGCCAACACATATTTTCTTAAGAAGCCCTATTCCCATTGTGAGATTGTAAGGATAGTAAGTTCAACCAATCATATTTCAAAAGACTAGTGGATCTTCAAAAAGAAAACCCTAGGTGAAGTGTTTTCCTTGATTTAGGGTAAAAATTACTAAAAAAAATCATAAAAATTTGATAAAACTATAAACAAATTTCTTTTTGTAATGAAGTGCTATATGAGGTGTGTGTTGAGTGGTGGATGAGGATAAGTTGAAAAAAAAAAAAAAATTCAAGATATTTCTAGTAAAAGTCAAAAAATTATTGTTTCTTTTCAATTCCAATTTCTTTTGAATTGTTGAATTTTGATAAATTGCAAGTGACAATTGATTTGGAGTTGTTGAAGAACATTTGAAAAGATCAAGTGGGAAGAAGAGTCAAAAAATTTAATTTTTAGGAAATTCCAGAAAAACATGATTATCATCTCAGAATCACGATTTTCAGTAAGATGGTGAACTTGCTTCATTTGTACTTTTGGGCATCCAGGTAAGTTAGCAAAGGTTTTATAAGTTGTACATTTGAAGGAAATTAAAATTGAGTTAGTTTTGAGCACAAAAACATCAAAACTAGGTTTTGGGCAAAAAATTGCGATTTTCATCATGATGAAGAAGCAACTAAAGTTTGTGATGATTTACCAGATTCATATCTATTCATGATAGAAAGCATTCCCAATTGGGCAATGACTTTGGTGCCTTTATTAACTATTGGACCATGTAGAACACACAATAATAACACACATTTGGTATTACAAAGCAGAGATTTTGTGCTACTTGCTGGACACTTATATCATGTGAATCACATTGGTATATTGGAGTATTGTACTCTAGAAGATGAGCAACCAGGATATCTAGAGAAAGCTCACCGTTGGAATCCATGTACTCATGCTTCTACAATTTTCACTTTAAACAATCTTGATAGAATGGGTGTCCATTGGCCCACAAAGACTCAAGATGTGGAGAAATATGTTTCTAGTTGTCCTAAATGTCAAACTTTGAAAAACATAGATAGTGTAACTTTGTATTGGTTTCAAAAAAACCCAGATTGGAGTGCACACATAATAGATGAGTTGAGAAAAAACTAATCGCTTGAGCCAGGAAAAGCTAGGGTAGACTTTAGAAATTTAAAGATAATAACCAAAGAATCTTAGCTGATAGGAGAACAATTATACAAGAAAGGAGTAGATGGATATCTGAGAATATGTGTTCCTAAGGATAGGTATGTGGAAATGTTAGAGATGGCCCATTTAGGAGTAGCAAGAGGTCACTTTTCAAGTGAGAGAACTACTAAACTCATATTGTACTCTGGATTTTGGTGGCCCACTCTCTTTCGTGATGCAAGGACATATGTGAAAAGGTGTGACATATGTCAAAGAGCAAATCAACCTTGTAAAAGAGATGATATGCCATTGACACCACTCATTTTAGCTAGAGCATTTAGCAAATGGGGATTGGACTTCATTGGACCTATTCATCCTTATGCAAGACATTCTCATGCAGAATATATACTTGTAGCTACTGATTACCTTACCAAATGGGCATAAGCTAAGGCTACAAAAAGAAATGATGCTCATACTACTGCTATCTAAAAGAGTACTGGAGTTAGAGAAACTTGGAGCTTCAAGACTTCAAGCAGTCATGAGCATTTATGAAGATAAAAAGAGGCAAAAAGCATATCATGATATTCATATTAAAGATGAGGACTTGCAAGTTCCTAGTTTTATCATACACCTTGAAAGAACACCAAAGTAAACTTCAGAAAAAAGGACATGGACCTTACATTATCAGTCAGATGAGTAACAATGGACTTGTTCAATTAGCCAATATAGATGGAGAAATCATGCCAAATTTCATAAGTGGATGTAGAATACAAAGATATAACCTTCCATCGACAACTCAACAATGGAGAAGATTACATCAAGCTCAAAATAGAAAGAAAGAAGAGGAAAAAATTAGGTATGAAGCCCAACAAGAAGCTAGAGAAAGAATGAGGAAGTCCAAAGAAATGAGAGAAGTTTTCATGTGTTAGAAACCTTCACGAGAAGTAAGAGAACATTTACCTTTGATTACAATGAATCTTCACAATGAAAAAATTAGGGTTTTAATAGATTCAGGTGCACAAGTCAATTTGATAAGTACTAAATTGCTAGATAAACTGAGTGTCAAAAGGAAAATAAGTAAAACCTTAATCAAAACACTAGATGGACAGGTAGTTCAAACTTTGTCTTCACAATCAATCAAAATTAGGTTTAATCAAGAAAAGATGAAAATAGATTGTGAGGAATGGCGTGGTCATATGATGGCTGAGAAAATGATTTTAGGGCAACCTTCGATGAAAAAAGGTAAATTAATCATGAATTTTTAGATGATGACTCTTAAATTGAAAGTGAATGACAAGAGATTTTTAATGCCTTTTTTGAGTAATGAAGAGCTGGGAGTTCAAAAGGAAATCCATAACTCAGAATTGGAAAGATTTATCTTTCCAATAGAAGACACAGAGGAATCACAGCAAAATCTCTTCCATGACAAAAAAAATTCATTGGTAAGAAATCTTGCTAGAAACAAGCTTGGGTATGGAGACCTAAAAACTTCCAAAAAAGCTTTAATTTGAGGACAAAATAGGTATGGAGGCCTAAAGCATTAAAACACTGCTCAATGGGAGAAGTCTTTTGGAATCAAAAGGACAAATAGTTCGTTACAAAGAGTTGGTAGATTAAGAAATCAGATCTGCTACAAGTGACAATTAATAAGGACAAAGACATCATAAAATTATAGAAGCATGAAGATTCACAGGTTAGGGATAGGGAAGCCTCATCCTCGGATAACCACTTGGGTTTTCTACCTAAGACCTCAGAGTTGCATTTTGTTCAAAATTGCATTTCCAAAGTATGCATCAATAGGGCAACATTAAAATGGCATGATTCACTAAGCACATGAGGTTATTCCCATGCACTTTGCATAACTATTTTTCTAAGAAAAAGCGTTGGAGGGGAAGAGAGTTGCCTCAAGAAATTGACTATGCAACGCAATGACCTATGCAACAGAAATAGAAGGCAAAGGATCCTGGAATATTGGATCTAGGGATACGAATTACCAAAAAAATATGGAAAAAATATAGAAAAAAATGGAAAAAATGTACAAAATGAAAAAATGATGAGATAAAAATCAATCAAAATTTGAACAAAAGAGAGAAAATAAATATAGCTAAAAAAAAGAGACAGCTCGAGAATCTTCAAGTTTAGATTCAGTCTTTGTAAGTCTTTTTTATTTATTTCTTTTTGCATTATTCACAAGCACAAGCAAGATATAGGGTACAATTCAGAGAAGGATGTAGTTGTGTGTGTTTGTCAATTTTCTATTATTACTTTTGATGTTACCTTTGATAATTCTATTTCTAAACATTCTGATATCTTTTTCTAATCAACACTATAAAATACTATACATCTTGCCGCACATGTGATGATCACTTCTTCTTGAATTTTGAAAACACCCTGTGATGGAACTTTGAAGAGAAGTGTTTTTTGCCTTCTGAAGAAAGTTTTTCTTTCCTTTTTTATATCTTGAACTCATGTTGTGGAAGTCTTGGTGTGGTGTGTTTATGATTTTTACAGGATGGTGAATGCAAAAGAACTTCCCATTCATGATTTTAAAGCTAACTCAGTGACATTGTCAAGGGGACATTGGTTTTTAGATAGTGAATCAATTGAGGAAGTTGTGGAGATAGAATCTGATGAAGAACATGATCTTCCTGAAACCGAATAGATAATTAAAGAGCTTAAGGAAATAATCAGTATTATTGGTCAACACATTTTTATAGTGAATGTTGGAGGCAATAAATATACCATGTTATGCCACGAGTTCTATAAATTCCAGAGGGTGACTGCTAACTAAAAAAGGTTGAAGGCAGTTGAACTCCACAAAATTCTGGAAGAACCCATTCTTTTTATAGATTTTGAAAGAGTCTCCCAAGCTATGTCTAGCTTGGGGAGTTAGGTAAAGGAATGAAGCATACTTCAGATGCTCAGTGAAGGACAAAGAGGGAAATGAAACACAAATCACCATTAAGGTAGAACATATCAGAACAGCTCTTCAGTTTTATTCCATGGGAACTAAATTGGATGGCAGCTTTGTAAAAAAGAATGCAACCACTTATGTTGGATATTCCAAATTTGTTGATTTAAAGGGCAGAGAGAATGAGGAATTTGCCACAAAGATGTTTCTATAGTTCTTCTGTTTTCCTAAGTTGCCAAGATACACAATGCCTCATAAACCCATTACTCTTATTATGATTAATAATAAAGATAGAACTAAACCTTTTGAAGTAATGGATGTGACTCCTTACATTCATGAGCAATTGAAGGAAGCTGCTAAGCATTGGAAACATAAGAAAATTTATAAATGGAGCTCAATTCCTGACCACAATTATGTATCATATTTTGGACATGGAGGATCAATTGAAGTTGGCACTCGAAGCTCAATATTTTAGAATTTTAATGGTAGGAATTAAAAGCCCATCCAAAGTCATACCAATTGGAGAACAAGGAGTCAAAACAGGTATGAGGGGATCAGGTAGGAAGAGGAAAATTATTTCAGAAGAGGAAATTCCAAGCAAGAAAAGAAGAGTGGATCCCAGGAAAGTAGAGCTGGAGCAGGAGGAAGCAACAAAAGAAGAACATGAAGTAGCTTAGAAGGAAGTACAGTCCTCTAAGGAGCCTCATCCACCTTAGACAAACAAGGAACAATTGTACTCATATTTGTCTCAAGGGAATGATAAGAGAGCATTGTATGAAGCTTAGTATCAGAAAATGCTGGAAAGTTACTCTGATAAAGCAACATATTGGAGGCAAGAAGAGATTGAACATTATGAAGTCCTGCATGATCAAATGAGGGCCGCAGAATATGAAGAAGTATTTGTAAGAAAAGAAGTAGAACTATTAGCTTACTTCAAGGAGTTGCGGGAACCTCTAGAAACTAGAACTACAGTGGTTGTGAAAAGAAAGGTTCAGAAAAAGCCTATTCAAAAGAAGAAACCAACCAAGAAGGATAAAGGTAAGGCTATTGAGTAGGAGATAGTTGAAGAGGCAGTAAATACACCAGCAGAAGGAAAGAACTAGAAGGAAGTAGTTATAAGGGAAGAAATAACTTAGGATCAAATAAGAGGATTTTAAGTAACTGCTTCTTCAAAACTTTCTTCTAATTCAAATAGTGATAGTGAGAAATTTTTATTGAAGAGTTTAAACTTGTCTATACCAAGTACACCAATTAAATCAGCTCAGACATCAGAGATGAACAAATCATCAGAAGAGTTGATTGGGAGTTCAAAAGGAATCCAGATTATTGGAGAATCCACAAAGCAAATTAGTCCTGGAGAAGAAAAGAGGAGGTTAAAAGGTAAAAGAGCGATATTGTAAGAAGATGATGCAGGAAATGAAGGATTCAGTAGTGGAGTTGTAGATACAGGATCAAAACTCATTTGGACTAAACCTTCAGAACAACAGTATTGTCGACCTTATGAGGAAGAGCAACCAAGGCACAATGTTGCAGCTAGAGAAAAGAGAAATATGGGAGAAAGAGGCAAAGTAATTGAAGGAAGTATGACCTTGAAGGACGAAATACATGAAGGAACAGTAGCATCAAAAGAAGAACCTGTTATCTCCAAACCATTAGAAAAGTCCTACAATCAATTGTTTAGTAAAGGGAATTGAGACAAAGATAAAGAAGAAGCTAAAGTCTAGAAGAAGATAGAACTCAAAGATCATTATGAAGATAACAAGGACATAGAGGAGGAAGTAAACAAGAAAATAGAAGAAGTACTTATTGATTTGGGACATCAAGAAGAGCAATCAGATCAGGGTGATCAAGGAGTGGAATATGGAGCAGACTTGATGGATATAGATGATCAAGAGATAGGAGGAAATGAGCAAAAACTGAATGATCAAATTGGAAATCAGGATAATTAGAAGATGGAATCAAAGGTGTTTCAAGAAAAAGTGGTTCATGAAGAGGAATTAGAAGCTAATAAGCAGAGTAAAAAAGAGCAGGTAATGATAGAAGTAGAGGAAGTAGAAGTAACAGAGAAGGAAATAGAAGCAGAAAAGGAAATGGATCAGGAAACATATCATGAAGAGGAGGATGAATTGAAGAAAGAAAAGCAAATCGAAATAAAGCAATTAGAATTGGAGACTGGTCTTGAGAGGATACCTAAGGATATCATATCTGCCTACAAAATCATTATGAGTAACATAGAGCAATTCAGACCTTCCAGCAGAAATATGATCATATCATATGGTTGTTGAATCTCAGTTTGTGAAAGGAAGCAGGATTATTACAGAGCAAAAGAAAGAGAAGGAAAAATTAGAGGATCAGATAAGAGCATTGCATGAAAAGAATGAAACCTTGACAAAGAGGATGTTTTCATTAAAAGCAGAGGAAATACAAAATCAGCACAAAATTCAGTTTCTTGAAAACAAATGTGCTAAACAATTAGAGCATGGTAATAAAGTGGAAAGCAAACTGAAGAAAATGGAACGCAAGTTCAAAACACTTCAAAGTTCATATCAAATAATGACCAAAGAAAATAAAGATATAAACAAATTATTGATGGAAGAAGGACCGATGTGTATGATTCTTGAAAGTGTAAAAAATTACCAGACTGCAAGAGTTGGTTTACCACATAATAGGTATCTGGAGTATGAAGAGGACATTAATGTCACTAAAGAATTATTGGAAAAGGCCAACCCTAAATGGAGAAATAGGTGGTTAGATTCCAACAAGGACTACAGGAAGATATGGAAGGAAGCACCACTGCAATTAAAGATAAATCCAACATATTGCCCAGTAGCCAGAAGGAGGGATTGTTCACTTTTTTGGGAAAGAAGAAATGAAGGGAGAATTCCAACAAAATGGCTAAATTTTCCAAAAATTGCAGGACCCAAAGCAGGATCTTGGCCAACCAAAAAATACATGATTGATACTACAGAATCTATTATATCAACATATAAAGATGTAAATGATCCCGCCTGTATACTAGTAGTCAGAGTAAACTTCTGTATCTGTAAACTTTTACAGATACAGAAGTGAGAACCTCAATTATATAGGATTCAATTCACCCATAGATGCTTTACTTTTTGACATGAGTGAAACTCCAGATAGAATTTGTTTGATGGCATACTACAGTAGAATTCTATTTTTGGGAAGTCATTACCTTCAAATTTTTGAGGATGCCTTCGATTATGGTTTCTTTGAAAGAGAATCAGAGATTTTTGGGAATTTGTCAGTAGTCACAAAGTCAGGACTCACCGCATATGAAGCTGCATACACAGAGGATCTAAAGAAGGATGTGATAGACAAACCTGAAGCAGTAGTTCAATGGAGAAAATCTTTATTTGAAATGGTGAACAATTTGAATGTTATAGAGAGAAAGAGTCATGATTTACTGTTTACCAGAGGAAGAAGAAATAAAGTGAACTGACATTAACATTTTGTCACAACAATTTTTTGTCAGGAGCCAAAAAGTCTAGGAGGGGAAGGATGATGGAAGAAGCATTTTTTGAAGGAAATTCTTTGTACTTTGACATTTTCATGTAGTTGTATTTATCCAAATGATGTAAAATTGAGGATGAGTCTTCCTTATGTATAGTAGAAGCATATATATTTTCCGTAGAATTTTTAGAAGCTCTTCAATAGCATATTTTTAGATTAGAAGGAAGAAGGACCAAATTTCAAGTGTGAAAAGGGGCACTTGGAAAAGTATAAAAGATATTTTCTTCTACTTTGAAAAGGTTGGTCGTATTATTCTCATGCTATTCTAGTAATCTGAAGAGCTTCTTGCAGAAAATCATTTTTCTACTTCTTTAGAGTATCTTCTTGATTTGTTGAGTCTTTCTGTTGTGAAATCTATGGAATTTGTGAGCTTTTCTTGTGTATTTCTGAGTGAAGTGTATGAAGAGAGGTGATGATCGGTCTATTGAATGAAATGTTGCTAAAAGTCAATGCTGGAAATGGAAATTCTCATTTTTTATAGAATCATGATTACCTCGTCTGTATGATACAAGTATTGTTTTTGAAATCTGACTTTATATTTGTATTCTAGAGAGAAAATGGCACATTTTAGGTGCAAAGATTATTGACAATGTTGTTATATAGCTCAAGATATTCAAAACCCTAGTTTTTCCATCTTCATCTTCACTAAATTCTCAAAAATCAGCCATGATATCTCTTATTCTTGGATTCCATTAACTAGAAGGGGATGTGGTCTTTGTATACTTCCCGAATTGATGATTTGATGAAGTGTTAGTTAATCTTTGATGCTATAATGATTGGAGAGGACAAATCCAAAGGTTAACAACAAACAGAGTGCTAGGAAACTAGTAACCACTAACATAGTTCCTTGCTTATTTATGTACGATCCATTCTCAGATTTGACGACTAGGTGATTTATCCATAGAAGTGTTCCAGATTTCTCAATTGGACCATCAATCTTCTCAGACCATCCTCATAGATGCGAGCACCTAATCAGTTGGTATGTATGTACTCTAATTACATCTTGTATGGTCCTTCTAGAACTTCTAAATAGGCTATCTTTGAATTGATTGTGAGTCTCTAATACTATAGAACTATGTGACTTGCTAGTTTTTGAGCTTAGGTTTGAGTGATGGCTACCTAATTGCTTTGACCACAATTTGGCAACACTACTGACACTAGCTTTGGAAGACCTTGAGCTTTGTCGATCCACTTTGCCTAGGTGTTTTCTCGATTTTAAGATCACTAATTTTCTACCCCTCTCTTTTAACTAGTAAATTCCACAAGAATGGGTTCCTTGGCTCTCAATCAATTGTTCTTCTTTTAGTTGGTACTATTTGGTTCTTGTCTTTGTTTAGCGGCATTAGGAACATCTTGCACGATCCGAAATTATCCTTTCATCAATTGTTCATTTTCTTTCCTTTAGGTTTTTGAAGTTGCAATTTTATTTATAAATCTTTTAACTTGATGTTCCTTTAGTGTGTCTTATACTTTGTCATTCCTATCACACACCTAAATTCTAACCCTAGGGCTACATACTTAGACTAGGCTAGAGTTGACTACGGTGGTTTAGTGTTTTTTGAACTTAACTCACATGCTCTAAAATGCTCGCCCATACTCAAGAACTTGTCCCAAGATTGACTTTAGTGCATGATCATCTCACATGAAGCCTTGTAGTCACTTGTAAGTCTTGAATACAAGCTATTCTTTGAAAAACCACCAAAAAAGCATTAAACTTGGCCCAAAAATTAACTTTTATTCCTAAAAAAAGTTTCCTTATGTTGAAGCTTAAGGTCAAGGACAAAGCATGGAAGCGCATCAAGGAAGTGGACACACAGGAAGAAGGAGCAAGTAGGGAGCTCCAAGAAGCACATGTCAAATTTTCAGAAGAAATCCCTACAAAAATAGTGATTTTTATCACTAAAAACCATTGTAAATACCATTTTTCATTTTTGTAACTCCATTTTGTTCAAGCCGAGGAGTCCTCGAGCTTGAGGAGTATTAGATCTACCATCCTACCAATTTTCATGATTTTTAGACTCCGTTTGAGCCCCCAAATAAGCCCTGGAACCTATTTTTTAACTAGGCGGGACACTAGGTCTGGACAGGGCCAAAACCACTCAAAAACTATAAAAAGGGCTGGAGAGCTCATTTTTGAGGTTAGCTTGTTGTAGATTTCAGTTTTGTAAGAGTGCTCTTTGGTAATCGAAGCTTTCCATTGTTCCACTCTTTGCCCTTACCTTGTGCGCGTGTGCGTGTATGTGTGTGCATGCTTGTGTGCTTTCACTCACGCACTTGTGCCATCACTTGCTCGCGGTCTTCATACCGGTCCTCACGTCTCCACGGATTGACATTTATGAGGTGTATCTCCTCACGTTGGTACTCACCATTGTGCTAGAGTGACACCAAATTTGGCGCCGTTGCCGGGGAGAGAGCTTGGAGGACGAGCGTGTGACGGTAAGACGTGGAGTAGCGACGTTGGAAGGTGAAAAATCGCCATTTTTCAGTTCAGTTTCTGAGTTTTTCTCCTTCTTCATCTTCATCATCATCACCATCTCCTTCCCTCTTCATATTCTCTGATTTTTTCCATTTTCGCCACTACATTCACTCGTTTTTTACTCGTGGCTGTGAGAAACAAGCTTAGGAGGAGCTGAGAACCAAAAGCGCTGAAGAAAATCACTTGGAAAACCTCTCAAAACTCCAAAAACTCAATTCAGTATCGCGCGGACTGAAGCGACCTGCGCCTGGTATCGCGAGCATCATATTGTGATTTTGGAGGGTGACTTTGCATCCACAGGCTGATAGGAGGGACAAGCAGGACACAAGGTACACAAACCTGCAAAAATTTTTGAATTTGGGTGTGAAAATCTCCAAGTATCGTGTCCGGTTGAGATTTGGTATCGCGATACCAGAACTCCCGTGTATCGCGATACTTGTCGAGGTATCGCATCGTGCATGCCCACTTGAGGTATCGCGATACCATTCTGGTATCGTATCGTCAAGTGTTGGTATCGCGATCGCGGTCGCCCTGGTGGTATCGTATCGCGACGGTCACAGTATCGTATCGTTGACCAAGTGGTATCGTATCGCCTGAGATTCAGGTATCGTATCGTGCCATTCTTGGTATCGTATCGTTGATTGTGCAGTATCGTATCGTCGGGTACTTATTTTGGTAACGCGATACCATTCTGGTATCGTGCCCTGAAGTTGGTATCGCGATCTTACCTTACCTAGCAGTATCGTATCGCCCACTTTCCCAAGGGTATCGCGATACCATTTTGAGGTCGTATCGCCCTGGTCCTCTCGTATCGTATCGTCGAAGTTTTAGTATCGTATCGCCTACTTCCCAAGGTAGTATCGCGACACTTGAAATAGTATCGTATCGCCAAGACTAGTGGTATCGTATCGTTTCCTTACCAGGAAGTGTATCGCGATACCATTTTTGGTGTCGTATCGTGGCAAACCCTTGGTATCGTATCGTGATGTTGGTATCGTGATTCCAGTAATTCCGGTGGTGTCGTATCGTCTAAAGTGGTATCGTGTAAAAAAAGAGGTATCGTATCGGGGAAAATCTGGTGTCGTATCGCCTGTTCTGAGTTCCCAGAGAGATCCAGTTTCCCTGTTTTAAACCCCAGAACCCTGAACTGGCATAACTTTCTCATACGAAATCCGTTTGCTGTGATTTTGGTTTTGTTGGAAAGCTCGTGGAGAATACAACCAAAACATCGACTGGTTATGGTTAAATTAATACCAGGATTATTAGATAGGGTATTTTGAAGTTGACCCTCAGGAAAATTGGAAAACCAAGGTGTTCCAAAGGATTTTGAGCAATAGAAGAGAACTTTGGGACTAGAGACCAAGGCTTATGAACCTGAGATCTGGCAGACACTTAGGCAAGGATAGACAAAGCATTAGATCATCTGAGGCTAGTGTCAACCATACAGCCAAGTCTTGGGCTCAACAGCTTAGTGGTTATCCTTACACACGAAGTTCAGAAACCAGTGACTCGGAAATGTCTTTTAGCATGGAAAGACCCACACGTAGCTCAGGCATTGCCTATTTACAGACACCAGAAGGTCCCTATAAGACCCAATTGGAGTATATCAGGACCAACCAATTAGGTTCTCGCATCTATGAGGATGGTCTAAGACGATCAGTGGTTCAACTCAAGAATCCTGACCAACCCTTTGGACTTGAACACCCAGTGGTCAAGTTTGAAGAGGGTGCTTACATTGATAAGGAAGGAACCATGTATGTGGTTACCAACTTACCAAATAGGACAGATGAGTTTGGAAATATCATTCCTGAGAATGAGATAGGAGACCTAGAGCAAGGAGACCTAGGAGGAGAACCCAAGACCCCTAGAGGTAAGTCAGTCTTAACCAGAGTGCTCACTCCAGAATGGATCCCTCAAGATAATAAAAGCATAGAACTATTCGTGAATAGAGAAACGGAGGAAGCCTTTTGGAGGTTTAGGCCAGATCAACCCTGCCCAGTAGTCACCATCTATGAATTCAAGGATCCAGAGACACCAGGGAAAGTTGTCTATCTAGATCACACATCTCAAAAATTACTCTTAGTATCAGATCATGACAGACATGCATACACCTGGCAAGGTGAATCCATTTTCCCTCCACCAAGATCTAATGTTTCCCAGGGCCTCCAAGGAGCCGGATCATCCAAGGCTCATGAAACCCAGAGAGAAAGAACTAGAGAGAGACCGGAGGTAAGCTTTGCAGACACTATAGGCAGAGACAGATCAGGATATGGAACAGAAAGACTGGAAAGGGAGAGACATAGAGTTCATAGGCATCAAAGAGATGATCATGATTTCCCATTGCCTAGACCACGAGAGCACTCAAGAACCCTTAGACCGTCTCAAGTGGTTAAGACAATGAAGAACTACTTTGATGGATTTGGAGATCCTTATGATCATGTGGCAGAGTTCAAACAAGTGCTAAGAGCTGAACAGGTTGAAGACTTATTCACCCAGTTCGAGGCATTTGGTTTGACTCTTAAGGGTACTGCCTTAGCTTGGTTTCAACCTCTAAACAGTCGCAACTATAGAGAGATAGGTCAGCTGCTAGAAGAATTCATTGTAGAATTTTCCAAGAGTGGTATCAGGCATAACACATCATCCTTGATCCACAGCTTCAAGCAGACACCCCAAGAAACAGTGCGACTCGCAGGAAGAAGGTTTAGACAGTACTTGGAAAGATGCCCTGTACCAGAATTACCCACATCAGCCAAACAGGTGGCACTGTTTTTAGATGGCCTATTGAGCACAAAACTAAGGTCATATGTATACTTGAAAGAGCCTAGATCCATAGAAGAGTGTATACGGATATGCATTGACATAGAAGACAACTTGGGTGAGGAATTAGGACTATCCAAACTCTATAAGGATTCTGATAGTTCTACAAGTCATACCTCTAGAGCCTCCACTGAGATAGATGAGATAGCTGAGCAAGTGGCCAAAAAGCTCGGAGTCCAAAATAGACAAATGCCAAGGGTCACCTCAGTGAAGCGATGTTATACGTGTGGAGGAGATCACATGGCTAATGTTTGTCCATTGACGACTCAACCCCAAGGAAACCCTAATGCTCTGTATTGCACCATTGAGAGAAAATACACAAATCATACGGCCCAAGATTGTCCCTATAACAGGCAGGCTGTTAGACAAAATTATCAGCAACCTTACCAACAGGGTAGGTATCAGAATCAGTACCAACAGCCATATTATAGGCCACAGCAATATCAACCGCAATACCAGCAGCAATATCAGGCACCATATAGGCCACAACCAGTCCTAGGAAATCAACCGCCAACTCCTGCCAATGTGATCCCAGTTAAATATACGATGGCAGAGGAGAACCCTAATAGAGCATTGGTACCACTAACCCCATGGGTCTCAGAAAATGATTCTCACGCTCATGGTTCAAACTACTTCCATGAAGATAGTCCACATGCTTATTATATAGAGTCACCTGAGCAAAGTGAGACTTCTCAGTATCAATATGAGACACCACCTATGGAACAAAATTGGGAGCCGGAATACTCCAATGTCATGTATACGAATCCAAATCCTAGGCCCCAATTGAGACAAGTAAGACCACAAGCTCCTAGAGGACCATGCTTAAGATGTCAGGGCGATCATTTCATTCGTGAATGTCCCCACCAACCAGCTCTGGGATCAGGACAGAACATCACAATACAAGGCTTTTGTCCTGAGTGCGGCAAGGAACATCTTCCTAGAGAGTGTCCCAGGAATCCCTCTAGTGTACCCAAGGTCACACCCATCAACGTGGTAGGCTTAGTGGCAGATTCAAGTTCAAGTAGCAATAATGTGGCTCCTGTACAGGCAGTTACTAGGGCACAGGCTGCACAACAAGCAAAACCATCTGAGCAGTCAGAGTCAAGTGAGGCAGGAGAACCTAGTAAGAGGAAACCAAGAACATGGAAGGATACCAGAGAGAAGGCTAATCGCAAGTGGAACAGAAAGCTATCCGAGCTAGAAGAAAGCCTAAGGGATACCAAAACAAAAATAGAAGACATCGCGTCTCAAAGCCCCTCACATGCCGAAGCTCCATCCTCTCCACCTCATTCCACTCCAACACCCATTGTAAATAATCCACAACCAGGGTCTGTTCTTGCAGATCCAACCCCAGAAGGTTTGGACATGATGTTCAAGGCCTACCAGGCTCGTCTTCAAGAAGGGCCAACAGCTGCAAACCTAGACAAGAGTTACCCTAGAGCAGATTTAGAGATTGAACGGATGAAAATGTGCATGAAAATGGTAGAACAAGCTCAAGCTATACTTGAGACTAGTCAAAAGTTCAATCAGACGAACTCTGTCAAACCGGATTTGCATTTCCAAGGCTTACTAGAAAGATTAGAGCAGTTGGTAAACAAACCACAAGTTTCTTTACCTCCACAGGCTCAACCAGTTATTGGAAGAGGAAGCTCACCACCAATGGGAGCTTATGTTCCTAATTCTACGGATGCTGGAATACCTCCTTCAATTCAACAATACTCTCAAGAGTTCTTGCGGGAAATACAGGAAGAGAAATGGGCCAAGGAGAAGGGTTATTCCCCTCCTATTCCTGAGATTGATGATCTTCATGATCAATTTCCCCAAGACATTCCGTCTATCTATGGAGACCAAGCAGAGCAACAAGAAGATGAAAGATTAGATTTTGAATCTAATTCTTTACAAGAGTTGCCTCATTACACAGGCCCATGGGAATCTGAATCTCTCCAGATCAGAGCTCCCACAATATTGGTAAGAAATGAAGACTCGGTGATTCCAAGAAACACTGATGTTGTGAAGAACACTAAGGTTCAATGTCATCTCACTGTGGAAGAGCTGCTCAAAGCAAAACCTGAGCTCTGGAATCATGTGAAGGATCAGGTTCCAGAACTTGAATCCAATATGCCAAAAGTAGGCTCTAAGCAAAAAGTTCCAGAGATACCTATCGACAAGATAGGAGATATGAGCGAAGGTGAAGAAGGTAACACTTATCTTCCAATCACCTATCAAGGTTACACAACCAAAGCAATCGTAGATTCAGGTGCCGGTGTTGCTATTGCAACCACCTCCTTGTGGAAGCGATGGGGCAAACCCACCTTAAGACCAACGAGAATGAAACTTCAAATGGCAGATGGTCATTTTGAAAGACCTCTAGGATTGCTTGAAGGGATAACTCTAACCACATGTGGTGTAGAGTTTGAACATACATTTGCTATATGTGACTTTGAGAAAAATAATGTCTACGAGATGATACTAGGAAGGCCCTTCCTACGACAATTGCAAATAGTACAGGATTGGGGAACCAACTCCTTGTACTTACAACACTTAGGGGTCACAACCAAGGTCAATCTGAAGGATTACACCTTCAGAGATGTACCACCCCTACAGTGGAATCCTATTCACAAAGCGAAAGAAGATTCTATCTCAGTGCATTCTGGAAGTTCACCTGATCCATCATGGCTGCATGAAGATACTCACTTGTGGATGTGCAAAGTCGCAGAGGAAGAGGAAAAGCGCCTAAAAGCGAGAGAAGAAGGAACTTCCCCAGGAGATAGACCAATAAAAGACCCAGCCTACACACCGATGATATTTCCAGATGAGGAATTTGAACCTCATGGTTGGGCAGAAATCTTAGCTACCATGGACATAGCAGTCAATGAAGAACAGTGGACACCTCATTGTGATGAGGAGGGTTATGATATTTCAGTGTTCATGTGTCAGCCTCTGTTGGAAGAGTGTGATCCTAGTGAGTTCATAGAAGAAGAAGAGAATGACGATGACCTAGAATCCATTGTGATGGATACTTACTTTAACTCAGAGGAACACTACTTAGAAGACATAGGAGTGCTAACCCAAAAAGAAGAAGAACCCCTCACAAGTATTAAAACGATAAACTCAAAGGAAGGAAGTGAAGGAGGTCAAAAGAAAAAGAAAAGAAAAGCAGTAAAACAAGAAGAAGAAGAATCGTTGTTTGAAGTACCAGAAAATTTCAAGAAATATGAAGTGGAAGACCGAAAAATTTTGGTACGAATGCCTAAGAGAGAGGCCATTATAGGAGAAGCATATGACAATAAAGAAAAGACCAAAAAAATTGTAGTGACCATTGAAGGGAACGAAGAACGATGTACGTACATAGGAGACGACCTAAGTGCAAAAGAAGAAGCAGAGCTTGTAGCTCTATTAAGGGAATATAGGGATGTGTTCGCATGGCACTATAGAGACTTGAAAGGAGTAGATCCAAAGATTTGCTCTCATACGATTCCGATGACCGCTGATGCCAAGCCCACCAAACAAAAGCCCTACACATATAATGACAATTATGCAGCCAAAATAAAGGAGGAAATTGACAGGCTGATTGAAGTTGGATTCATCTATGAGATTGAGCACACTGAATGGGTGTCCCCCATTGTGGTGGTGCCCAAGAAGAATGGGAAATTGCGAGTGTGCATTAACCTTAAAAAAGTTAATGCTGCAACGATCAGAGATAGTTATCCACTTCCAATCACCGAACATCTATTGGAGCGTGTTGCAGGCAAGGAAGTTTATAGCTTCCTTGATGGATTTTCAGGTTACAACCAAGTAGCCATTGCCCCCGAAGATCAACACAAAACGGCCTTTGCCACAGAATGGGGAATCTTTGCATTTCGTGTGATGCCATTTGGGCTCACCAATGCACCTGCAACATTCCAAAGGCTCATGTGTCATGTCTTCAAAGAGTTCCTACGAAAGAGCTTAGAAGGATATGTGGATGATTTATGTGCGCATTCCCAACAGAGAAGTTACCACATCCCTGAGCTCAGACAAATCTTCAACAAGTGTAGAGACTATCGAGTGTGTCTGAACCCAGAGAAGTGTGTGTTCATGGTACGACAAGGTAAGATCTTAGGTCACATTGTTTCTAAGAATGGAATTTCAACAGATGAGGACAAAGTAAGAGCGATAGCAGAGCTGCCAAGACCAAGGAATGTTTAAGAGGTACAAGCCTTTATGGGCCATTGTGGATATTACCGTAGGTTTATCCACATGTATGCCATCATAGCTAAACCTCTTTATGGGTTGTTAACAAATTTTGAGTGGAACGAGGAATGCGAGAATTCCTTCAACGAGCTGAAAAGACGTTTGTGCACAGCACCAATATTGACTACTCCGGATTGGAGCAAACCCTTTCATGTCCATGTAGATGCCTCCAATCATGCAATAGGATGTGTGCTAGCACAACCCACAGGTGAAGGAAACCTAGATTTGCCGATAGCGTATGCTAGTAGGCAATTAAATGCAGCTGAACGAAATTATACCACAACAGAGAGAGAAGGCTTAGGTATGGTATATGCCGTGAAGAAGTTTAGACACTATCTATTGGCCAATAAGTTCAAGTTTTTCACTGATCATCAAGCTTTACTATATTTGGTCAATAAACCTTGCAATACAGGCCGCTTAGTAAGATGGTTCCTCTTACTAATGGAATACGACTTTGAAGTTGTTGTCAGGAAAGGTAGAACCCATCTTAGGGCAGACCATCTTTCTCGTATCACTTCAGGAGAGCCACCGCAAGGAGTGTCTGATGAATTGCCCGATGCTTATCTGTTCAATCTGGAAGTTGTTCCTAAATGGGCAAATAAGTTGGTGCCAGTCCTAACCTTCGGACCTGCAAATAAAAATGTGAAAACAAGCAAAGAAGAAATTGTAAAATCACAAAAGTATCAAATATTGGCCGGAAGCATGTACAAACAAGATCCAGAGGGTGTACTAGCTTGTTGTGTTGAGGACGACGAACATACTAGTTGGATGCAACAAGCCCATGAGGGACTGCTAGGAAATCATTACTCTAAACAACGAACATTGCAGAATCTAAAACGTTTAGGAGTGTATTGGCCTAGCATGGACAAAGAAATACAGGAGTGGATCCAAAATTGTCCAGTGTGCCAGAAGAGACCCCCAGTGGAGCATGCCACTCTTTATCATGTGTCATTAATCCCAGATTGGAGTGCTCCATTGGTTGAGTTCATGAGATCGAGAACATTACCCAATCAGGCTAGTCTTGCAAGAAAACGGAGCATGGAGCAAGAGGCTCAAGACTATGCCTTAGTAGGAGACAACCTATATCGAAGAGGCAAGGATGGTTACCTAAGACTGTGCGTTCATGAATCAGACTATTTGAAAGTCTTAGAAACTGCACACAGCGGTGCTGCAGGTGGACACTTTGGGCCTGACAGAGTAATTAAGACCATTTTATTCTCAGGACTTTGGTGGCCCACTCTTCATATGGATGCACATACTTATGTGAAGAAATGTGACACATGCCAACGTGCCCAATATCCGATAAGAAAAGACGAGATGCCTTTAAGGCCAATGATGGGAGGACGTGCATTTTCAAAGTGGGGTATAGACTTTGTTGGTCCTATTAACCCCCCAGCTAGAAACTCCCATGCAGAATACATTATTGTAGCCACAGATTACCTTACAAAGTGGGTGGAAGTAAAAGCCACGACAAAGAATGATGCTCAAACGACGGCTAAGTTCTTATTCGAAAATGTGTTCACTAGATATGGGTTACCAATAGAGTTGGTTAGTGATAGAGGTACGCACTTCTTGAATGAGGTCATTGAAAATCTCCTTCAAGAATTCATGGTGATACACAAGAAGTCTGCACCTTATCACCCACAAGCCAACGGACAGGCCGAGAGCACGAACAAGATCCTATGTAACGTATTGACGAAACTTGTAAATAATAAACGCTCTGATTGGGACAAACAACTTCATCATGCCGTTTGGGCATACCGAGTTGCCTACAAAACGGTACTCAATGCTACCCCATTTCAGATGGTCTTTGGACAGAATGCTGTGCTACCATTGGACTTCCTAATCCCAGCCTTGAAAGTAGCACAAGAGCATGAGTGGAATGGACATGAGTTGTCTTCCAGGATCTTTGATCTAGAACGCTTAGGTGAGACGAGGCTACGGGCAGCAGCAGGCATTTATGCTGCAAAGAAAAGGCAAAAGGCATACTTTGATGCCCATGTAAAGGATAAAGGATTGAAGGAAGGAGATCTAGTGCTGGTTTATACGCTAAAGCAACATGCCCGCAAATTGGAGAAACGAGGATATGGACCCATGATCATTAATAGACTCTCCACTAGCGGTGCAGTGCAATTGGCCACTTTAGAAGGTGATATCCTACCCAACTATATTAGTGGATGCCGAGTCAAGTTATATCAAGAACCTCTTACAGAGGAAATGCTCACGAGACTCAACATTGCTAAGAAGCAAAAAGAAGAGGAGTTAAGGGTTAGAGAAGAAGCACAAGCAGAGGCTAGAGAGCGCATCAGAAGAAATAAGTTACGGCGGCTAGGCCTAGATGTCAACACAAAAGCCCCAAAATATCACATGGACATGTGCCAAAAATCGGGCATAACTACTTCTCGAATAATTGATCGACGGCCCTTTGTGACAATAGAGGTAGGACAAGGAAAGAGTGTAAGGACTGTGAGAGCATTGGTTGACTCAGGAGCAGCAACTAGTGCAGTTAGACTTTCATACTGCCAAGACCTGCATTTGGACATCAAGCCCATAGAAGCCTATCTCATAGGATTAGGAGGCGTGGAAACACCCTGTTTGGGCGAGGTGGAACTTCCCATCTACCTTCAAGATGTTCCAATAAAAGTCAAAATGCTAGTGTGTCATGATGAGGACCTCACAGAGCCACTTGTCTTGGGTCAAGATTGGATTTACGACCATGCTGTCAACTTGAACCTAAGAAGTCAACTTCTTCAAGTGTGGGTATATAATCAATGCATTACATTAGAGTTGGAGAATTGCATGCCCACTGAAACTGACACCACACACTCTCTTTGTTCCTCTAAGGCTAATCTTCTCGAACAAGATGTTGTAGATGTCAAAAGCTCTATGATCCAAACGGACGCAATCACGGAAGGACAGTCGCAAAGGCATGATGAACCTTCTTCTTGTTTTTTAAAGAGCAAAGCATCCACAGGAGCTCAACCTCAGAAGCAAGCAAGACAGTGCAAGACAGCCAGTCTATCAAATAGACAACGAGCCCTCAAGAAGAAGGAAGTGTTGGGCATGACACAGATCTGGGTAAAGAAAGGCGTACAACCATCGATGCTGCCTCAAGGACTCCCACCCAACCAGATCGACCATGACTACAGAAGGACCAAGCACCTACAACAGGGTCAAGCACGAAGAATCCATCAAATTTGGGTACCGAAGCTATCAATGAAGGCCGACCACAATCAGGTACAAATTTGGGTGCCTAAAAAATTAGCTACAGCTCAACACGGGCGATTACAGATATGGGTACCCAAGAAGCTCTTACACGTACAAAGGCCTATGCTCCCCACCATGCAAAAGGTCTCAACAAAGAAGCCAAGGAAAACAAAGGATAAGAACAGAGCACAAAGACCCAAAGAAGATAAACTTAACCCTTCTACAAAACTAAGCAGGCACTCACCCAGGATATGGGTTTGGCAGCCAAAAGCACAAGCAACATCCACAAAACCAAGGGGTCAACCACACTGGATACCAAAGCTTGGAAAGCATCCAAAGAAGAACTGGCCTGAGGTGATCTCTACAGGGCCAAATACTATTCGGAAATGGGTTCCCATTAGGAGGATTACATCGTTTCGAGATCCAATCGACACCTCCAAACAAAGAATTCATCAAGTATACAAGTAACATCAAAAGCCTTGACCAGCAGCAACCATGTGCCTTTGGCATAACCAAGTCGTTTGCACCATTCAGGTCATGCATTTCCAAAGTATGCATCAATATAGGGCCACCTTACATGGCCGTGCATAGACACAATTGAGAAATCCCAGGCACATGAGACACAATTTTCACATGAAAAATATGTTATTGATACTAACCTCTTTCTTCTTGTTTGATTCCATTGTTCCAAAAAAAAAAAAAAAAAAAAAAAAAAAAAAGAGACTATGTGCTGGAAAGTGCTCATCAGCGAACTTCCAGCAAGGACATCCCTCAACAAAAAGGACAAGCCGACGATCAAACATCATGAGGGAACCACAACACGAAGAGATGAAGACCAACAGACCCTTCACCATGGTAAGACGTGTATGTTTCAACAACACTATAACCATGATAGATTAGGAAACCTCTTCGTCAGCATACCCTTGAGCACTTAGCTCAAGACCCAATCTCTTGCACCATACTTCTTGCCATGCATTTTCCAAGTACGCATATGTAGGGCCACATTACAAGGCCATGCACAAGGCACATATTTGGTTCAACCCATGCACTAATGCACTTACCCACCATTCATTATGGGTTACAAATACTTGGCATGAAAACTATGAAAAGACGACATCAAGATGACAACAACAAGAGCAAGGACGCCATCCACCACCGAGAGTTGCTCCCAATCAACATTGACCACATCCTTTGAGCAGCTAGCAGTTTTGGAAAACTCACAAATGCACCACCCAGATGGAATACAAGGCAGAAGTACGTACAAAGGGACTACAAACTGCAAGAGATAACAGTGGCAAAGTGAAGAACCAGACAAACGACCAGGATACATTGAGAAGAGGGATCGCCCCTGTTGGACGCAAAGGACGCCACCTCTCAACGTACTACATGGAACGACCACTACAACAAGGGTCTGTCAGGGACGACAGACTCAAGAGGGGGGGGAGTGTTGAAGCTTAAGGTCAAGGACAAAGCATGGAAGCGCATCAAGGAAGTGGACACACAGGAAGAAGGAGCAAGTAGGGAGCTCCAAGAAGCACATGTCAAATTTTCAGAAGAAATCCCTACAAAAATAGTGATTTTTATCACTAAAAACCATTGTAAATACCATTTTTCATTTTTGTAACTCCATTTTGTTCAAGCCGAGGAGTCCTCGAGCTTGAGGAGTATTAGATCTACCATCCTACCAATTTTCATGATTTTTAGACTCCGTTTGAGCCCCCAAATAAGCCCTGGAACCTATTTTTTAACTAGGCCGGACACTAGGTCTGGACAAGGCCAAAACCACTCAAAAACTATAAAAAGGGCTGGAGAGCTCATTTTTGAGGTTAGCTTGTTGTAGATTTCAGTTTTGTAAGAGTGCTCTTTGGTAATCGAAGCTTTCCATTGTTCCACTCTTTGCCCTTACCTTGTGCGCGTGTGCGTGTATGTGTGTGCATGCTTGTGTGCTTTCACTCACGCACTTGTGCCATCACTTGCTCGCGGTCTTCATACCGGTCCTCACGTCTCCACGGATTGACATTTATGAGGTGTATCTCCTCACGTTGGTACTCACCATTGTGCTAGAGTGACACCTTACTATCTTTCTATTGCGATAGGTTGGTCTATCAGTACAAAGGGGGTATGTCATGATAGGTTGATCTATCATGATAGACTGGGTCTATCATGATAGAGGGAGCCTTTCATCTTTGTTCTATTGCAAAGGGATCTATCATGATAGACGGGGCCTATTGTAAAACCAATCTGTTGTGATAGAGTGGTCTATCATGATAGACTGTGGGCTATTGTATTTTTTGGTCTATCACAATAGAGCAGTTGTACCACAATGTCTACAACTTTAAACATGCTACACATGAGTTTTTCCCTATTGTGGCTAGAAGATTTAAGCTATACATATATATATATATATATATATATATATATATATATACACACACACACACATACACACACATATATATATATATATATGTGTGTGTGTGTGTGTGTCTGTGTGTGTGTGTATTGTTGATGTGAGAAACATCACAAGAAATGAATTAATGTGACACTAGAATAGCTCTATGGTCATCACTAACTCAATGCTTCTCCATACTTTGAGAAAAGATAGCTTAAACTAAGAACTTTGCCTCTTCTGAAATTTCTAGTCACTAAAATGACATGCCTTCACTCTTTTGCGTATTTCTCCTAGCACAAATATTATTTCTCCAAGATCTTTTGGTGATGAATGTAGAAGAGAAGAGCTTTCCAACAAGCCATTATTTGCAAGAAATGGATCTCTAGAACTCAAGTTATGGCCTTTACAAGATGAGCATGTGTAACTGCCAAAATTGGAAATTTTGCTTGTTATAGTAAGCATGCCTGTCTAAAAATGGAAATTCGATGCCTAGCATTGACTTGCAACGAGAATTCAATGTCGGGCATCCACTTGAGGTGTTTTTAGCCACTTTTGAACAGGGATTTGATGCCAGGCATCGACTTCCCACATAAAATCTCAACCTTTCAGATGTCAAAAAAACATATAATTTCATGCACACTCCAAACATCACTTATCAACTGGAATTCGATGCCAAGCATCAAATTTATGCATAAACTCTATGCCAGGCATCAAGTTGCTCCACAAACCTCATCTTTTCAAGGATATTTAGTAGTAGAGGTGCTTTCTCATGCAGAGAAGCCCGACTATTCTCAGTCATACAAAATGAGTTCTAACTCACTCTCTCATTGTCTTCCTCTTCGCGTTAGTTGATACAAACTAACTTATATAGTATTTCTCAATCTCATGACTTTTTAAAAAACTTCTAGAACTAAAGTGAACTAACTTTACAAATATAATACACTTGTGAATTTGTCCCTTCACATAGGCATGTGGTTTTCTTCTAAAGATTTGACCTTCAAATATATGTCCAATTAGTGATTGTTTCTCCAATAGCTCCCCCTCAATCACTAATTGGCAATCTCTGTTTCTTCATATTATCTTCTTTCTTTTACTTCTGCCATGCTTTTGAATCTATTGTTCTTCACACCATCCAAGCTCTTTGTCATTATATTTGCTATCTGATCCTTTGTAGAAATGTACTCCACTTCAATTTCTTTCTCCATTACCCTTTCTCTCAGGAAATGATAATGTATCTCTATATGTTTTGTTCTTGCATGAAATACTAGATTTGCTGCAAGATAAAGTGAACTCATATTATCTCCATGTATTGTAGGTATACTTTGATCAATGCCCAAGCTTTTGAATAGTGTTTGCATCCATATGACCTCCTTAGCTGCTTCCACAAGTCCTTTGTACTCAGCTTCAATTGATGACAATGCTACTGTATGTTTTTTCTTTGAGCACCAACTTACAAGCTTATCACCAATATATATCATGTATCCATGTGTTGATCTCCTATCATCTTGATTACCTGCCCAGTCTGAGTCACTATATGCTCTCAACTTCAAATCTGATGTAAAAGGATAATATAATCCTTCCTTTATAGTTCCTTTGATATATCTGAGAACTCTTTGACCTGCAATCCAATGTGGGTCCTTTGGACAATGCATGAATTGTGACAAAACTCCCACTGCTTTACTAAGATTAGGTCTTGTTAGTGTAGCATAAATCAAACTACCCACAAGAGATTGATACTTCCTCATATCTTTATATTCTGCACCATCATATTTACTGAGCTTATGGTTGACTTCTAGTGGAGTTGAAGCTTCTCTGCAATTTTCCATTCCAAACTTCTTCAACAAGTTTAGAAGATACCTTTCTTGTGACACATATATGCCATGATCTGTATAAGTGACTTCCATTCCAAGAAAATATGATAACTTTCCTAGGTCACTAATCTTGAACTCTTTCTCAAGCAATCTCTTTACCTCCTTGATTCCTTCATCTGAAGTACCTGTGATTATAATGTCATCTACATAAATACAAATGTAGATTGTACCTTCCTCTATTCTTTTGATGAGTAGACTTGCGTCTGCTTTTGAACTTTGATATCCAAGTTCATTCAGACACTTCACTAGTCTATAGTTCCATGCTCTTAGAGCTTGCTTGAATCCATAGAGTGCTCTTCTCAACATGCAAACAAAATTTGGATACTTGGAGTCTATAAACCCTTGAGGTTGTTCCATGTATACCTCATCTAATATGTGTCCATTCAAAAATGCATTCTTTATATCCAATTGACTTAGAGTCCACCCTTTTGAAGTTGTAATAGCAATGATTGTCCTTACAATTGACATCTTAGCTACAGGACTGAATGTCTCATCATAATCTATGCCATAGTTTTTGGCATAGCCTTTTGTTGCTGTAAATCACAAGCCTACACATTTGGCTTGGAAGTTATCATGAAGACTCTACATACATAAAGAACCATAGGAACATATGCTAGTGATTACTTACCACTTTACCTCATTTGTAAAAGTCAAAATGACTTGGAATCTTTTGTAATCACCTACCAAAGTGAGTCGTGGAAAAAGTAGCTTATTCGATTGAGAGAATATCTCCAAGCTTTTAGGACCTTGATCATAGGAAGCCAAAATTTGAATTTGAATTCAAATTTTTGCACATATCCTATAAAAATGTACTTGGAAAAGTCGCGGGTAGATCACTTCATTCCCAAGGCTTACTCTATTGAGTTTAAGTGTGTGTAAGGACTACATCATAGCCTACACCTCTCTATACCATTTGGCAATGCTAGACATGCCAATGGGATTGTACACAATTGTTAATCAATAGATACATTTACATCATTCATCTTTGTGTTCTCTACTAGTCTACTCAAAAATCTATCAACTTGTCAAGGGCATATCTCAGTCAATACTACTCCAACTTCAGTGATTCAAAGCTTGTTGGATTCAGATTGAAGTATACTACAGGCTATCAAAAATTGAAGACATTCCATTTAGCAGATTCAGAGAAATCGTCGTCGAGGTGCTCACTAGTCTATCTCTGTTACAGTCCTAAAAAGTCGGGGGTATAGCTAATTTTGCTAAATCGATTTCTCTGAGTATAGTTTGTCATTTTACATCATTCCACTTTCAAATAGTAGATTACTAAGTTAATTAAATACCCCTAGAAGGAATTTTATCAATTGCTACTCTGCTGGTCACACTGAGCAAAACATTCAGCAGGTATCAAGACCAAAATAGAAGGTTTTCTTGAGTTTGTGACTTCCAAAGTTATCTGTTTTGATTCAATCATTGCACACATCATTTCCAAAGTACATAGGCCAATTCTTGGTGTCATTGGAAAGCTAATGAAGTCTACTAATCAAGTCTAAAGCAAGAGAGGGCTGGTACAAAGCAGGCTTAGCAATACCTACTCAGTTTCGTGGATCATCCATGCATCTTTCCCAAGAGTGGTATCAGAGCAAATAAGGTAAAATGGGAGATGGTTTTCCTTCATTTATTGACAAATTCGACAAGAAAAATTATAAAGCTTGGTCTCTAAGGATGAAGACCTACTTACAAGGAAGGAGTCTCTATGGATACATCTCAGGAGATGAGGAATTGCCATCATTCAAAGCAAGAGGTTTGCCAACCAAGGAGGAGCAAGAAAAACTCAACACATGGTGTGCAAGGAATGCATTGGCAAGGTCTTATTTACTCAACTCTATATCTGACTTTCTTTTACCTCATATCAAAAATTGTAAGACTTCCCAAGAGACTTGGGAAACCTTGTCATCATATTTTCCTTCCAATACAAGGGCTAGGAAAAATCAGTTGTGGATTGAATTCACAACACTAAGGAAGCAACCTAAGCAAGCTGTTTCAGAATTTGTGACCAAGATCAAAGATGTTGCAGATCAGTTAGCAAGCATAGGAGAAGAGATTGAATAAGAACAAATTGTAAGGCAGGTAATCAATGGAATCAAGGCTGATGACAAGTGGGAAAGCTTCACCACTGCAATGGATCTCTACATGGACATGCACACTCCAGATCTTACAACTCTCATGGGACAATTATTTACACATGAAGCAAAGCTTACCAAGAGTGGAGATACATCCAAAGGTAACAACTCTTCTGCCCTATACACTGATAAGAAATCTAAGGATAAAGGCAAGAGTAAGAAGGTGGAAGATGAAGGCTCTACCTCCCAAGCCAACTATGCAGGGAGAGGTAGATCTTCAAGAGGAAGGGGCAGAGGAGGTAAGCAAGGTAGAGGGAGACCCTATAACTCATCACCATGTAACATTTGTGGTTTGTCAAACCACACCACAGATGAGTGTTACAGGAATTACAAAAATCAAAGAGGAAGAGGCTACCAAAGAGGTGGATACTCATAGTCTAGAGGAAGGTTCAACCATCACCAAGGCCACAACAACAATTACAACAACAATTACAATGGCAACTACCAAGGAGGATTCAGAAACAGAAAGGACTACAACAACTACACAGAGGAGCAGGATGACTCTCTCTTGATCATGAACATGACTTCAAAGTCAGGTACAAATGATGATCACTTATTTTATATTGATTCAGGGTGTTCAAATCATGTGGCTGGTAATGTTGCACTATTCTCTGATCTTGAGGAACCAAAAGGTAAACACCAAGTCCAAACAAGTGATGATACAAAGCATTCTGTAGTTAAAGTTGGAAATGTGAAAACTTGTGATGGTAATCAGAATTTGTTAAGCAGGGTACTCTATGTACCAACCATTACAAAGAACTTAATGAGTGTTAGTCAAATTGTAGAGAAAGGGTTGCAGGTCAGATTCAATCAATATGGAGCATTTGTGGAGGACCCAAGACATGGATTCAAAAGGATAGCTAAAGGAGAAAAATCAGGTAGACTTTTCACTTTTGAGTTGGAAGATACAAAGAACATTGCATTATACAGTTATAAAGATCAAACACTTTCAGATCTTGAGATTTGGCACAAGAGATTAGGGCACATAGGAGAAAGGACCTTGAAGCAAATGTGCAGGGACCAATGTGTGCTTGGGATACCTAATGTATCCAAGCAACATATGATTTACAAGTGTGGTGCTTGTCAATTTGGTAAGTCTCACAGGTTAGCCTTCTCCAAGAAAGGATATATGCATGAAGACTATCTAGAGCTTGTACACACAGATGTATGGGGACCTAGCAAAGACCCCTCAGTTTCAAGTTCAAGGTACTATGTGTCTTTTATTGATGAATATAGTAGATGGAGAGTGATACATGGGAGTTAGTACCCAAGAAGGACTCCATGAAGGTAATAGGATCCAAATGGATCTATAAATTGAAAAGAAATTCTGATGGCACAATTAACAGGTACAAGGCCAGATTAGTAGCCAAGGGTTTTGCACAAACCCAAGGCATTGACTATGAAGAAACATTTTCTCCTGTGGCCAAGATGCCAACAATCGAAGTGTTGGTGAGTGTGGCTACATCAAAGAATTGGAACATGTACCAATTGGATGTCAAGAATGCTTGCTTGAATGGATGGATTTCAGAAGAGGTTTATATGTCACAACCTCCTGGATATGAAGACCCTAAGAAGGTAACTTATGTTTGCAAATTAAAGAAGGCTTTATATGGATTGAAGCAGACACCTAGGGCATGGAATTACAGGCTAACTACATACCTCCAAGACCAAGGTTTTGTCATGAGTAAGGCTGACACTTCTCTGTTCATTAAGAGAAGTAATTCAGAGGTAATCTATCTTTCTGTTTATGTTGATGGCATCATCATTACAAGCAATGATGTCAATGGAATGAGAAGCATCAAAAGCCAGATGATGAAGGAATTCAAGATCAATGATCTTGGATTATTGAAGTATTTTTTGGGACTTGAACTAGTTTACACTAATTCAGGAATATACATTACTCAGAAGAAGTATGTGCAGGACATGTTGAAGAAATTTCACTTGCAGGATGCTAAAGAAGCTAGTACTCCAATGGAGGTGAACCTAAAGCTAAGTACCCATGAAGGTGATGAAGTCCAAGACATTACAGGTTATCAAAGTATGGTAGGTAGCTTGAACTATGCTACTCTTACAAGAATTGATATTGCATATGGAGTTAGTGTGCTAAGTCAATTTATGCACAAGCCAAGGATACCTCACTTAGAGGCTGCCAAAAGAATCTTGAAGTATCTCAAGGGTACACAGAACCATGGTTTGTACTTTCCTTACACTTCAGATATTGATATAAAAGTTTATTCAGATGCAGATTGGGCAGAATGCAAGGATGATAGGAGAAGCACTTCTGGATACATTTCTTTTGCAGGTGACAAACCAATTTCATGGTCTGCAAAGAAGCAACCAACTGTTGCATTGTCTTGTACAGAAGCAGAGTATAGAGGCTAGCTAATGCCACTCAAGAAGCAATTTGGATTAAGCTTTTGTACACAGAATTGGGCTTATATACTAGAGCTCCAATTATCTTTGGAGATAATACAAGTTCTCTTCACCTTGCAGCTAATCCTATCTATCATGCCAGGACCAAACACATAGAAGTTCATTATCATTATGTGAGAGAGAAGTTGCTAAGCAAGGACATTCAGCTGACCTATGTGTCAACCAACATGCAATGTGCAGATTTGCTGACTAAAGCTTTGGATGGGACCAAACTTTGTAGGTTCAAATCTATGATTGGATTGCAGGATATACTTGAAGATTGAAGATGAAAACTTAAGCCAAAATGTTTGGCTTGAGGGGGAGCTGTTGGTGTAAATCACAAGCCTACACATTTGGCTTGGAAGTTATCATGAAGAATCTACATACATAAAGAACCATAGGAACATATGCTAGTGATTACTTACCACTATTGATATATTTAGGTAGTGATGTGTGTGAACACTCTAGGACCGCCGGGGCACTTTTTCCCTCTTTAGGAGGTTTTTTTCCCCCGGCTTGTATATACGTCTATTGCCCTAATGGGCTACTTATCTTTTGTACATCCTCTAGTAATACATCCAGTCTTGTGTGTTGTGCTCCAAGCTTCTTCTTCTTCCTTGTGCTGTTCGCGTGCTTCCGCAGACGTCTAACTCCAATAGTTGGTATCAGAGTAGGTCATCGCTTCTTCTAGGCTGCCGTCGACACTCCTCCGTTTGCAGTCTCAGATTCGCACGAAATTTGGTGAGCATACTCAGGGTGTTTCCGAGATCAAAACAGCTTCGCTATGTGGTGCCGAAATCGCGATCTGAGCTCGTTTCGGCCTCCGAAAGCACTATCGTAGCGCTTGTGCAGGCTATTTCGTCCTTTGGTGCCAAAGGTGACATACAGTCAATTTTTTGCATCAAGGTATTTTAGTCACCGGCAATGGCTGAAAGCAGTGATGTATTCCGTATGTTGGCTGTTGAGGATAAGTTGGATGGTACCAACTACCCATTATGGGCTTATATGATGCGACATGTACTGGTTGCAAAAGGATTGTGGAACATTGTGTAGGGTGTTGAAAGACGTCTTGTTACACCTATAACGACAGGTACTGCAAATACAGGTGTTGGAGCTGATGAAGATGGTGTCGAAGATGATATTCCGCAGATTCCTATTCGTGCTGCTGTTTCTGTTGCACCTACTGCAGAGCAGATTCGTTGGGATGGCAGAGATGCCCAGGTACATGCATTGATAGCTTTGTCTGTCAAACGTGCCATTATTCATCACATTCGCTCTTGCAGAACAGCAAAGGATGCTTGGGATACACTTACCACTTTGTACCAGGCTAGGAATGAGGCTCGTGTTGCTTACCTCCGAAAACAGTTGGAGAGTGAGCACATGAATGAAGGTGATTCTATGGACAGTTTTCTTACAAAGATCAAAGACCTGAAGGAACAATTGATTTCTGCTGATGAGGTTATACCAGATAGCTCACTTGTGCAGACCGTTCTGAATGGTCTTCCTGATTCATATCAGAGTTTTGCCTCTACTCTTCGGTTGATGATGAAAGGCAATCTGAATGCCTTGTCATTTGAGGAATTAGTCTCTGTTCTGTTGCAGGAAGATCAATCCAGGCAGAACAGGTCCATTATGCGTGTTGCAGATCAAGCTTTCCTGGCTAATCAGAAGGGCGAAGGAAAATGGAGCTCTTCTACTAGTAAGCAGAAATCTGCAAATGCTGCACAATCGAAGAACCAGGATAAAGATGAGAAGAAATCAAAAAAGCAGAAATTGTTCTGCAAGTACTGTAAAGGAAATGATCATATTATAAAGAACTATCCAAAACTAGCTGCTAAAGAGGCAAAGAAGAAAGAGGCTGGAATGGTTGTTGCAGAGGCCTCTACACCAAAAACAGAGTCTGCAAATCTTGTGCAGGAAGAAGAATGGGCGTTTACTACTGTCTGCAATTTTGACCTATCTTCTCATGATCAGTGCATGTCTGCAGTAGACTCAGATGTTTGGTACTTTGACAGTGGGGCGACCAAACATATTACCTCGCAGTGCAGTTTCTTCTCTTCACTCGAGCCTGCCCCTACAGGGAATACTGTCACATGCGCCAATAACTCCGCTTATCCTGTTATGGGAGTTGGTAAGATCATTCTGACTACTGCTGATGGTAGTTCTTTCACTTTGTCAGACGCTTTATTTGTGCCAGGGATCAAAAAGAACCTATTATCAGTTTCTGCATTAGCCAAGATTGGCTTGGTTGTGAAATTCATTGATGACAGGTGTACAGTCCATGATCTCAAAAATGGCGATGTGATTATTGCTTCTGGCATTTTATGTCGTGGGCTATATAAGCTCATAGACTATGAAAGATCTGTGAATGATTTGGCATGTGCAGTTCATGATTCTCAAGCTATGTTAGATGCAAAGCTTTGGCATGCACGCTTTGGTCATCTGAATTTTGCTAGTTTGTTACGCCTGCAGAAATCTAAAATGGTGTCCTCTTTGCCCAAACTTGAGGCACCTAGAAAACATGTTTGTGAAGGCTGTATTTTGGGCAAAATGCAGCGTTCTTCTTTTCCAAAAGATGGTTCAGTTCGGGCTACGCAGAAATTGTAGCTTGTACATAGTGATGTTTGTGGTCCTATGCAGACACCCTCTTTTGGAAATTACCTTTACTTCGTGACTTTCATTGATGATTTTTCCAGGCATGCATGGGTATATCCACTCAAAGCAAAGTCCGAAGTGTTCATGTGCTTCAAACTGTTTTTGGTTTTGGCTGAAAATCTGTCAGCATGTAAAATGGGCACCCTGCATTCTGATCGAGGGGGGGAATATATGTCTTCAGATTTTAATGCATTTCTGGCTGAACATGGGATAAAACACCAGTGTACAGTGTCGTATACACCTCAACAGAATGGAGTTGCTGAACGAAAGAACAGGTCACTTATGGAGATGGCGAGGTGCATGGTCAAAAGTCAGGCTTTACCACATAGTTTCTGGCTTGAGGTTGTCATGTGTGCAGCATATGTACTGAACAGGTGTCCCACTAAAGCGTTGCAGTCTATCACTCCATATGAGGCTTGGCATGACCGCAAGCCATCTGTTGCTCATCTGCGTGTTTTTGGTTGTTTAGCATATGCATTAGTGCCTGAACAACATCGCAAAAAATTAGATGATAAGGCAGTAAAATGTATTTTTGTTGGGTACAGTTCTGAAAGTAAAGGCTATCGTCTGTATCATCCACAGACTAAACGCATTCTGGTTAGCTGTGATGTTGTCTTTGTGGAAGATGCTATTTAGCCATTGCTTTCATGTACTAAGGAGACATCTGTTAGCTCCAAAGACATGTATGATACTTTGATGCCTCTTTTTACAGGTGGACAGGCTAGTGCTGGTCCTAATGAGGCAACTTCTCAACCTTTGCAGGTTTCATATGATGATGCAGATCATTCCATTTCTGATGTAGATTTACATGATGCACTTGTTGATGAGAGAGCTGATATTGAACAGGCAAAAACTATGCCAAAATGGTTGGTGCAGACTTTGCGTGATAGCAAATTAGATGCACCTTTGTCATATCGTACTTGTTCAGGCTCTCATAGTACCTCCTTTGCATCAGATTGCTATGCTATGGCTGCATCTAGTCTTTGTGATGAGAATGAGCTTGTTTCTTTTGATGAAGCACAAAATTCAAAAAATTGGATGGCTGCTATGCAATCTGAATATGATGCTATAATGAAGAATGGTACATGGTCTTTATGTGGCTTGCCTCCTGGCAAGAAGGCCATTGGCACTAAGTGGGTATACAAGCTGAAGCGTAAACATGATGGTACAGTTGACAGGTATAAGGCTAGGCTTGTTGCAAAGGGTTATGCACAGGAAAGAGGCATTGATTTTGATGAGACCTTTGCACCTACATGCCGTATGACTACTGTTCGGAGCATTTGTGCACTTACAGCCCATCATGGTTGGAATGTACATCAGTTGGACATTAAAACAGCATTTCTGAATGGTAACTTGCATGAAGAAGTGTATGTTTTTCAGCCCCGTGGCTTTGTGCAGAAAGGGCATGAAAACCAGGTTTGCAAGTTAAAGAAGGCATTATATGGTTTAACACTAGTTTGGTACCAAAACAGGACACTTAAGTGTCCTTTTTAGACAATTTTCCAAAAAATCACATACCTTCTACGAAGAGAATTTGAAAAAATCCTTTAACACACATATTAAATATAATTCAAAGGTTAATGCAAAAATATAAAACACAATAAATCATGTTTTGTGTTCATGTAAATAGCCTCTCGACATGCTATGGTAGTGAACAGGATGAAAATTCCTGATCAAATGTATTTTTATCAAAAGAAAAAAATTCATCATATGAAAGAAAAAATTATATACATTCCTTGAAACATAGATCACATGGTATGAGCCTTAAAATCACTTAGAAAAATCATTTCAATTCAAATAAAATCAATTATTTTGACTCTCTACACCAAAAACAGCAACTAGTTCTAATTATGGTTCAAACAAACTTATGGGAATCCATAGAAGTGTGCAAATGTTCCAACAATCAAACAAATTATGAAGACAACAACCAAGGTATACACATATAAAATCAACTCATATGACTCTAGTCACCAAAAATAGAAAAGTAAAGCCAATATATGACTCAAAAGAATTTATGGACATCATTCAAGGTGTACACATTCAAGTTACCAAGTAAAAAATGTGTGACATAACAAACCAAAGCTTACATATACGAGGCTAAATAATTTATTGAAATCCACCAAAATTTTCATGTCTTTGGAGAGAACCAAGAATCTTTTGTTGTGTGGGCATCACCAAATTCTATACATACAATCATGAATAGTTTGTGGACACATACTCAAAAGCCTTTGATATAATCTTTGATATCGTAAAATGATAAGGATCATTTGAAAACATTTCATCATTTCCATCATAGATGCCATCTTCTTTTTGTCAAATGAAATATGTATGCCAATTATTTTCATTCTTATCACAACCACCATTGCGGATCACATATTATTTGACGAGATTAAGAATGAAACATGGCATGAAAGCATATTTTGGAAGGTTTAATACTTAGAATATCATTTTAAATAATTATTATTTTTCATCATAATTTTTTATTCCACCTTTGGAGCTATGTTCTTTTTGTGAACATAGAAATATATGCTTTGCCAATTCAGCATGAAAGTTAGCACCAAATGGAATGGCTACTAGTTCAAAGTGGAGACCTTCTAACTTTGAATAAAAATATGCATTCAATTAGTATGAAGGTTATCCATTGATAACTTTCCAATTCTCAACAATCTCACTTACACACAAGTTATAGTGAGCCATTCTTTGAAAGGTGCGATAAATGGCAGTGCTCTAGAGAAGACAAGGTTTGAGTCCATGTTTATCACTTATGTAAGTGTTCAACCTTCTCCAAACATCCATAAACACTTGCTTTACACTACCAAAGTCCATGAATAGCTTTCCATTTCCTAAAACATATCCAATTTGTCAAAATGTTTGAACTGTGTTATTTTTTCAGTTATGCAAAAAGTTGAGTTTTCAAAAATCCCCATTTTCTTTGTCATTTAATAACACAAGTGAAGTTGTAAAATGTCAAAGATTATATTTTTCTCTAAAAGTACATGATGTGGGCTATCAAATCCAAGTGAGTATGCCACCAAAGCCTCAAGGGTGTCATCAAGAAAAATCAATCAATTTGGTGTAAAAGCAGGACACTTAAGTGTCCCAGGACACTCAAGTGTCCTAGTACAGAACTAGTGTTAAAGCAAGCACCACGTGCTTGGTATGAGAAGATACGTGCCTATCTGATTGCACATGGTTTTGAGAACAGTCCAACTGAAAGCACCTTATATGTTAAACGTGCTAATGATGTGCTTTTGATCATTGTTGTCTATGTTGATGACATGCTGCTCACTGGTCCTATTGAGACACATATTGCTGATTTTAAGGCTGATTTGCATGCCTCATTTGAGATGTCTGATTTGGGGCATTTGCATCACTATTTGGGCATTTAGTTTATGCATGTTGATGGTGGAATGGCTTTGTGTCAAACGAAATATATTGACACATTATTGCAGTGTTTTGGCCTTGAAGAGTGTAAGCCTATTGCCACTCCTATGGAGACAGGTTTACGATTGAGTCTTCATGATGCTGGAGATGCATTTGATGTTGTTCTCTATCAACACGTTGTTGGATGCTTGATTTACTTATGCATTACTCGGCCAGATATTCAGTTTGTTGTCTCACAGATGAGTAGGTTTATGCATTGCCCAGGAGTCACGCATTGGAAAGCGGTTAAGCGCATCTTTCGCTACTTGAGTGGTACTCGGCTACTTGGGTTGTTTTATCCCAAGGGGGGATCACTACCGCCAGATTTGCATGCTTTTTCTGACTCAGATTGGGCTGGTTGCTATGACACTCGTGTGTCCACCAATGGTTTTTGCTTCATGATTGGTAGCTCATGTATATCTTGGTTGAGCAAGAAGCAGCCTACTGTGGCCACTTCCAGTTGTGAGGCTGAGTATAGGGCAGCTTTCACATCGACTGTTGAGTGTGTGTGGCTCAGACGCCTTATGGCTGATTTGGGTGTTGGCCAGTCTTCTGCCACCACCATCTTCACTGACAGTCAGAGCGCATTGGCAGTTGTAAGGAACCCTGTGTTCCATGCTCGCACTAAGCACATTGAGGTGCATTATCACTATGTCAGGGAGAAGTTCTCTGCTGGGGAGATCAGCTTGGCATATGTGCCCACGCAGGAGAACATTGCAAACCTTTTCACGAAGGCTCTGCCTAGGGAGAAGTTTGAAGCTTTCCGCAAAGCTTTGGGCTTACTTCCTTTTGTGGAGTGATTTCCACATAGCTCGGCACTTCCTTATACATGAGTGCCACCTCCTTGTTCACCGCATCACTCCCAGGGGGGATTTGTTGATATATTTAGGTAGTGATGTGTGTGAACACTCTAGGACCACCGGGGCACTTTTTTCCCTCTTTAGGAGGTTTTTTTCCCCCCGCTTGTATATACGCCTATTGCCCTAATGGGCTACTTATCTTTTGTACATTCTCTAGTAATACATTCAGTCTTGTGTGTTGTGCTCCAAGCTTCTTCTTCTTCCTTGTGTTGTTCGCGTGCTTCCGCAAACGTCTAACTCCAACAACCACTTTACCTCATTTGTAAAAGTCAAAATGACTTGGAATCTTTTGTAATCACCTACCAAAGTGAGTCTTGGAAAAAGTAGCTTATTTGATTGAGAGAATATCTCCAAGCTTTTAGGACCTTGATCATAGGAAGCCAAAATTTGAATTTGAATTCAAATTTTTGCACATATCCTATAAAAATGTACTTGGAAAAGTCGCGGGTAGATCACTTCATTCCCGAGGCTTACTCTATTGAGTTTGAGTGTGTCTAAGGACTACATCATAGACTACACCTCTCTATACCATTTGGCAATGCTAGACATGCCAATGGGATTGTACACAATTGTTAATCAATAGATACATTTACATCATTCATCTTTGTGTTCTCTGCTAGTCTACTCAAAAGTCTTTCAACTTGTCAAGGGCATATCTCAGTCAATACTACTCCAAATTCAGTGATTCAAAGCTTGTTGGATTCAGCTTGAAGCCTAATACACTATCAAAAATTGAAGACATTCCATTCAGTAGATTCAGAGAAATCGTCATCAAGGTGCTCACTGGTCTATCTCTGCTACAGTCCTAAAAAGTCGGGGGTATAGCTAATTTTGCTAAATCAATTTCTCTGAGTATAGTTTGTCATTTTACATCATTCCACTTGAAAATAGTAGCTTACTAAGTTAATTAAATACCCCTAGAAGGAATTTTATCAATTGCTACTCTGTTGGTCACACTGAGCAAAACATTCAGCAGGTGTCAAGACCAAAATAGAAGGTTTTCTTGAGTTTGTGACTTCCAAAGTTATCTGTTTTGATTCAATCATTGCACACATCATTTCCAAAGGACATAGGCCAATTCTTGGTGTCATTGGAAAGCTAAGGAAGTCTACTAATCAAGTCTAAAGCAAGAGAGGGCTTGTACAAAGCAAGTTTAGCAGTACCTACTCAGTTTCCTGGATCATCCATCCATCTTTCCCAACACCTTTCACAACCAGTCTAGCTTTGTATCTGGCTATACTTCCATATGCAAGCTTCTTCACTTTATAAACCCATTTATTTCCAATTACCTTCTTACCATTTGGTTTAGAAACAAGTTCCCATGTCTTGTTCTCCTCTAGTGCATTGAATTCTTCCTTCATGGCTTCTTCCCATTGCTTCTTACCTTTTGCTTCATCATAGTTCTGAGGTTCTTCATCATCTTTGACCATATATGCATAATTCTTTTGAGTCATGTAAGAAGTATCATAAGAATACCTTTCTGGTTGCCTTCTAGTTCTGCTTGATCTTCTTGGTTCACATTCTTCATAAGTGTCTGGATACACTTCTTCATCAAATATAGGAGCTTCTTCATTTCTTCTTGTTAATCTACTTTTGGATGTACTTGCTTGCATATAGTCTTCATCTTGATTCACCTGCACACTTGATTTTCCTTTCTCACATCTTCTTTCCTCTTCTTTGAATTCTTCAGCTGTATGACTTTGATATGCATACCAACTTTTCTATTCATCAAATGTAACATCTCTAGAAACAAGAAATTGTTTGATTAGAGGATTCTACAACTTGTAACCCATCTGCTTTTCATCATAGCCAATGAACATATATTTTTCTGCCTTTGGTTCAAGTTTATGTCTAAGTTGTGATGGCACATAAGCATATGCAATTGACACAAACAGCTTTACAATGATCTAGTGTTGGTTTCTTACCCCACCAAGCTTCATATGGAGTCATTCCATTGAGAGCTGCACATGGTAATCTATTCACAAGATATCTACCTGTATTTACAACCTCAGCCCTAAGATAATTTGGACAATTCTTCTCCTTAAGCATAGCTCTAGCAAACTCAACCGAAGTCTTGTTTCTTCTTTCTGCTACACCATTTTGTTGTGGTATATACATGCATGTTATCTCTCTCTTAGTACCTGGATTCAAAAGATAATCATTGAACTCTTGGGAGAAGTATTCTCCCCCTCCATCGGACCTCAGTCTCTTAAGCTTTTGATCTTTCCTTCAAAACGTATAAAGGTATCCATCTTGTAGCATCATCAATGAAAAGAACATAATACCTTGAGCCACTGATAGATCCTTCTTTTGTTGGTCCCCATACATCTGTATGAATGAGCTCTAGTAATTCATCATGTTTGAAACCTTTCTTTTGAAATGGTAACCTATGTGCTTTACCCATTTAACATGCTTCACATTTATAAATCATATGTTGGCTCAGCACATTTGGTAGTACAGACTGATTTGCAACCATAGCTTTAATTCCTCTTTCATTGAAATGACCTAATCTCTTATGCCAGAGATCAAGTTCTGTAATCACTCCTTCACCATGTGTGAGCAATGCTTGACCAATGTTCCCTTGCGCTCTTAAAGTAAAGATTCTATCTTCTTTCTTACCACAAACAATCTGATTATATCCATTCTCTAGATCTTCAACAAATACTCCTTCATTTGTAAACTTGACTTGAAAACCTTTTCAACTATCTGTCCCACACTAATCAAGTTTTTAGGTATTGTGGGAACATACAAGACATTGGTTAGCAAATCTGCTCCACTCTTGCATTTCACTTTTCCAATTGAATGTACACTATGTCTTGTATTATCACCTGTTTGAATTGTATTACTAGAAATACCTTTTTTCAATTCTGACATCAATTCTATGTTTCCTGACAAATGATTAGAGCATCCAGAGTCAATGTAAAATACCTTTAGATCTTCTTTATCTGATGTGCTGATTGAGTTCATCATCAATGATGTATAACCTTCATTATGTGTGTCATTTGCATAATTGTAGTAGGTGGTGTTATAGGATCGATTCTATCTCCAACTTCTTCCTCCACCTCTACCATAGCCTCCTCTTTGACTTTGTCTACCTCTTTGAGAATTACTTTGATATCTTCCACCTCGGCCTCTGCTATTGTTATTTCGATTTTGATTTGATCCTTGTTGATTATGCCAGCAGTCATGAGCCAAATGATTACTCAATCCACAGATCCAACAAGACTTCTTATTGTTATTTTGATTACTTCTTCCTCTTCCAAAAACTCTTGCTCTTCCTCTACCAGTGCCTTTACCTCTTGCATAATAAACTTGAGAAGTTGACTCTTCTTCATCCTTTGCTTTACCTTTATCTCCTTTCTTCTTGTTCTTCATGTACATTGCAGAACTTTATACTTTATCTCCATCTCCCTTCAAGTCTTGCTCAAACGTAAGCATCAAACCAAGCAACTGATTCAAATCTGGAACAAAATGATTCAAAGAAAGTTTTGTTGACAAGACATAAGGTTTCCAGCTTTCATCTCCTCTCAAACCTGCAAGTAGTTGAGCAATCAATCTGTGATCTTCAACATCTTCATTTATGGATCCAAGGCTATCTGCTAGATCCTTCATCTTAGTGACATAATCACTAATAC